>SJYV01049638.1:817163-900888 GCA_006410875.1 Neotragus pygmaeus
GAGGGTGGGACAAATTGGGAGATTAGGATTGACATATATATGTTACCATGTGTAAAGTAGGTAGCTAGTGGGAACGTGAGGTATAGCACAGGGAGCTCAGCTCAGTGCTCTGACCCAGAGCGATGAGTTGGGAGGTGGGTGGGAGGGGGGTCCAAGACGTGGGGGATATATGTATTGGAAAAGACCCTGATGCTGGGAGAGATGGAAATGAAAAGAAGAAGAAGGTGGCAGAGGATGAGATGGTTAGATAGCATCACCGACTCAAGGGACATGAATCTGAGCAAACTCCTGGAGATAGTGTGGGCCAGGGGAGCCTGGAATGCTGCAGTCCATGGGGTCACAGAGAGTCAGACACGACTTAGTTGCTGAACGACAACCACGTCCAGCTGGGTTAATGCTGGTATTAGAAATCTGATCAAGGAGAAAGACACGGCGCCTTTATCTAGGCAGCAGGGAAAATGAGCAAATCTGTGAGCCAGGCAGCTGCCCCAGAGCTCTAGGATCTCAGCGACACGTTGTTGAGGTGATGAAACATCGCTGGAGATGGAAAAAAACACAGAAAAATAAAATTTCCCCAAACTCTTCACAAGGGATTCTGTGGTTGTTAAAAAATATTCTTCTCAGATCTGAACTTTATTTTGTCAGTGGATCTTCATAATGGCTTCCTGCTATTCATTTTGATTTTCAATATTATCTCTATGAGGGCTACTTAGGGATATATGGAGTTGTGAAGCATGGATATTTTAGGCAAAGCTCATTGTTTACAAGGATCCAAAATTCATTTTAACTGATGCTAAAAATGATGGATTTATTATAAAACAAACAAGCAAAAGAACATATTTCCCCCACAATAAAGAATGTCTCAAGAATACCTACACTCCTCATGGGTAGTGGCATGGGAAGAAACTCGAGGTTCTGTCTTGTCCAACTCAGAAGCCATGTGGCTACAACCCTCTCTGATTCTTTCTACTCTTCCTTTCGGTCAATTTCATGTTTACAAATGAACCAAGCTGGTCTCCAGCCCTGGCCTGTTTGTCCTCAGAGGTCCCACAGAGATGCCACCGATGACCAAGGTCTTTGTGTCTCTGTATCAACCTTTTCAAGAGGGATCCTGTCTCTCAGAATTACTCAGAGTAACTGGCTTGTCAATTGATAGGTTTCAGTAGATAAATGTCTACCAAAGGCTAATCTATCAGCTGTAAACAGAGAAAGCTCCGGTTACACAACCGTGGGGCCATCAATGATGATTATTTCCAGAACAAAGGACTACAGATGGATAAACATGTCTATCACAAGAAAAATCAAAGGATCCCTTTTAAATATGCTTTCTCTCAATGCCAATTTCATGTTTTTGATTAAGCAGGAAGAAATGTCTAAGCCATAACAATTCCACTTCTGGCCACTTCCCTTTCCCCTGGCCACTTCAGAAAGAATTTTGTAAATTAGATTTTTTTTTCAGTTAACTTTGTATATAGACTCTCTGCTAAAGCTGTACCCAATAAAGGCAGCAAAGTTAAAATGAATCTGAGTTTTACCAAAAAGCTTCAAGAGGAACAAGGAACCCATGCAAGAGGTGGGGGTGTGGGAAAGTGCCTGAGTGAATATTTTAATTAACTCACATGTAATTTTAATTAAAAACATAATGTGTCAGGGAAATGAATAATGCCTTAGGGCAATAAAATAGCTGAGTTTCTTGCTTAATCTTCTGCTTCATCTCTCTCATGGCAAGTGTATATTATTGTTAAGAAAAGATTTTCTTCTTCTCTTTCATAGTCAAAGAGAACCCTTGCTGACAAAATGAGTTGAACAAAACAACAAAATACAGAAATATGCTGTGTGAGGGCTCTCCTTTTCTTTCTTAACTCAGAGTCCCCAGTTTCCTTTGGCTTGGTCACTTCCTCTCTTTGAACACACCCTTTCCAGAAAGCAGATAGCTGGATTTAATCAAGGCCTCTAACCTCATTCTTGACAAAATTTGTTATCCTTTTGTGATTAGGATTATAATGAAAGGGCAACAATCTCTTCCTTCACCCTAGAGGTTAAGTAACCAAGAATGTCTTGTTCCTTGCGTGGTTCAAAAATAAATCACCCTGACTTGGAGTTATATAATTTGGGTTTACGTCATCTCTTTTTGCAAATTCACTGTGAAGCTTCCTAAATTTTAGTTACCTACCAGCTATCGGGAGTAATTCCTACCTCCAACGGCTGCAGAAAAGGGTACAAGTTACCATGGACATGGCAGTGGTCACCTCTCATTAAGGATTTTACGCTGGTGTAATAGAAATATTTTGTTGCTTTGTTTTTGTATAACTCACCATTGTCCCCTAAGAGAGACTGGTCTCAGTAACTGTGTCATTAATACAAGGAGGAGGGGAAACTGGCAGAAGGTTCTGGGTACTGTGTGATGGAAGAACAGAGAAGAAAACTACTCTGGGTCCCAGTTAGGGAGATGAAAGTTTGGAAGAAAGTTTGGAAAACAAACATATCCCATGAGCATTTTTAAATGATACAGTGTTGATATTTGTATAGTCTCCTCTTCTATTTCCCGGGTTAAACCTACAGAAAATTCCACATTGTTCACTATGGATCTGTGGGCTGGTGAATTCCTTATGAAAACTGCATGGAGCTATTATACAAAGTCCTATCCCAAGTCTGGTAGAGGGGACAGCTGACTTCTAGGTTTCACTAGAATTGTGATAACAGCCTGACCCTTCTAACAGGAAGTGCTCACCATCGTGATATTCTGTCCTCTAATCCCAGCACCAGCACCTGTTGGCTTCCGGGGCCAAAGAAAATGGGTTGTCCCTTACAGTCTTGCATTTTAGAGTTACTCTTGGTTCCTAGAAGTCCCAGGGTCCCTCTTCTACCACCTCTAGCAGCCAAATTATGGAAAATACAGTACTCGGCATTAATGATAGCCACTGTGATGCTCGATTTGTCTCCAAAACTTGTCCAAAGCCTTGTGGTTAAGCCAGGAAGACAAATTTATGTTGTGTCTGTATAGTGCTGCTTCTTCTGAAGAGTTCTGAAGCCAGAGTAGAGTAAGCCTACCTAAACTGCCTACAACCACAAAGATGTTGCTACAAGAGAAAACGGACAAGATCAAAAGCTGGGCAGGATGTTAAGGCCTGAGAAATCAGAATTCGTGTCCACACATTGGGAAGTCCAAGAGACCCAGCTACCAGTAGTAAGTCAGGTCATTGAGTTAGCAATATGGGCTCCCAAAGGGTTCACTTCCTAGGAGTCACAGCTCTATATTCCGTGAGGAACCAACCATGGTGCACCCTATGGGTGGCTTGGACTTGAATAAAGGGCTAGCATCACCTAGTCAGCTATGCCCTCTAATTTTTTAATTTGTAGCCACTTGGCCAGGTCCTTACTTTGCACTGAGGAGGAGCACAGGCTTCCTGGCTCTCCCTAGGCTCAAGGAGAGCTCCTAGAGTCTGGAAGGATGTTCTCTGTTTCTTACTCTTCCTCTGACCTCTTATGTATCAATGAAGTAATCACTCCAGTAAACTCAGCGGACTTGAGAAAAACCCCTCCTTACTTCTTTCCACATATTATCCATAAAGCACTTGTTCCAATTAGCTCTCCAATCTAGATTAGTTACCCGAAACTCAAGCTATATATACTAAATCCTATCACTTTCTCCAAATTTCCCAAAGGAGACATACTCTATCTTTAAGGAGATCGTAGGACTGCCAATGAGCATGCACATAGTTTATTAACTATGTTGTGATAGTTTCAAGTACGCTGCGGCTGCTTAGTCGCTTGAGTCGTGTCTGATTCTTTGCGACCTCCTCTGTCTATGGAACACTCCAGGCAAGAATACTAGAATGGGTTGCCGTGCCCTCCTCCAGGGGATCTTCCTAACCCAGGGATCAAATCCAGGTCACCTGCACTGCATGCAGATTCTTTACCACTGAGCTACCTGGGAAGCCCAGTTTCAGGTACAAAGCAAACTAATTCAGATATACATATACATGTACCTATTCTTTTTCCCATTTAGGTTGTTACATAATATTGAGCAGAGTTCCCTGTGATCTACAGTAGGACCTTATTTGTTATCCATTTTAAATATAGAAATAGAAGTCAATCTTAAGTCCCTAACTAACCCTTCCCCTCTGGTAACTGTAAGTTTGTTCTTGGAGTTTGTGAGCCAAGGAAGGATTTGATTCTGGAAGGAATCTTGGAAGGATTTGATTCTGGTCACACTGCAAATAACTCTTAGTTTTCAGTCTCTACTCTGTAGTGTATGTAGCTAAATTCCTAAAAGTTTCTTGAGCTCAGCTTTTGGTAGAACAAAAGTAGTGTGTCAGGCTCAGTTGAGACAGAATAGGTAGACATGTCATGAGGANAGGAATCTTGGAAGGATTTGATTCTGGTCACACTGCAAATAACTCTTAGTTTTCAGTCTCTACTCTGTAGTGTATGTAGCTAAATTCCTAAAAGTTTCTTGAGCTCAGCTTTTGGTAGAACAAAAGTAGTGTGTCAGGCTCAGTTGAGACAGAATAGGTAGACATGTCATGAGGAGAAATGGCAGGAATTGAGGCTGGGGACGATGGGACTTGGTGTTCATCACAGTTTTGAGTATGATTAGCCTGAAATCAGGGACTTCCCCAGGGACCACCATTTCAGGGGACCCTAAGAGCTGCCTTAGCAGCCACTCAAGGCTCTCTGGGACAACCAAGGCTCAGGATGGTGCTTCAGGACACCCATAGCTCCATCAAATGTCTTATTGCAGATAAAACATTACCATTTACTAAGGTTCCTATTTTTCTCCCATTACTAGAGAGGATCTTGCTAAATGGATACATGTTTGTCTGTCCCTTGAAACCATAAAAAAGTGAACTGCCCTAACCGCCTGGACCACACTTATGGAGAAAGGGATGCTTAAAGAGAAAAGTCTAAGGTATAGAAATTGAGAATATTCAGGCTGCTTTGGGTGTGGATTCTCATCACTGCCGTGGCAATGGGAATAAAATTATTTTCCAACACAGAGGGGACTTTCCACTTCCACTAGATATAAAGTAATTTTTATTAGATTATTATCATTTTAATGGGTACTAATCAGCTGGTAAACATACGCACAAAGCTTGCATCAACACCTGTTCTCTGCTGGTATGGCGATCTCTTTGCAGCATTCCACATACACGGGCTTAGTTCATTAAATACTAAATACTATATTAATAATTGACTTCTTTGGAAACAAACTAGCCCCAGTGCTGTGTGTTCTGTTTTAATTTTCCTTGTAGAGGAGCAAAAAAACATAGAAAGCTTCTTGTACAGGGTATTTTAACCAAGTAATCACAATTATTACTGCAAACAACAGTTCTGATGCCTTTTAGCTGGTTTCCAGGGACTTGTGAAAAATTCCGCCTTTATTCCCTTTGCAAGACTACTCATTTCATTTAGCTTTTAAAGGCTATTTCTATCATGTTTCAACTGCAGGATCTCACTTTTTGAAACCAAAACACAATCTACATTTCTTTCTTTCTTTTTTTTTTTAAGGCAAATAAGAAATCAGAATCTTATCTACTTACTTTATTAAATTTACTGTTTGCAATTTGGATTCAATATTTTTAAAAATAATATTTAACTCTTAATTTGATGTTTATTTAATCTATAAGAATAAGGATAAAAATAAGGAAACCAAATAGGGAAATAAAGTCAAATAAGGCCAGGAAAATAGGGTAAACTCATTCTTAAATTTTTATTGGAATATAGTTGCTTTACAATGTTGTGTCAGCTTCTACTGCACAGCAAAATGAATCAGCTATTTCTTTTTTGGTTTCCTTCCCATTTAGGTCATCACAGAGCATTTAGTAGAGTTCCTTCAGCTATACACTATGTTCTCACTAGTTATCTATTTTACACATAGTATCAGTTCAATTCAGTTCAGTCGCTCATTTGTGTTGGTCTCTTTGCGACCCCTTGGATTGCAGCAAGCCGGGCTTCCTTGTCCATCACCAACTGCTGGAGCTTGCTCAAACTCATGTCCATCGACTAAGTGAGGCCATACAACTATCTCATCCTCTGCCGTCTCCTTCTCCTTCTGCCTTCAATCTTTCCCAGCATCAGGGTCTTTGCCAATGGGTCAGTTCTTCGCATCAGGTGGCCAAAGTATTGGAGCTGCAGCTTCAGCATCTTTACTTCCAATGAATATTCAGGACTGATTTCCCTAAGATTGACTGATCTCCTTGCTGTCCAAGGGACTCTCAAGAATCTTGTCCAATACCACAGTTCAAAAGCATCAGTTCTTTGGTGCTCAGCTTTCTTTATAGAAAGCTATAGAGTGTATAGCTTTCTATATACTCTCACACTCATACATGACTACTGGAAAAACCATAGCTTTGACGGGAGGGACCTTTGATACATAGTACATAGTATCAATAGTGTATGTATATCAACCCCAATCTCCCAATTCATCCCACCCACCCTCTTTTTTCTCTTGGTGTACATATGTTTTTTCTCTATGTCTGTGTCTCTACTTCTGTTTTGCAAATATCATCTATACCATTTTCTAGATTTCACATATATGCATTAATATATGCTATTTGTTTTTCTCTTTCTGACTTCACTCATTTTTTAACCAGCAAGTCACTGTAAGTATGTTCCTCCTGGGCTCCCTCTGGGAAGCTTAATATAATATAAAAATACTAACACTGATGATGTAGTGACTACTACATAATATACACTGTGCCAGGGTTGTTGTTTCCATCTTTTTGTTAAAGCCTGTATGGTAGCTATTTTTATCTTCATTTTTAAGATAAGTACACTTAGGTTCGGGCTTCTTTTGTGGCTCAGCTGGTAAAGAATCCTCCTGCAATGCAGGAGACCTGGGTTCTATCCCTGGATTGGGAAGGGAAAGGCTACCCACTCTAGTATTCTGGACTGTATAGTCCATGAGGTCGCAAAGAGTCAACACGACTGAGCAACTTTCACTTCACTGGATCACCTAATGCTTAAGTAAGTAAAGTCGCTCAGTCGTGTCAGACTCTTTGCGACCCCATGGACTATAGCCCACCAGGCTCCTCCATCCATGGGATTCTCCAGGCAAAAACACTGGAGTGGGTTGCCATTTTCTTCTCCAGGAGATATTCCTGACCCTGGGATCGAACCCAGGTCTCCTGCATTGCAGGCAGATGCTTTAACCTCTGAGCCACCAGGGGATGCTTGAAAGTGAAAGTGAAAGTTTGCTCAGTCGCATCTGACTTTCTGCAACCCCACAGACTACACAGTCCATGGAATTCTCCAGGCCTGAAAACTGAAGTGGATAACCTTTCCCTTCTCCAGGGATTTTTCCCAACCCAGGGTTCGAACCCAGGTCTCCCGCATTGCCGGTGAATTCTTTACCCATTGAGCCACCAGGGAAGCCCCACCAGGGGCTTAGTTGTGTTTAAAAGTGACTTACATGATGTTCTGAGAACCATCCTTGTATAACCTCAGTTCTGTGCTGTTGGGCAGAGGGCAGACACCACATCAAGGTGTCCCAGTGATCTTCTCACTGCCTTTTTGGTCCCAGGTCTCCCAACCCATAGGCAGCCAACAGTGAGGCTTGCAGCTTTGGTCTCACTTTTGTTTGAACAACTCAGGTCTACCCAGAAGCACTCTTTGGGTAGCTGGAGCCTGCTGCTCTGATGAGTGAACCCAGATGGTGGCAGCCTCCTACTGATTCTTCTGTGGGCCACAATTTCTTGTGATCTTGCCACCACTTCTACAAACTGCAAGCTACTTCTTGTCTGAATTATTGTTAAGCTTGCCTTAACACTTGGACACTTCCTTTGGCCTCTTAGTAGCACCTCCACAGCCGTCTCTCAAACCTATTCAATTATCGTGAGCTACATTCACTGACTCTGCCCAAGGATGCCTCAATGCTCCATTGTGTCTCAGTCTCAAGATGGAAAAATAACTCTGTCACTTTCACTCTACCAGTCTTGAGCATCTATACAGCCAATACGAGTCCCATTGTTGTCATTTTTCTCCCCATAGCATTATTTTGCTTTGGCATTTTATTTATTTTTTTCTTTTAAACAATTTTTAAATGTTATATTGGAGTATAGTTGATTAACAATGTTGTATCCGTTTCAGGTATACAGCAAAATGTATTAATATATGTAACTACCATTGCAGTTATTTTCATACAATTATTTTTCTTCTTTTCTATTAGTTTCAGTTTTCCCTGACATATTTGTCAAAATGAAAATAAAGCAGTTAAAAATCTCTGAAGAGAGTCTCTCCATTTTGAGCCTGGTATAGCAGCTTAGTTCTCCAGTTACACTTCCGTGCATCCAACTAACAAATGTGTAACAACACTCACCCAGAAGAATTACAGTGGATTGAGGCTGCCAATTTATTGCTGCTGATAAGAAGATGTGAGGCAGTTGTTGCCCTTCTAGGCTAGAGCGCAAAGAACAAAACAATCTTTCCCTATGTCTTCACAGAGCTTGTGTGACTGGCAATATTATTTTTATTTAATTTACTTTCAGTTAGGAATAAAAATTCTAAAATTTTCTTATAAGATATGAATAATTCCTGCAAATACTTTTAAACAGTAAGAAGAAAAAGTACACAACTTCAATATTTCATAGCTTTAGTTGTCAGTTCAGTATTTGTCTGCTTTATCAAGTCAAACCCACAGCTTTTTGATGTCCACTAGGAGAAGGCAATGGCAACCCACTCCAGTACTCTTGCCTGGAAAATCCCATGGACGGAGGAGCCTGGTAGGCTGCAGGCCATGGGGTCGCTAAGAGTCGGACATCACTGAGCGACTTTACTTTCACTTTCATGCATTGGAGAGGGCAATGGCAACCTACTCCATTGTTCTTGCCTGGAGAATCCCAGGGACAGGGGAGCCTGGTGGGCTGCCATCTCTGGGGTCACACAGAGTTGGACACGACTGAGCAACTGAACTGAACTGAAGCAATGTACAAGCACCCACCCTGTACAAGGCACCCATCATGTATAGTTCTGATGGGATACTCTCAACCTAAAGCTCTACCTCCTTCAGGTCAAACATTTGCTTTCTCCTTGTTTTCTCACCGTGATACTAACTGACCTGCCTCTCTCTCTTAACGGTCACCATAGTACCAGGGACAATTTTTATAATTTCAGCGTCCATGTTGGGGAGTTTTTATCAGGAAAGAGATTATTTAATTGACATTAGCTTAGAACCAAAAGCAAAGATGCTTTTATGAGAAAGTTGTTTCCTTTGCCTAAAAGATGACTTTGTTTAACAGAGGAGGCGAGCTTTTCTCTGTGGATTTTTGTTTCTTTTTCTTTAAAAAAAAAAAAATNTTTGCCACAATTCCATAAAATCATCCTGACTGATCCACAGTCTGCGCCCACTGATCTCTGACCACCTCTCTGGAGTGGGAGTTCTAAATTTTGAGCATCTGTGTAGAAGAATCAGAAGGAAGAATGGTCAGTGCTGACCTCTGTACTCACTCTTCAAAGCCAGCATATTTGTTTGTGGCAGATAGACTCAGCCTCAAGCCTCTGTCACCCCCACAGGTAGTCACAGATTTGACCCCTACCCACGAAACTGCCTTTTGCTGAGAATACACGCCTCCCCTTTCATCAGCACAGATGACTCAGGGTGAGCTTTCTGTTCCGGTTATTTTCCTGGGATGTTGACTTACATAGCATAATGCCACCTCCCCACTCACAGGCCTTTTCTCTTCCTAGGACTCTCTGTAAACATTGCTATTTCAGGGAGTGGCATCAAAGCCAAGACTAGGAAAAGAATTTCCAGAATGTCTGTGAGAAGGTCATGTTTTAAAAGCATTTTCAAGCACAACCAAGAGCACTCTATTTCAGTATCATTCATCCATCACGTCAACACTTCTCGCAAGACCACTAAGCCCCCGTTACTTCAGAGAGGTCAGAAGAGGCTTAGCTGATGGTGCGGTGGGGGCACCTGTGTGTACGAGGTTTTAAATATCCTAAAACAGCAGTATGATTTGGACTTTGTTTTCTCTTCCTTCATCTGTTAGAAAACTTAGTGATCTGTGATCATGGGAAGATGCTGAATGGGACTGTTTGAAAAGAAGAAAAAGGAAAGGAAAGTGAGATTTCTGTGAGAATAGGTCTTTCACAAACAAGGTGAGGCCAAACCCTAGACTGGACACTTCCTTGCACTGAAAGAAAGGTCACAAAAGTTGCCCTGACCTTGCTTATGCTGGTGAATATTTTCAGTCACTGAGATTTGAATAGTTGTTATAGGCAACGTATTTCTCAAACCATTCAACTCAGGAGGGAGGTAAAGATTGCTCTTCTTTACAAAATAGGAGTCTTGTCTTCATATTTGTCTTGTAGGAATCTTAAAAGCTTTTTCCCCCCTCTAAAATATTTTGAGTTCTTCAGAGAGGGAAGCTTGGGAAATACCAGGAGGTGTTTATTTTATTTTATTTTCAACATATTAGTAGAAAACTCTTGTCTCAGTAAAGCATATTTGTACATGTAGATTTTCTCAGGTTTCAAGAGCTTATTCTCTTGCTTCTGACTATTTCCTTTAAGTGACTTTTCAGCTTANTTGGATCAGGCTACTTCTGTGACCATGAAGCATCAAGGCAAAAACAAGAGCACATCCTAATCACGTCTGAATACAAACACAACATGAACATTTTTAAACCCCATCATTATCAAGTATTCCCTTCTCATGACTAATATATATAAGCACTGATACTTTAGCAATGACAACTTTAACAGCAGTCTTTATTTCCCCCCTTTTAGGTGAGATCTTTTAAGATGGTCCATCAGAATTACTTCTATTTCAACTCAGTATCAAAGATGTGTATAAGAGACAGATTATATTGTGTATGTGTGTGTGTTCAGTTGTGTCTGACTCTTCAACCCCATGGACTGTAGCCCACTAGGCCTCTGTCCATGGGATTCCACAGGCAAGAATACTGAAGTGGGTTGCCATTTCCTCCTCCAGGGGATCTTCTCAACCCAGGAATCAAATCCATGTCTCCTGTGTCTTGTGCATTGGCAGGTGGATTCTTTACCACTGCGCTACCTGGAAGGCCCATGTTATACTTCACATAATATTAAATAATATACTAAACTTCCAAGGCCCCTAAATTCCATCATTAACTTTCATAATATTAAGACCAATCCTTTCTAGGATGCACAAGTTATCTCCTACAATAAAAGAATTACTCAGGCTTTTGGAAATTACTTTCAACTGTAGATTCTGCCCTTTTTCAAGCTGATATGACTAATTAATGCAATAGACTTTTATGATACCTAAGGTTTGTCAGCAGTAAATAGAAAGTGCCTTTCTAAAACACCCACCTAAGTCGTCTCTGCACAATGTACAGATTTGATCTTTTGAAAAAGGCACCAGAGAAAAATTGCCCTTGAGCCTTGATGAAAAAGAAGCTAGCAGGTACTATTAACAACTCACATGGTAGTAAAACTCCAAGTTGTTAACCATTGGGAAAATGTTTGCCAGCCCAAAGGCATACATTGCTTCCTCTTTACTATTCATTCCATTTACTATTCATTCCATAAAGGGATCTTAAACAGAAGATTCTCAGGAAATCTGTATAAGTGACAACTACATAAGTAGAAATCTCCAATCAAAGCTTTGGAACAAGCTGGTGATTGCAAAAGTAGACAGATTCCATGCAAGACAATGAAATAAAACTGATTTTCTGATTCTTCAGCACCCTTTTCTAAACCTTTGCAGCTGCTAAGTCACTTCAGTTGTGTCTGACTCTTTGTGATCCCATGGACTGTAGCCCGCCAGGCTCCTCTCTCCATGGAATTCTTTAGGCAAGAATACTGGAGTGGGTTGCCATTTCCTTCTGCATGGGATCTTCCTAACCCAGGGATCGAACCTGCGTCTCCTGCTTGGCAGACAGATTCATTACCACTGATGCAAAAGGGAAGCCCAAGCAACGCATCCTATAATATATATAAAAAAAAGGATGGATTTATCCTTGTACAGGGATTGACTATGTTCTCTGGATACCCTCCTGATCCTGATCTTGACAATGGAGAAAATTTGAATATCATGGCTTAATAACCCATGGTCTGTCTGTCTTCCTCTGACTGAAAAAGAGGACTGAAAAATCAGGACCTGATAGCTGAAACCTGGCCTGGCATTATTCATCCTCTGATGCTGCTGGAGCTGACCAGGCACTCAAAGCTAGGCATTAATATTTTCCAGTTAGACATAAGCCATTCCACAGAACACCCATATTGGATCAGGCTACTTCTGTGACCATGAAGCATCAAGGCAAAAACAAGAGCACATCCTAATCACGTCTGAATACAAACACAACATGAACATTTTTAAACCCCATCATTATCAAGTATTCCCTTCTCATGACTAATATATATAAGCACTGATACTTTAGCAATGACAACTTTAACAGCAGTCTTTATTTCCCCCCTTTTAGGTGAGATCTTTTAAGATGGTCCATCAGAATTACTTCTATTTCAACTCAGTATCAAATACAAAATAAAGATTTTCTTCCCCAAATACTCCCCCAAAGCAACTAAGACAAACCCAAATGTGATATCTATCTATCTATCTATATATATATATAGAATACTCCCCAAGGGGCATGTTAGAGTACTGCTGCTGCTACTAAGTCACTTCAGTCATGTCCAAGTCTGTGCAACCCCATAGATGGCAGCTCACCAGGCTCCCCTATCCCTGGGATTCTCCAGGCAAGAACACTGGAGTGGGTTGCCATTTCCTTCTCCAATGCATGAAAGTGAAAAGTGAAAGTGAAGTCATTCAGTTGTGTCTGACCCTCAGTGACCCCATGGACTGCAACCCACCAGGCTCCTCCGTCCATGGGATTTTCCAGGCAAGAGTACTGGAGTGGAGTGCTGTTGCCTTCTCCTATATATATATAGCAATAAGACCAACTATGGATGTGTTCTTGGTGTTCTTGGTGGTCACTGGGTAAAGGACATTGACAGGGTCAATAAAACACAACTCCTGATTTAAGACATGTTCAGTCCAATGTAGAAATGGGCAACTATTTATCAAAATTTATTATATGAAGTTGGGGTGTCCCTGGTGGCTCAGCTAAAGAATCCACCTGCCAATGCAGGAAACAGAGGTTTCATGCCTAGGTATGGAAAAACCCCTGGAGAAGGAAATGGTAACACACTCCAGTGGAGTCACAAAGAATCGGACACAACTTAGCAACTAAACAACAATGACAATTACATAAAGGTACATAATATGATAGGTTAAACAGTAAAGTGAAGTGAAGTGAAAGTTGCTCAGTCGTGTCTGACTCTTTGCGACCGCGTGGACTGTACAGTCCATGGAATTGTCCAGGCCAGAATACTGGAGGGAGTAGCCTTTCTTTTCTCCAGAGGATCTTCCCAACCTAGGGATCGAACCCAGGTCTCCTGCATTGCAGGTGAATTCTTCACCAGCTGAGCCTCAAGGAAAGCCTGGGTTAAACAGTAGCACTACTGAACTCAGGGACCAAATGGATACATGAATTGAAGATCCAGAAAGGACCAAAAGCTGACTCTAGCATGAAATCTGAGGAAGATATAAATCCCAATTTAGATCTGTTAATATTGCTGTATGTTGGAGTATTCACCTGAATGTATGAAAAGGCTTCTGGAAATATAGATTTGGAATTTAAAGAGAAGTCTAGCTTGAAGAAAGAGATATGTATGGAGGTCAGAAATGAAGATAAAGATTCTCATGAAGAGATAGTAAAGTAAGTAGAAGGTTGAGACTGAAATCTGGAAATTTGGAGAATCCCATCAGTTAAGGGTCAGATAGAGATGAAACAGAATGTTCAGAGAGATGAGAAAGAATACCCAGAACAGTTTATGGAGTGTGATAAACACACAGTATATATTTTTTCTGAATGAATACACGAAAGTTATCATTTTCAAATACAATTTTACCTCTCAAACTATGAGCATTTCTCCATTTTTGGTAGAATTTACTATGCTTTTTCTGCTACCTTCTTTGGTTAATCTAAAAATCTTGCCATGATCAATGTCAGACTTTTAGACTTCTCTTTGAGAAATAGTGGCAAAGCAAGGATACTCAATCGTATTTTATTTTAAAAATTACTTGCCTGTGTGGTACTGCCTGTGTAGTCACAAGAAACCAGAATATTTAAAATCCATAAACAAAGAAATCGGAAATAGTTAAAGCTTGCTTCTGCAGCAGCTTGGTAAATTTGAATAATCAAATGCGTCTTGGAGTAAACTCTTGTGCATGTGGCTGTAAACAGCAATCTCCATTCTTTTAAAAGCGCAAATCGCTTATTACAACAATTCATAATCATTCTCATTTCAGGTTCTAGATGAGAATAAGTCATAATGAGGGAATTTGTACTTTCCAATTAGAGTGGATTTTTTTAAAGCAGAGGAAAAAATGGTGAATTACTACAAAGGAGAGGAAGTCTACAGTCCATTAATTGAAGAAAAAAAAAAGAGAGAGAAAGAACTTAAAACATGTCCACATCAAATAAGATAAAAAGTTTCAGTCCCCGGGGAAACCCCCAAAGCACATATCCTTTCTCCCAGAATCCCGTGGGACTTTGTATAACAGAGGTAAGACCCTAGCTTGAGTTGTTGTGGAAGAGGAATTTGGTGGGTTGGCCATGCTTTGAAAAGGCCTCCATCCTGGGTGTGTGCCAGGTTTCCTGAGCACCCAGTGCACACAATTACTGCATTTGCATGTGTAAATTGGGTAATGGCGTGCCTAACTATCAGATTTGTATGTGAAAATGCTATCAGCATATGCACTATTGGTTGTGTGCCCACTCAAAGAGGACTTTTAATGGGGTTGTTTTAGTTGAGGGATAAAATTTCTAAGAATTTGAGAGTCAGTCCTACATCCCTGGATCCAGTGTCGATGACCCGATGGATAATTGGCAACCCTTGATAATTACTTTTTTGTTGTATATCCTCTCAAATTCTATCCAGGGGAGGAAATTCATCAGAGCACCATTTGACCAATTCTAATTAGCACGGAGCAAAATTGTACCCAAGTTACTCTTGGCACTGCCTATCTGAGCCAAATGAACAGACTGCAGCATAACCAATCCATTCATCTTGGCCATCTTAACGATCAACATGGATCTATGCAGAATCAGCTTAGATTCTTTCTGTCCCCTCCCTAAGATACAATATTTCTCAAACATATTTTTTGGTCACATCATTTTACTTTTCTGAAGACTTCACTGGTTCTCAGTGGCATCATAGAAGGAAAGACAACTATTTCCCCATCANGCTTAGATTCTTTCTGTCCCCTCCCTAAGATACAATATTTCTCAAACATATTTTTTGGTCACATCATTTTACTTTTCTGAAGACTTCACTGGTTCTCAGTGGCATCATAGAAGGAAAGACAGAACTACTTTCCCATCACCTTCTGAAATAGGTAAAACATAATAGTAATTTGTTCACCCTACTTTAGTGGGTTTCTTGCTTCCAAAAGTTCCCATGCTTATTAATCAGTACTCTAGAATGCAAAACCTGGTCTAAGAATTTGCCCAAGAAATATTGTGACTGTTTCAAATTGGAATTTGATCAAAAAAATTCTGAGAGATTTGGCTGTTGTAGCTCAAAGGTGCCTTATTCTGAGCAGATCCCTTCTGATAATCCTTACTCCCCCTGCCTTCCAAAAAATCCACCTCGATATAAAGCAACTGTCGTAATACTAATACATCTCCTAGAGCCCAGCTTTCTGCTGTCTGCAGTATAAATCACTCATCCCAACTCAGAATTTAATCTCTTAATATAATCTTCTGTCAGACTGCTTGCGAACAAACCGATTATGTATAATTTGATCTTCTTTTTCACCCATTCATCTTCCCAGCAGTCTTTCTCACAGTTTGTTCTGAGTAACATTTAATAAGAAGTGAAAAATGCAGATCCTATGCCTCCTTTCAGATCTACTGAATTAGAAGTTGTGGAAGGGCTTTCCTGCTGGCTCAGTGGTGAAGAATCCACCTGCCAAAGCAGGGATTTGATCTCTGATCAGAGAGGATCCCACAAGCTGTGTAGCTACTAAGCCTGTGTGCCACATCTACTGAACCTGTGCTCTAGAGCCTGGGAACCACAGCTATGGAAGCCCACGTGCCTAGGGCCTGTGCTCGGCAACAAAAGAAGCTACTGCAGTGAGAAGGCTGTGCACCACAACTAGACTGTCCCCTGTTCACCACAACTAGAGGAAAGCCCTGGCAGCACCAAATACCCAGCACAGCCCCCCCCGCCAAAAAGTAAATAATACATTTTTTTGAAAATTGGGGAGAGTAAGACCCAGGAATCTATAATTTAACAAATTCCTCCAGTGACTGTTGCAGACCAAATCATGCATGTTGTGCAGTTTTATCTTAGTTGTGCTGTTTGCCTTTCATTGAGCTATGAGGGGGGTCTCGGTATTGAGTTGCAACCTATCAAAAGCAGGCATTACATACCCCTCCTTTAATACAGACAGGATCGTCACATTAGTTTGTAGTTATAAGAAGGAAATCTTAGCAAGAAAACACAACATGAATATTCAAAATAAGTGTCATAACATAAAACATGGTTCTGTCCAGGGAGATCACTGCCTGCCTCAATCTGCCTGCTTTGCCTACAGATCTTGTCGAGAAATGACAAGGGGTCTGCAAGGCCCCGGACCATCCTTACTTAAGGTCTGCCATGTAATGGGTATCTCTCAAGCAGTTATCCCTGCCCCAAGAATGCATGCAGTAGGTGATAAGAATGGACTGATTTATGATCCCTCAATATCGGCAAGGTGTAGCATCCCATTTCACAAATAGTATTCTGCTAGATTAGAAAGTATCATAAACACACTAGAGAATCCCCAGCCCAGGAACTATAAACCACTGTATTTTCCCCCCAACATTTTAATTTAGCTATCTGTTTTGGATTACATAAATAAAAATGAGCCTGTATTTTCTTTATAAAATAAATCAGTCACTCTACATAGGAATCGCTAGTTAGATGGAACATCAGGGCATATATAAAATTACATGCTTAAAAAACACGAAAACATTTCTCAATGAGCGAAAGCTGCTCACGGTGACCTTCACGTCGAACAGCGGCGGGGGGTAGGGGGGCGGTCAGCACGGCACTAAATCATTTTGATTCACAGATGAGATCAACATATTCATATTTGTTTGCCAAATGTGTATTTTAATTTAGGCTTTTCTGATTGATGCGTGTAATTTATGCTGCCCAGAACTAAGGCGTCATATTTTTCTTTTTTCCTAACTAACAGGGGGAGACTTTCTTGGAAACAGATAAAGGAAAGAGTCCAGTAATTTGTAGCAATGTGACTGCAGCCACACATGTCCTAGAATTAATGTTCTTCATTAGGGTGGGTAGGATCAGCTGTATGTATACATCAGGTTTTTAATTAACTCAGTCCCCACAACAGGAATCATGATTCAAACTGTTAGCATTTTTTTCTAAAATCACAAAATAAAAAAATTGGATGGCACATCTTTTTCACACACACACACAAAAGGGAAGGGATGCTCAGAGAATTGAAAGGCTCTTTGTATTATACTGAGTGCTCAGAAGATCTTTATAATCCTGTGTTAATCAGATAAAGAAGAGCTTGGCATTGGGTGATTCCAAAGAGATGCTGAAAACTCAACCATGGTGACAGTTTTCTCTCAGTAGCATAGATATGATTTCAGTTTATTTGTATTGATGTCTTCAACATTTGGGATTTGTTAGATATTTTTAACTGTCTTGTTCTTGCAGAGCTGACCTAGTGGTATTTTAATAAGACACCACCAATGTAAAGAAACTTCAAGAAAGCAGCCTGAGGAGCTTAAAGGAAGGGTGAGGGGAGAAACTTTTTATAGCAGCTTCATTCTCTGAGATCATATTAACATAAATTTGACAGTTAATCTCCATATTGCAAAAAGGCTGCCCAGACTTATTTAATTAAACTTAGAAAAAAATGTGTTTCTTTATTTGCCAGGTACAGCTTTTATCTTAAAATATCCACTTCCAATTATGATGCAAGGCTGTGATTTGGGGCAGGACCGTGGGGCAGAGGATGGGAAGACCAGCACAGGTGAAGAGGTAGGCAGCGATGTAGGGAGCCTTGGTACCAGAGATGTAGGGAGCTTTGGTACCAGCGATGTAGGGAGCCTTGGTACCAGCGATGTAGGGAGCCTTGGTACCAGCGATGTAGGGAGCCTTGGTACCAGCGATGCAGCTCCTGGTACCAATGATCCTGAAGAGTCCATGAGAGAGGCTGCTCATTTGTAAAAGTTATTTCTTTGCTTTAGATTTTAAATGACAGAATTAAAATTCAATTGAGATATTTTTCTCAAACACATTTAGAATCTATTCTTTAATAATTATTTGTTGGATAAACGTCCAAACTATTTATCCAGAGAACTATGGAGGAACGAGCCAGGGCTTTTGACATCAGGAGGCAATGAATTTATGCTTCGAATCTGTCCGGTATTGAACAGCCAAATGATTTAACTTTTATGAACCTTGAGTGCCTCTTCTGCTGAGATTATCCCATCATTTTTGGAGGGGATAAAATGACTCATTCATTCCAAAAGAATTCATGAGACACCGTCCCTCTTCTAAGCAATAGTGAACAAAGTAATATTCCTGCCTTCCTAGGACTTACATTCTAGCGGAGGAAACAGGAATAGATAAATGGATTTTATCATGTCAGGCAGTTTTAAATTCCATGAAGCAGCACCACAGAATCAGAAGATAAAGAGGCAGTGGCCATGGAAGGTGGTGTTGAGATAGGGCTGGGGAAGTTCTAAGAAAGGGATGTTTGAGCAGAATGGATGGAAGTGGGAAAGCAAAGCCTGAGAATTAGGGGAAGAGAGTTCTGGGTCAAGGAACAGTTAGCTCAGAATTACTGACTTGGACCTGACTTGCTTAATGAAGTAACAGCTGGGTGAGGAGTGGGTGAGGATCCAGCGGGAGGAAATAGGCTTACTAAACCTAACTCTGGGCTGACTTTCTCACCTCCTTTCCCACTACCAAGCCTTGTAGCATTCAGTCCGCCACTGATGGGATGCCACGGAAAGACTGATGGCAGGGAAGTGACAGTATCTGGTTGCATTTTACAAACACTGTTTAGGCAGCCATGTGGANAAAAGTAAATAATACATTTTTTTGAAAATTGGGGAGAGTAAGACCCAGGAATCTATAATTTAACAAATTCCTCCAGTGACTGTTGCAGACCAAATCATGCATGTTGTGCAGTTTTATCTTAGTTGTGCTGTTTGCCTTTCATTGAGCTATGAGGGGGGTCTCGGTATTGAGTTGCAACCTATCAAAAGCAGGCATTACATACCCCTCCTTTAATACAGACAGGATCGTCACATTAGTTTGTAGTTATAAGAAGGAAATCTTAGCAAGAAAACACAACATGAATATTCAAAATAAGTGTCATAACATAAAACATGGTTCTGTCCAGGGAGATCACTGCCTGCCTCAATCTGCCTGCTTTGCCTACAGATCTTGTCGAGAAATGACAAGGGGTCTGCAAGGCCCCGGACCATCCTTACTTAAGGTCTGCCATGTAATGGGTATCTCTCAAGCAGTTATCCCTGCCCCAAGAATGCATGCAGTAGGTGATAAGAATGGACTGATTTATGATCCCTCAATATCGGCAAGGTGTAGCATCCCATTTCACAAATAGTATTCTGCTAGATTAGAAAGTATCATAAACACACTAGAGAATCCCCAGCCCAGGAACTATAAACCACTGTATTTTCCCCCCAACATTTTAATTTAGCTATCTGTTTTGGATTACATAAATAAAAATGAGCCTGTATTTTCTTTATAAAATAAATCAGTCACTCTACATAGGAATCGTTAGTTAGATGGAACATCAGGGCATATATAAAATTACATGCTTAAAAAACACGAAAACATTTCTCAATGAGCGAAAGCTGCTCACGGTGACCTTCACGTCGAACAGCGGCGGGGGGTAGGGGGGCGGTCAGCACGGCACTAAATCATTTTGATTCACAGATGAGATCAACATATTCATATTTGTTTGCCAAATGTGTATTTTAATTTAGGCTTTTCTGATTGATGCGTGTAATTTATGCTGCCCAGAACTAAGGCGTCATATTTTTCTTTTTTCCTAACTAACAGGGGGAGACTTTCTTGGAAACAGATAAAGGAAAGAGTCCAGTAATTTGTAGCAATGTGACTGCAGCCACACATGTCCTAGAATTAATGTTCTTCATTAGGGTGGGTAGGATCAGCTGTATGTATACATCAGGTTTTTAATTAACTCAGTCCCCACAACAGGAATCATGATTCAAACTGTTAGCATTTTTTTCTAAAATCACAAAATAAAAAAATTGGATGGCACATCTTTTTCACACACACACACAAAAGGGAAGGGATGCTCAGAGAATTGAAAGGCTCTTTGTATTATACTGAGTGCTCAGAAGATCTTTATAATCCTGTGTTAATCAGATAAAGAAGAGCTTGGCATTGGGTGATTCCAAAGAGATGCTGAAAACTCAACCATGGTGACAGTTTTCTCTCAGTAGCATAGATATGATTTCAGTTTATTTGTATTGATGTCTTCAACATTTGGGATTTGTTAGATATTTTTAACTGTCTTGTTCTTGCAGAGCTGACCTAGTGGTATTTTAATAAGACACCACCAATGTAAAGAAACTTCAAGAAAGCAGCCTGAGGAGCTTAAAGGAAGGGTGAGGGGAGAAACTTTTTATAGCAGCTTCATTCTCTGAGATCATATTAACATAAATTTGACAGTTAATCTCCATATTGCAAAAAGGCTGCCCAGACTTATTTAATTAAACTTAGAAAAAAATGTGTTTCTTTATTTGCCAGGTACAGCTTTTATCTTAAAATATCCACTTCCAATTATGATGCAAGGCTGTGATTTGGGGCAGGACCGTGGGGCAGAGGATGGGAAGACCAGCACAGGTGAAGAGGTAGGCAGCGATGTAGGGAGCCTTGGTACCAGAGATGTAGGGAGCTTTGGTACCAGCGATGTAGGGAGCCTTGGTACCAGCGATGTAGGGAGCCTTGGTACCAGCGATGTAGGGAGCCTTGGTACCAGCGATGCAGCTCCTGGTACCAATGATCCTGAAGAGTCCATGAGAGAGGCTGCTCATTTGTAAAAGTTATTTCTTTGCTTTAGATTTTAAATGACAGAATTAAAATTCAATTGAGATATTTTTCTCAAACACATTTAGAATCTATTCTTTAATAATTATTTGTTGGATAAACGTCTAAACTATTTATCCAGAGAACTATGGAGGAACGAGCCAGGGCTTTTGACATCAGGAGGCAATGAATTTATGCTTCGAATCTGTCCGGTATTGAACAGCCAAATGATTTAACTTTTATGAACCTTGAGTGCCTCTTCTGCTGAGATTATCCCATCATTTTTGGAGGGGATAAAATGACTCATTCATTCCAAAAGAATTCATGAGACACCGTCCCTCTTCTAAGCAATAGTGAACAAAGTAATATTCCTGCCTTCCTAGGACTTACATTCTAGCGGAGGAAACAGGAATAGATAAATGGATTTTATCATGTCAGGCAGTTTTAAATTCCATGAAGCAGCACCACAGAATCAGAAGATAAAGAGGCAGTGGCCATGGAAGGTGGTGTTGAGATAGGGCTGGGGAAGTTCTAAGAAAGGGATGTTTGAGCAGAATGGATGGAAGTGGGAAAGCAAAGCCTGAGAATTAGGGGAAGAGAGTTCTGGGTCAAGGAACAGTTAGCTCAGAACTACTGACTTGGACCTGACTTGCTTAATGAAGTAACAGCTGGGTGAGGAGTGGGTGAGGATCCAGCGGGAGGAAATAGGCTTACTAAACCTAACTCTGGGCTGACTTTCTCACCTCCTTTCCCACTACCAAGCCTTGTAGCATTCAGTCCGCCACTGATGGGATGCCACGGAAAGACTGATGGCAGGGAAGTGACAGTATCTGGTTGCATTTTACAAACACTGTTTAGGCAGCCATGTGGAGCATGGACTTGTAATATGGCTGGGGCCGGGGGAGAACAGGAAAGACAGATGAAAAAGATGATTTTTAGGCAGGCCATTATAGCAGCTGGGACTGTGGTAATAAGGATGGAGGAGACTGAAGTGCTCATTTCAGGATATATTTTAAGGTAGAACTGACAGGATTTGCTAATGTATTAGATTCCATTCCTCTTAAACAAATAACACAAAAAAAGAATATATTTACTTAAGGTCACTCTGCTACAAAATTAACCAATCAGAATGTCAAATTGCTTCAGAAATGTGGCACACAGGCAAGCCTTCTTGAGAAAAGCAATAGTATCCCTCAGCCATAAAGAGGAACAAAATTGTGCCATTTGCAGAGACATGGATGGACCTACAGATGATTAAACAGAGGGAAGTAAGTCAAAAATAAAAATACCAATATCATATACTAACACATGTATGTGGAATCTAGAAAAATGGTACAGATGAACCGATTTGCAAAGTAGAAATAGAGACGCAGACAAAGAGAACAAAGCTGGGGAAGCAGGGGTGGGATGAACTGGGAGACTGGAATTCACAAATACATACTACTATGTACAAAATAGAAAACTAATGAGAACTAATAGCACAGGAAACTCAACTTAATGTTCTGTGGTGACCTAAATGGGAAGGAAATCCCGACAAGGGGGATATAAATATACATAAAGCTGATTCACTTTGCTGTACAGCAGAAACTAACATAACATTGTAAAGCAACTATGTGTCAATAAAAATCATAAAAAAGAATGACAGATCAAGTGGACCCTATAAAAAGTCATATAGTTGGGTCTCACACAGGACTTGTCACACGGTTACAGTGATGTCAGGGTAATAGAAAGCCTCAGCCTTCGTTCACCATGTTAGTATCCTAAAGTACAATGAAACATTTGGAAACTTCATGCAGGGCTTCCCCTGGATGCACATACTATTGTGGTAGTAAATGTGGGATTCCACAGTGAGCAAACAAAAGCAGTCATCTGAAAGTGTTAGTTGCTCAGTTATGTCCGACTCTTTGCAACCCATGGACTGCAGCCCATCAGGCTCCTCTGTCCATGGGATTTCCCAGGCAAGGATATTGGAGTGGTTTGCCATTTCCTTCTTCAGGTAATCTTCCCAACCCAGGGATCAAACCTGGGTCTCCTGCACTGCAGGCAAATTCTTTACTAACTGAGCTACCAGGAAGCCCTTGCCATCTGAAATCAGAGATAATTGGACGGAAAGAACAAGATGCTGGAGGTAATCTTCCCCGTTACTCAGGAATTAATTCTGTAGAGTTTTCATAGCAACAGAGGGCGATCCTTCATGTTATAAATCCCAGGAGAATGAGACTGTGTTTGGTCTTCATAGCTTCAGGGCCCACTTTATACTGTGTGTTTGTGTATTGTTAGTCATTCATCCCCTTCCCTATGAATTTCTGTGCATCCCTTGTGCTATGCTGTGCTTAGTGGCTCAGTTGTGTCTGACTCTTTGCGATCCCGTGGACTATAGCCAGCCAGGCTCCTCTGTCCATGGGATTTCATAGGCAAGAATACTGGAGTGGGTTGCCATTTCCTTCTCCAGGGGATCTTCCCAACCCAGGGAACAAACCTGGGTCCACTGCATTGCAGGTGAACTGTTTACCATCTGAGCCAGCAGGGAATTCCCTACTTCATGCTAGATGGCCATTAATATTTGTCTAAATAAACAGAAGTGAGAAATACAAGGTTTTTATTTATTTATTTTTAGGACTACCTTATAAAATGACATTCAGATATCTAGTCTCTACAAGCAGCATTTTGGGTTTTGGTGAGGCTTGCAGTAATTTGCCTTTACCAGTTATAGACACAAAATGTTTGTGGTCTTTTTATTCCTCTCAATAAAACATCCTTCTGTCATATCATAGCTTGGGCGCTTGCACAATTTGGAACCATTGCCAATCAATTTGGATGCCCAGTTTTCATATTTCTCAGTATGGCCAAAAGCCAAGGCAAGTATCACTTGCCCACAGAATAACTTGAACCCTCCATACCACACATGTCTCCAGTATGTGGCTTTTATTACCCTAATCCCAGTCACCTGTCTAAGTGATGAGCCGGAAGTCGTAACCCCGAGGAGAGAAGATGCACTGAGAATATGTACTAGAGGGAGGTGAGTGTCTCCCTTCAAGGCATGAGGGGCCGGTCTTGAACTTGGCTGCCAACACCCTGGAAACAGACTGATGAGTTGTAACCTTTCTGCTCCTTATTCTCCCAACTTCTGATTCTCTTGTCTGTTGAGTTTCAAGCCCCCAGAAATACTCTAATCTTTCCATCATACAGAGGATTGGCTAAGTGATTTTCTGGGGACTTCTTAGCCTCCTTCAGAGAAGCTAGCAGAAAGAAAGAGAATTTTCTCCCTTCCATGGAATAATAGTGAGGCTTTGTGTCTTGAGAATACAGAAGAGGACAGTAGAATGTAAGAATCAGGAATAAATTAACTTTCCCACTTAGAATAACATCCAGAGCAATGCATTTATATTTTTTCACCAATTGGTGAGATTAATTTGGGAAAACATTACCTTTACCTTTATTTTTGTTGTTGTTGTTGTTTTAAAGATTTTTTTTTAGGTGGACCGTTTTAAAAGTTTTTATTGAATCTCTTTCAGTATTACTTCTTTTTTATTTTTGTTTTTCTTTTGGCCATGAGGCATATGGGATCTTAGTTCTCTGACCAGGAATTGTACCCACACCTTCTGTATTGGAAGATGAAATCTTAACTACTAGATCACCAGGGAAGTCCCTCCCTTTACCTTTTATAGCATACACCACTTTACATTTGACAGAGTATTTGTGCATGCATTTACTTGTTTGATAAGGGTAGATGGGATAGAAATTGTTTCTGAACAATTTATCAATATAAAATATGCTCATCCAGGGTAAGTGACATGTCCAAGGATACATATGCTATAATGAGCCCTGACTCTGACGTGGGCGTCATACCTGACTGGGTCCAGCAACTTTGGAGGGCTTTGCAACATCTATTGATGAAAGTTACCATATCACTCAGGGTTCTTAGTAGCCTGAAAGCAGTTTTGGCTGATGGAAGCAGAAAGTTGATTTATTGGAAGGCTCCTGGGTGGCTCTCAGCATTGCCAAGAGGGCTGAGAAATGATTCCATCTATGTGGGGCTGCAGAGAGTCAGACATGACTGAATGTGCACACACACACGTGCCCAAAATCTTTAATGAAAGATACTTTTGTCGCATCTGGTAGTAAAACTACCTGGTCACTAAATATCTGCTTGAAGGAAAGCTTTTTTCAGAGAAATATTTAATTCATGGATTAGCTGAACATAATCTATCTTTTCCTTCCCTCACATAGTACTAGGTGATTTTAAAGGCAGAGGAACTCAATGAGTTCTTTCCCCTTTTATTCCCATTTATCTAAACCTATAGAAAGCAGAAGATTAGGTACCTTGAAATCCTTTGAGTCCCAGATCAACATTTACTGTCCATGTGAATTCAGATTTCTCACATTTCTTATTTACTTAGAAGAGTCAATTGTTCATTCATTCATTCAGAAGTATTCATTCAGGGGCTGAGATTAACACTGTGAAAGTGGTTTGGAGACTATAAAGTCCAATGACAATTGTGGTTACCACACAGTATAACCTGGCACTCATTTTTACCTTCCTGATGATATTTCATACTTCTGATCTTTCCTCCTGGATGGTAAGATTCCTTACCATAGTCATTCCTCCTTTAACATTTGAGGAGAATGCCAGGGCATAGTAGGTTCAGACTGCAGTACATGCGCCAGTGCTAAGATGATGTGTACAAAGCAAGCTCTGACTTTGATTCTGAGCTCCAAAATGCCATCTCCCTCTCCCACTGCTCTGAGTCACATCTGAATTCTTTATAGTGTTCATTCAGGACCTTTCCTCATCTAGCCTTAACTTACCGGTGTTTGTTCCCAAAATTTCAACTTTCTCTTGCCAAATTAACTTAAAACTCCTCACCTCTGTAATGTCTGGTACTCTCCTTCCATCTCCTGAAGCTTAATGCTATTTCTTTCCTGAGAAGTACCCCCATCTGATTAATCTCTATATTTCAAAGCCCAGCTCAAATGCTTTTAAATTACCCAAAGTAGGCACATGTCTTTGCCTTGTGAACAAATAGAAATGTCAGTGTCCATAATATTTTTACTATCATGAAGTCATCATTCATTTCATTTCTTTGTCATCTCAAGGAGATTTACCTTTCAGGAAGTTGCATCTCTTGTGTCAGGGTACCACGATGTTCAGATGTTCAGGACAAACTCCTGAACACGAGGAAAAGTGAAAGTTGCTTCTTTGTGTCTGACTCTTTGCAACGCCATGGACTGTAGCCTGCCAGGCTCCTCTGTTCATGGAATTCTCCAAGCCAGAATATTGGAATGGGTAGCCATTCCTTTCTCTAGGGGATCTTCCCAACCCAGGAATCGAACCAAAATCTTCCACATTGCAGGCGGATTCTTTACCATCTGAGCCACCAGGGAAGCCCAAGAATACTAGAGTGGGTAGGCTATCTCTTCTCCAGCAGGTCTTCCCGACCCAGGAATCGGACCAGGTCAAAGAACTCCAGGTGGATTCTTTCCCAGCTGAGCTTCGTGGCAGTGTATTAATGCCTGGGCAATCTATAGATTTTTAGTTCTTAAAGCTTATTTTCAAAACTTTATTACTTACATTTTATAGACAGAAGAGTTGATTCAGGCTATAATAAAATCAGGTAATTATGGACTGCAAAGAGATCCAACCAGTCCATCCTAAAGAGATCAGTCCTGGGTGTTCATTGGAAGGACTGATGTTGAAGCTGAAACTCCAATACTTTGGCCACCTGATGCGAAGAGCTGACTCATTTGAAAGTACCCTGATGCTGGGAAAGATTGAGGACAGGAGGAGAAGGGGACTACAGAGGATGAGATGGTTGGATGGCATCACCGACTCAATGGACATGGGTTTGGGTAGACTCTGGCAGTTGGTAATGGATAGGGAGGCCTGGCGTGCTGCGGTTCATGGGGTCACAAAGAGTCAGACATGACTGAGCAACTGAACTGAACTGAATGATGAAAACAGGATTCAGAATCCAGTCTCCCTGGATGTGAACTTTATATTGCTCATATTCAGGTTTTGTCTACATTTCTCCCTATACTTATAAATAGAAATAGTAGTGTGTGTGTGTATGTGTGTGTGCGCAAGTGAACACACTCAGTTGTGTCTGACTCTGTGACCCCATGGTCTGTGGCCCAACAGGCTCCTCTGTCCACGGGATTTCCCAGGCAAGAATACTGGAGCTGGTTGCCATTTCCTCCTCCAGGGGATCTTCCCAACCCAGGGATCGAAACTGCATCTCCTGTGTCTCCTGCATTGACAGGCAGATTCATTACCACTGCATCACCTGGGAAACTTCAGATAGTAATAACTGCAGAAAAATTAATATCCACAGTTGATTTGGTTTGTAAGTGACTATGTTGCTCCATTATTTCTTTCCTTCTAGACATGGTATGTTCTGCATTCTACTTCATCAGATTTCCATCTAATCTTTGCTAAGGGCATAGACTCTGAGAAGCAGGTCACTTTTCATGAATGAAAAGGAGCTTTCCACGCAGCTAAAGTATTTTGTTATACAAATAGCAAGTGATGTTAAGTCCTTAAGATTCAGGCAAGATAAGATGGTAGTGGATCACAGAATACCTACGGGGATTTTGTGGAAATTTTCCTTTTGAGTTGATAAAAACAAGGATTATGAATCTCTTATATTGCTGTCCCTTGTCATGAGGAGAGACATACTCCTGGACATTTAGGACTGATATAATAAGATGCTACAGTAAATCTTCTCTACAATTGGAGACTATGCCTGGAAGCCCTTTTAGCAGGTGAAAACTGGGTTATGTATATCCTTTGTTTAAGAAAGTTAGTGATGGGCTTCCTTGGTGCTCAGTGGGAAAGAAGCTGCCTGCCAGTGGAGGAGGCACAGGTTCGATCCCTAGTCCAGGGAGATCCCACAGGCCATGGAGCAACTAAGCTCATGCGCCACAACTATTGAGCTTGTATAGAGTCTGGGAGCCACAGCTACTGAAGTCCATGCTCCCTAGAACCTATGCTCTGCAACAAGAGAAGCCACCACAATGAAAAGCAGCCTCTGCTTGCTGCAACTAGAGAAAAAGACCTTGCAGCAATGAAGACCCAGCACAGCTAAAAATAAATAAATAAAATTATTTTTTTTAATCCCTTAAAAAATAAAAATTGGGGTTCCATTTTCAGCCATCGGGACAGATATGATCAATACAAGAATGGGGAGAGGATTAGCATTTTGGAACTAGGATTTCATATATGTCTAGTTACCAATACCAGGAAATGTTGTCAAATATTTCTGAGAAAGCTCACACTGTCTCCGTAGGTTGATTAGATGAGCTTTCGTACACTGGAAACCTGACTACTTTCCAACAACTTGATTTCACAAATGGAAAAACAGCATCTGTTTTCCTGCAGCTTCACATATGGCAATCATTGTTGCTAAGACAAGCTGAAGCAGGTAGTCGGTGCGACAGTGCCCCTCTGCAGCGCTGCCATCTCCTGGGACCAGATAACACTGGTCTGCTGTGAGGGGCTTGGGCTCCCCAGGCAGTGGAAAGTGCATATTTAATCAACATATGCAAAGCATCCGTATGAACAGCAAATTACAAAAAAAAAAAGTGATCAAATGCAATATTTAGAACCTCTCTGTTTATATTTGCAGTGGCTGATCTGAATAGGTATACTTCATGCCACATTCTTTGAGTTTGAGTACTTAAAAAAGAGAAAACAAAAACCCAGCCAGTGGCCTGCAGAGGGAATGGAATTGAAATGCTTCTATATATGCAGGAAGGTGGGTAGTACTTCTTATGAGAGAATAAAATTTGTCACATTAGCCAGCAATGAAAAATTAAAAGAGAGAATCCATGTTGGCCAGAAATGGGAAATATATTTTGCATATAAAAGAGCAGATTCCTCTACGATTTAATTAAAGGGGCTCTCTGTCCCTCTGAATGCTATGACTGTATTTTAAAACCCTCAATGTATATAATATAAATAAGATCCCCTAATCAGTGGCCCATTTGAGGGGAAAATGTCATGAAACGGAACCACCAAACTTTTTTTTTCCCCCCCCAGGATCAGTGTTTGTGTTTTGAAGGTCAAGAGATTGGCAGCAGTAGAAACTAACTTCCAGTCTCCATCCACCAGCCAGGTACATTGCAAACAAATGCTCTTTTTCTGAAATTGCCATGTCCAGTGGCCTTAACCCTGATTTGGAAGGACAACTCAATCAGCTACAGAAAGGATAGCCTACAAGGATTCTGGAGCCATCTTTGACTTCCCAGGTGGCACCATGGTAAAAAACCTGCCTGCCAATTCAGGAGACATGGGTTCAGTCCCTAGGTCAGGAAGATCCCCTGGAGGAGGGCATGGTGACTCACTCCAGTATTCTTGCCTGGAGAATCCCATGGACAGAGGAGCCTGGCAGAGTATAGTCTATGGGATCACAAAGAGTGGGACTTGACTGAAGCAACTGAGCATCCACAAATGCAAACTTCTGAACCAGAGGATCACCAAATTCCATTTTAGATTCAGTAAATTAGTCTTTTATCCAATCATTTAATCTCATAATCTATCATCATTTGAAAATTGAAAGAGCTAGCCTTGTCTGATGAAAATGTCCAGGATCAAGGTGAATTATAAGCAACTTGAGAGCAGAGAATACACATTTTAGTTCCTACGTACACACACACACACACACACATAATTTTTTTATGAGGTAAATTGTACTGCAGCACTTAATACAATTCAATAAACACAGAGTGTCTGTTTTATACCAAGACCTTCTTATTTCCAGGGATGCAAAGATAAGTCAGGTATTCTAGAACAGATCCAGTGATTGAATATTGGCAGCATGAAGAAATGAATATAAATAAACAAGAGGGAAACCTCAGGGCAAAATTTTAGCAAAGTTGACATGAGATAAAGATTAGCAACCCACTTAATACTATAATGTATTTTATTATTTATCTAAGTTTCAATGAAAATTAAAAACCTAATAAGATTGACCACACTAATTTTACCTGAGGAAAATTTTCCTTTTCTGAGTTTTTAAAGCCTCATAGAGGTCCTACATGTTTTATTCTATCCATAAAAGAATAATTTTCATGTCTGAAACTATTTCACCTGAACTCTAACCACTCATAAAATTTACAAACAAGTTAAAGAGAAGTTACGATGTTTACAGTGTCCCTCTTGTACTCCTCTTTGAAATATCCTCTGAGCAACTGTCTGTTCACTGTCTAATGATCCATTCTGCTCTCTGCATCACTAAGCAAACTTCAAAGGAAAGCTTATCAGTTCCATCAAGTCTTACCTGTCTACTTGTTTTTCAGCAAGATGACTCCCAGAAACAGTGTCATGTACAGATATAAAAGCATAGCCTCTGAAACCAAACTATTCTTCAAGTGCTTGTTCTTCCCTGGTTTCCTAGCTGGGAAGAACAGATTACAAAATAGCACAGTCATCCCTGGGTATTCATAGGGGACTGGTTCTAAGACCCACTGGGGGTACTAAAATCTGTGGATGATCCATCCAGTTCCATAGTCAGGGCTCTGTATCCATGGTGACTGCATCTGGATACAGGGGGCTGCCTATTCCTCAGAGGCTGCTAGAGGATATAGCAGATGTAAAACACTCAGGGTGCTATTGCACTTAAAGTGTTAGTCACTCCATTGTGTCCAACTCTCTGCAGCCTCATGGACTGTAGCCTGCCAGGCTTCTCTGGCCACGGGATTCTCCAAGCAAGAATGCTGGAGTGGGTTGCCATTCCCTTCTCTGGGGCATCTTCCCGACCCAGGAAACAAACCTGATCTCCTGCATTGCAGGCGAATTCTTAACCATCTGATCTACCAGGGAAGCCCTACTCTTAAGAGCGTTCTAAATGCTGCAGCTACTATTACCATTATCAAAACATTTCCCACAAAATCAGTGAGTTCAGTAAGGGACTTGATATCCACATGGAAGATTTCTCATACCTGCTTTAGGAAACTTCTACTTTCGGGAGACTGTGGGGCCCTCGGGCTGAAGAGTGATCTTTCCAGCGTGGGAAATAGCAAATGCTAGGGAGTCAATATGCTTGAGTACTGTCCTACTTCTATTGCACTCAGGGATCACCAGAGATGCTGTAAAATGCAGACTCCAAAGTGAAGGTGTTAGTTGCTCTGTCGTGTCCAACTCTTTGGAGATCCTATGGACTGTAGCCCACCAGGCTCCTCTGTCCATGCGATTCTCCGGGCAAGAATACTGTCCGTTTCCTTCTCCAGGGGCTCTTCTCGACCCAGAGACTGAACCCTATGTCTCCTGCATTGGCAAGCAGATTCTTTACCACTAGTGCCACCTAGGAAGCCCAATGGGGCTGCTTGCTCACAAACACATTGTAGAAATTAAATAAGACAATGAATGGAACCCACAAAGCTGGACTGGCACAGAGGAAATGGGTATTAGGTTCTTTAAGCTTTGCCCATGTATAGAATTAAATCATCAGAAAGCATAGAAAAAACTTTTTGGACAGTGTGGATGTATGCATTGACCTCTGTTGAGGAGTAAACGTCTAGATAATTTTGTTTTTTGCTGAATCAGGAATCCTTCTTGTGGTGGGCTTGAAGGTAGGCTGAGAGGACACCCATTCTTCAGTAGTAAACAAAGTATATTGATGAAGCTATTTGCAGGAAAGGAATGGAGACACAGAGGTAGAAAATGGACTTATGGACACAGTAGGGGAAGGAAAGAGTGGGGTGCATGGAGAAAGTAGGATCAACATATATACACTACCATGGGTAGAAAGATAGCTGGTGAGAAGTTGCTGTTTAACACAGGGAGCCCAGCCAGGTGCACTGTGATGATGGAGAGAAGTGGGACGCGGAGGGGAGGGAGGCTCACAAGGAAGGGAATGTATAATTATGGCATTGTTGTACAGCAGAAACCACACAAAATTTTAAAGCAATTTTCCTCCAATTAAAAAATAAATATTTTAAAAGAACCATAAATTTTTTAAAAAAGAAACATTGGAAAAAAAAATAGAGTAACTAGTGAGCCTGAGAGTGTATTGAAACTCTTTGTTGTGCTGAGGCAGAAAAACCACTGTCCTAAATGGACATGTATAATTATTTTTCCAGAAAATATAACTCCTCCTAACTTTCTCATACACAATACATAGAATGTCACCTTTTGCCACCAGCAACACCCATTGACCTACATCTGACATTTTATGTATTGTGCATGTAGGAGCCCATGAGAGTAAGAAGGATTAGAAAGGGAGAGGGTTGGATATAAGGGGAAGATGAAAGAAGAATTTTACTATTCTCCCCAGAACTTCCCCTTTAACTCCAAAGAGAAAACTTAGAGCTTGGAGTCATGTGCACATTTTTTTGGTATAGAGCTACTGAGGATCAACATACGCATTTACATGTGAGCTTTTCCCCACCAATTAAACCAGATGCAATGAGTTTTTTTTTTTTCTAGCATATTTGAATGTTGTTCTGGGGGGAAAAAAAAGAGTATCCAGACACTTAACTGGCACGGAATGTTAAAACGAGAGAGAATTTGTATGCATTAGGCAGCAATATGCAAAGAGTCAATTCCCAATGCTCTATGCCAATGGAAGAGGCACACTATCACAAACTGTGGATGATCTAACAGCCATTTGTGCTTGGCATTGATATGCTTTTGTAATTTAGTTTTGCCAGACATTTTTTAGTTTAGGCAAAAATGAAAGTGTAGTATTTCTTGAGTATACAGAAATGATCCATACGAATAACAGGTTTAAGTAGGATGATTCAAATCATATAATCTAGTCCCCATTAATTTTTGATGGAGGGGAGACAGAGAAGAAAGTCATCATTGGATGTCTGTGCCTTTTACATTCAGTGTATAAGAAAATCTAAAAAAATGATCATAAGTTAAATTTGTCTATTTTGTTAGATGAGAAAACTGATTCTCAAACAGTTCAGTTAACTTACTTCTACCATTTTCTAGACCTTATATCAGTGAGGCACTCTTGTTTTGTTTTGGTATTATTGTTGTTTGCATGTGTTGCTTATCTACAAAGTATTGGGCTCTGTGTCTTTTTCTTCAACATCCTTTTGTCTTTCAAGCTCATCATTGTCTCAGAGTGAGTCTGTGAAACCCCAAGGGCTCCAAGGGGCAGAATTGAAAACTAGGCCATTTTTCTCTAATTAAAATATAACTCTTAAAGTATTGTTATGATTTAATTTGAGAGCAGTTTTAGGTTAATTATAGAATTGAGGGGAAGGTAAAGAAATTTCCCATATCCCCCACCCGGCACATGCATAGCCTTCCCCATAATGAACATCACTCTCCTGAATGGTATTAATGTATTTTTTGCCAAAGATAAACCCACACATCATAAGCACCCAAAGTCCACAGTTTACATTAAGATTCACTCTTGGTGTTGAATAGTCTATGGGTTTGTACAGATGTATAATGACATATGTGGCTCAGCTGTAAAGAATCCACCTGCAGTGTGGGAGACATGGGAAAATCAGATTTGATCCCTGGGTCAGGAAGATCCCCTGAAGAAGGAAATGGCAACCCACTCCAGTATTCTTGCCTGGGAAATCCTATGGACAGAGGAACCTGGTGGCTACCGTCCATGTGGTTGCAAAAGAGTCAAGCACAGCTGAGCAACTGAACAACAACAAAATTGGAGTGAGCCTTCACACAGTATTTTTAGAAGTATACATTGATGTTTATTTTCTGATTTCATGTATACCTGATAAAATATTTGTTGTTATTTCTTCACTGAAATTTATAGAGTTAGCTTTTCCCTACAAACATTGACGAATTGATATTTTTGAACTGTGGTGTTGGAGAAGACTCTTGAGGTTCCCGTGGACTACAAGGAGATCCAACCAGTCCATCCTAAGGATCAGTCCTGAATATTCATTGGAAGGACTGATGCTGAAGCTGAAACTCCAATACTTTGGCCACCTGATGCGAAGGGCTGACTCATTTGAAAAGATCCTGATGCTGGGAAAGACTGAAGGCAGGAGGAGAAGGGGACGACAGAGGGTGAGATGGTTGGATGGAATCACTGAGTCAATGGATGAGTTTGAGTAAACTCTAGGAGTTGGTGATGGACAGGGAGGCTTGGCGTGCTGCAGTCCATGGGGTCACAAAGAGTCGGACATGACTGAGCGACTGAACTGAACAAACATTGTAAGTATCTATTGATTTTCTTCCTACTCATATGTTGCAGGTGAGGTTTGAGGCTAACCTGATTCAATGGTTTTAAAGATAAGCTGTTTTTACTGCATGCGTCTTTAGGGAATATTTTCACTTTCTTGGCAGTCCAAAATTTTCAGTAGGAAATATGTTGGTGTGTGCCAATTATTAAATTGGGCTTCTCAGGTGGCACTAATGGTAAAGAATCCACCTGCCAGCAGAAGACCTGGGTTTGATCCCTGGGTCTGGAAGATCCCTTGGAGAAGTAAATGGAAACTCACTCCAATATTCTTGCCTAGGAAATCCCATGGACAGGAGCCTGGTGGGCTATAGTCTGTGGGGTCACAAAAGAGTTGGACATGACTTAGTGACTAAACAATAACAAAAACTTATTTAATTTACCCATTTTATGGTGGGGACTTGCAATGTGCATACTTCTGCCTTCCTTTAGCTCAGGAAATTTCCAATATTATGTCATAGTTACTGATATTTAGCTCATCTTGTTTTATTCAGACACATTATTTGTATATTGAGTCTCCAGGCTATATCTTAAAAAAAGTGTCCCATCATTTTTATTTTTTACTTTTTCTCTGAGTTCTAAGAAGCCTATACTCCGTATTACTGGCTCTATTTTCTGCCTTGGCAATTCTGCTTTTTATTGACACCATAGAGCTTCCCTGGTGGCTCAGAGTTAAAAAAACCACCTGCCAATGCAGGAGATGTGGGTTCAATCCCTGGGTCAGAAAGATCCCCTGGAGAATGAAATGGCAACCCAATCCAGTATTCTTGGCTGGGAAATCCCATGGACAGAGGAGCCTGGTGGGCTACAGTCCATGGGGTCGCAAAAGAGAAGGACATGACTGCGCGATTAAACAAATGATGATTTTGCATTTCTTCAGCTTAATCTTTGCTTAAAAAATAAACTTATGCAGTTTGCATATGAATTTAGTAACCTGTTATAGTTTATGTACATATAATTTATACAGTTAAAATTATTTCCCTAAGCCTTGATTAACCTCAGCCCGAAGCTCATTAATGAGTTTTCTTTCAGTGCAGTGCATTAACTTCTCAGGTCTATATTTACTTATTTGTTGTTAGATAATTTAGTACAGTACAGAGAGAGGTTAAGAAATGGATGCAGTGAATTCAAGTTAAATTAATACAAGTGATAGGAAGAGCTATTTAGAGTCAAATGTTACTGTGACTGTTCAGCCTTTACAAGAGAACTGAAATATCTCTTGTATTCTGGCTAATGGTAAAGTTAATTGAGGAGGGAGAGAAGAGGAAAATGGCTTTAGAGGCTCTTAACTATACAAGAACACAAAATCACAAAGTAAAAACCTACATCATGCCTTGGTGATAGAAATTAATGTGAATATCCCCAAATCCCATAAGTAACTTAGAAAACTGTTACAGAAGATAGAAGCCTAGAGTTCGTTTAATGGGGACATCATGAAGAGAGAACTTGGAAATTCATGTNAAAAACCTACATCATGCCTTGGTGATAGAAATTAATGTGAATATCCCCAAATCCCATAAGTAACTTAGAAAACTGTTACAGAAGATAGAAGCCTAGAGTTCGTTTAATGGGGACATCATGAAGAGAGAACTTGGAAATTCATGTTTACAAGATCATTTGTTATCATAGTTTGGCAGGATCTAAAGGTATAGGGGTTTTACCAGCAATCTCAGCATTACAACACATTCTATTAAATTATCCCAAACACTTATGGTGATGTTTAAGCAACCGAAACATGAAAATCCCCAGCCTCCCTCTCTCCCCATGGAGAGAGTTAGACTTAGAATGGGCTTTAGACATTGGGATTGGAATTGCAGCCTACACCATAGCCTCTAGTCCCAAAGCTTGGTGATTTCCCAAGTTTCGAAAATATCCATTTTCAGCTCATTGCCCTTTCTATATCTATTGCTCTTTTACGTGGGAAGCTGGACAAATTTGTAAAATAAACTTCAAGTTTCTTGCCTTTCTCCCTCTGCTTATTGCCACCATTTGTATTCCTTATGGAGTAAATATTTTTGAATCTGAGCTGGGAGTTAAAACAACTGGGAAACACTCACAGACTCTGAAAGTTATTGGCTCGCTCCTTTTCCATCACATTCTTGTTCCTGTTTAGACTCTTCTCATACTAGGAAGCAGGGAAATGAATCATTTCTCCAGAACTTTAGTGCCCGCCTTGTGCAACTTGATAAGGGCCAGCCAGGATGGCAGAGATCCAACAAAAACAAAAAAGGGCTAAAATAGGATTATTTTAGGGTTTTTTTGTCCAAATATATAGAGGAGCCAAAATGCATTTTCACACCGCAGTTTTTTTTGGTCGTTGTTGTTTGCTTTTTTGCTTTCACTGCCTATATAAAGGAAAACACCTTGTCTTTCAAAAGGGGGACTCCACCTCTGAAATTATGGAACACTGACACAGCATCATTCATCTTGGCAAAAGTTGACTGAGCAGATGATGTAGATCCACTTAACTTGGACTCAATCAAAGGTTTTGCTATTTTCATTTCACAGGCCAGATGTAGCTCATCATCGGTTGGAATCAATTCCAGAAGAGGTGTTAGAGTCTGTTGGTCCAAGAGAAAGTCTGATCCAGACGCTGAAAAGAGCCATGAGGAAAATGGATACCATCTCCACTGATCTCCCAGCAATTTAGTTAGTCCAATATTCAGTTCAGATTAAGCAGTGGGATAATCGAGAAGTGGTGCTGTCAATATTTTAGTTAATTTAGAAGTTACTCAGTCCCCAGTCATTGTGAAATCATCTTCTACATTCTCTCTCTGTGATGACACTCTCATATCTGAATGGATAGGAAAATTGAACAGTTAATAATACACACTCTTGGTTTCAAAAAAGTGTAGGAAGAGCTAGAGACCAATTACATGCTCAGGATGTGTTTCATTGGGTTACTTGAGTCATCTGTGTTAACTTGAATCTGACCACCAAATACTTCATAATTTGTTGCTGCAACTCCTGTATCTCAAAAAAAAAAAAAAAAAAAGTTTAACTTATTGACTAGAATATAATGAGTCAGCACTACGAGATTGAAATAGAAGTTTAGAATCTTTTTTTTCTGATGCACGTTCCTGATCAGCTGTCATCTTTTCATTGCAGCTTTTCCTAATAGCCATGTCAAATGCTACTCTTTATTCTCCATCTTAATTATTTTATATGTAAATATATTGGTTTAATGACTTTCTCTTTCAATAGAATGTAAGCTTCAGGAGGGTAAAATACTCTAGCAAAGAGACAGTATTTTACAAATAGTGATAATTTAATACATATTTGTTGAATTAGGAGCCCCATCCAAAAATCTTATGGTTTAACTCAAAGATGTTCAGTGACTAATTTCTTGCCTCTATCCTTTTATTTTCATTTTTTTGCAAGGCTAGAATAACTGGAAGAGAGGAAGTGAAACAATCAATAGATTTTTCTTGGCTGGAAGCAAGGTAAAAAAAGTACAGTACAGAATCCTTTTAGTTTTAACTTTTTTAAAAAAGGTGAAAAATAGGACTAAGTCTTTGGCTCAGAAAATGAATGTGAAAAAAGAAAAAATAATGTATCTCACCTTCCATATCCTTTTGTAAAGTCAATATTTTGAATATGATTCAAAATTTTTAAGTCTGCTTTACATCAACTGCATTTTTTTTTCTTTTTGACACTCTTCACCCATTTCTTGGAATGTGTTTCATTGGGTTATAAGCAATCCAGTCCTGGCTCCATTACTAGCCTTGTTATGTTACCCTTTGTAAGATGGGATAATTAAAGCAATCAATTCCAAGAGCTTTTGTAAGGATTGGATCAAATAATGCAAATGAAGTATTCAATGCATAGTAAATGCTCAGCACCCGTTACTTAGCTGTTGTTAGTTAACATATGAAGAAACTAAGGCTAATAAGGGCTTCCTTGGAGGCTCAGATGGTCAAGAATCTGCCTGCAATACTGAAGATCTGGACTCAGTCCCTGGGTTGGGAAGATCCCCTGGAGAAGGGAATGGCAACCCACTCTAGGATGCTTCCCTGGAGAATTCCATGGACAGAGGAGCCTGGCGCTACAGTCCATAGGGTCACAAAGGGTTGGACACAACTGAATCGACTTAGCATGCATGCAAGGCTAAAAGGTTACTTATCTTTCAAGGCTAGTAGTCTACTAAATGGTGGAGACTGGATTAAAAACAAATCAGTCCATGGGGTTGCAAAGAGCTAGACACCAACGAGGGATTGAACAACAACTCTAGTTTTGGAGTTACGCTTTTTTCTTGAGAACTATATCCAGACTTCTAAGTTACATACTTAATAGAACAGAAAAAAAAAAGCATGTACTTCAAACATTTATTATAAATATTACCTGTAATAGTCTAATCATAAGAGTGTGTACATTACAAATAACACACAAAATTAGAAGTCAAAGGAAGGCTACAAGAAATAGATACAAATTTAGTATACTTTCACTTCATATTATCACTCTTACTATCTCTAAGTAGGTGTTTGTCTAACTCTAGTTTGTGTCCCTAACCCTAATGTAAAATAGAAAGCCTTGCCTATAGCAGACGCTCAATAAGTGTGGTGAATAAAAGAGTATGAGCTTTTACTTTATGCTGTTATGCTCTATGCTCACTGCTGTAACATACAGATATATTTGAATGCAAATATACTCAAAAGCAGTGTCCTTGAATTGATTTTTAATATATCTGCTAGCTTTCAGCTGCGAAAGGTCAAGCTTCAGTCATCTTCCTCAGAGCATTAGTTAAAAGACAGAGTTTGTTACACCAGCATGAACAGCTGGTATCCCAAAAGGGACATTTACAAGGAAAAAGAGGAAGGTCCTCAAAGGCCTCCATATCCCATTCAAAATTGTTTGCTTAATTCTCCTATCTGTATGCCTACCGAAAATAAATGCTGTAGCTATCTCTTTAAAAACTCTAGATATGCTGGGGAATTTGTGATTGTTTTATAACCACGGCTCTCAATCATTTTTTTTTTTTTCCGATGAATGGAATAAACGATAAGTATAGATCTTCAACCTGGAGGTGATTGCTTGTGGACCGGATGGAAGTGTGTGTTTTATTTCCTTCTTCACCAGATGAGAGGGTATAAAAGCAGTCACCTGTCAACCCACTCCAGCCATGAAATTCAGCAGCCTATTGTCCCAATCACTGCTCTCAATCACTCTAAACGGCCTCCAGGGGCCATCATTATTATAGGACATGTTCCTAAGAGTAGATAAATGGAACTCCACCTGCCAGCCTGCATAGGAAAAGATGGACATTCTTGGCCAAAAATATGAAAGGGCCTGGAGCTTTATTGACATTTACATCAAAAATAGTTAGCAATGAAAGCAGCTGTTGTGGCGTGCTTTCACCACGACGTGTTTGGAATATGCTGTGAATTGAAATACAGACCTCCTGACAAGCAATTTACCTTCTGTCAGTCTCCATGTGCTTGCGGCATTACAGGGTACTCACTGTGATAGGCCACTTAAAGCCACACATGTGTACAGTTTGGATGAAAGATTAACTACAATTTGAGGCAGGAAGTAACGAATTGTGGAGTGTCATTCATAATGGCCGACATTGTCATCTGCAGGGTGACACCATAGCAAGAAGGTGCCTCTGTTGTGACTGCCTTATGGAATCAGATGTCATTCATTCTAATGAAGTTCTGACTGCAATTCTAATAAGCAGAGTGCAAGACAGCTCAGGACTGGAAACATTAATCTGCCTTGTTTGTTGACATTACAGTGATGACTAAAATGCCATTATGCAAGAAATTCTTTCAGAAGTGATTCAACAGGGGCGATTGTAACACAATGTATAACGGGCCAGAACAAAGGATGTGCCAGGAGTTAATTTCTGTATTTATTCTTTGCAGTTGATTCAGTCCATTGAATTCTCCCTCCCTTTAAACATTTTTACTAGATGAAATATAAGGATGCCTCGTAAGTAAAGCACTGGCTGCTTTAGCTAAGCAAGATCTAGAATTTCAGCCTTTTCAATATACAGTTCTGTACCAAGTTTTCGTTACAGTTTCAGAAAGCAGTGTAGCACAAAAAATAAGAGTAGATTAAATATTTAGCTGTTCTTTCTCTAAAACTGTTGCCCCAAACCATGCTATCTGCCACTCTAGAAATAATCCTTAGTGAAATCAAAAGAGAATGCTAGGGGTAAAGAACCCACCTGCCAATGCAGGAGACATAAGAGATTTGGAATATATCCCTGGAGGAGGGCATGGCAACTCACTCCAGTATTCTTGCCTGGAGAATCCCATGGACAGAGGAGCCTGATGGGCTATAGTCCATGGGGTCGCAAAGAGTCAGACATGACTGAAGTGACTTAGCGTGCACNCCCTGGAGGAGGGCATGGCAACTCACTCCAGTATTCTTGCCTGGAGAATCCCATGGACAGAGGAGCCTGATGGGCTATAGTCCATGGGGTCGCAAAGAGTCAGACATGACTGAAGTGACTTAGCGTGCACACAAAGAGAAACAAACAACTGATGGAGTTTTTCCTCACTTGGACAAGGAGTTCATTTTCAACCTGATAAACTGCTCCGCAGTGTAGGGGTTAGTGGGCACCTGTCAAAGCTGGTATTTCTACAAGAATCGAACATCTCCTGAGTCAGTATCAACATCATGAGTCATTACACATTTCTTCTGAAAAGAGGACAAGACACAGGGTGTCATTTTCCTTGCTTAGTGTTGAGAAGCTGCTCTGTATTTCTTCTCTTCTTACTAACGTTGAATTCTTTGGGTTCCTGGGGGTAGTGGCTGACAAGGAAATGATTCATACCTGTTTAGGTCTTCACAGTTCAGGTCGGAAGAAGGCATTTAGTACAAATGATGTCTCAAATATCCAATGCATTTGTCTTATGATCACGTATCCAAGATCCCTGCAGTTGATAATCAATCCATGATCCATTCTGCATACAATTCTATCAATTGTTACTCCCCACCTTTGGCCCTAGAATCAGACTATGTGTGTCCAGTGTTTCTATTTCTGCTTCAGATCAAAGAGAGATCTAAAGTCCTTAATAAGCTTAGGAATCTAGCCTTTTAAACCTCCCAATGCTAATAACCAAACTGCTCTGGGAATCTAAAACTATCAGCAAAAGCAATTTTTGTTGTTTTACACTCTATTTTGTCAAAAAAAAAAAAAAGAGGTGGATATTAACATTGATCTAAACTTACTTCAGGTGTATATTCCTACTAATAACAATTTCAAACATTTCCCCTGAGTATAAATATAAACATGTATTTTGGAGACCATAAATTCACTGAATCGTGTGCTACGATTGGTTCCTGGGTGTTTGGCAGGTATTGCTGGCTCAACCCAGAAAATCTATGTGAGGTGGGTTCTAACAGGTCTGGGTATATCAGAGCAGAAGTGATATTGTGGGTGACTCACTTTCAGTGAAACTGCCTACATTGAGTGTTCTGGTAACTTCCAGCCAATGAAAGGCTGAAGGGAACCCCAGGCAGCTGTCTAGCTGCTGGCAGACCCAGACTTCCGAGGCTGTTATGCAAATTAGCACATTCCAGGAGCCTCTCCCCCAAAACAAATAGGCTGCAAACACCAGCATTTCTTTTATTGTTTATTTGTTTAATATGTTTATTTATTTTAATTGGAGGCTAATTACTTTATGATATTGTATTGGTTTTTCCATATATCAACATGAATCCACCACGAGTGTACGCATGTTCCCCATCCTGAACCCCTCTCCCACCTCCCTCCCTGTACCATCCCTCTGGGCCATCCTAGTGCACTAGCCCCGAGTACCCTGTATCCTGCATCAAACCTGGACTGGCAATCCATTTCATATATGATAACATACATGTTTCAATGCCATTCTCCCAAATCATCCTACCATGTCCCTCTCCCACAGAGTCCAAAAGACTGTTCTATACATCTGTGTCTCTTTTGCTGTCTCGCATACAGGGCTATCGTTACCATCTTTCTAAATTCCATATATATGTGTTAGTATACTGTATTGGTGTTTTTCTTTCTGGCTTACTTCACTCTGTATAATAGGCTCTAGTTTCATCCATCTCATTAGAACTGATTCAAATGTATTCTTTTTAATGGCTTAGTAATACTCCATTGTGTATCTGTACCACAGCTTTCTTATCCATTCGTCTGCTGATGGACATCTAGGTTGCTTCCATGTCCTGGCTATTATAAACAGTGCTGCAATGAACGTTGGGGTACATGTGTCTCTTTCAATTCTGGTTTCCTTGGAAACACCAGCATTTCTATTGAACAACTTACTTTGACTGTTAACCCAGGCCTGTTCCTAATTCCTATTGCTTCTGTAATAATTTAGTGACTGAAAACAATACAAATTTATTATTTATACTTCTGTAGGGCTTCCCTGGTGGCTCAGAGGTAAAGAATCTGCCTACAATGCAGGTGATGCAGGTTTGACCCCTGGGTTGGGAATATTCCCTGGCGAAAGAAATGGCTACCCACTCCAGTATTCTTGCCTCAAGAATCCCATGGACAGAAGAGCCCGGTGGGCTATAGTCCATAGGGTTGCAAAGAGTTGGACACAACTGAGCACAACATTATCAAGGAGAAGTGAGCTATCACAGAGAGGACCTGCTCTTGTTTGATGACTTTGCTGGTTCTTTCCCATACCAGCCTTTCCTGCTTGAGTCTTTGCTTTCTCTGGCCTGTGAAGCTGGGTTTAACAGATAACACATCTTTCACTTCCCTTTGTTAGACCTCCTAGTTGCTCTTGGCCTATGAAGCACTCATGTACCTTAATCTTTCATTTCCATTCATATAACAAGCATCTTAAAAACAAATATTACTAATGAGGTAATTAGGTTAAACTTTCTGGTAGACTGAAGGAAAACATTCACGGTATCACAATTCCAATCGTAGAATCCTGAGACCTGAATTCAATTTTCAACACATTCTTTCTATCTGGGTGATCTTGGCCAAATTACTTTGTGCATCTCTCAATCTTAAGGGCTCTTTTTTAAAAAGGTGATAACTTGGCAGTATTATTAATGATTAAAAAGGATGACATATGATGGTACCAGGTGTGTGGAATGGTTAACACATGTTTTTCTCCTTTTTCTCTCTTGTTGCCCAAGACAAACAAGAGAGCTGAATCATGAAACCAAATTAGAGATATTTGAACATTAAAAAAAAAGAGGAGAAATTTTATTTGGCAATATTTAACATTGGAAATAACCCTAAAAATTTGGAATCTCAAGCAGAATGGCAAGTGCAGAGGTTTTTCTTGGTGAGCACCTTCCAGCTATTTGTCAAATTTCATCACATAGGTATAGATCCGAGGTTGCAGGGTATCACAGTCATTCTAATAAATTACATGGGTGATTATTTCAGATATATGATTACAAAATGACTGTGTAATACAAATTTCTTTTCTTAATACAGGAGAACATAGGGAAGTGGAAAATAGTAAAACAAAAGTCCTTGTCCTATCTCCACTTCATTCATTCATTTTTTTGCTTATGCATTAACTCACTTGATATTTCTTAAACATGTACCTGTGCCACTTTCATGAACCTGGGAATACCATGATTAATAAAACTAGGCTGTCTCACAAGATGGCAGCAGTTCAGTTCAGTGGCTCATTTGTGTCCGACTCTTTGCAACCCCATGAATTGCAGCATGCCAGGCCTCCCTGTCCATCACCAACTCCCAGAGTTCATTCAGACTCAAGTCCATTGAGTCGGTGATGCCATCCAGCCATCTCATCCTTTGTCATCCCCTTCTTCTCCTGCCCCCAATCCCTCTCAGCATCAAAGTCTTTTCCAATGAGGTAACTCTTTGCATGAGGTAGCCAAAGTACTGGAGTTTCAACTGCAGCATCATTCCTTCCAAAGAAATCCCAGGGTTGATCTCCTTCAGAATGGACTGGTTGGATCTCCTTGCAGTCCAAGGGACTCTCAAAAGTCTTCTCCAACACCACAGTTCGAAAGCATCAATCCTTCAGTGCTCAGCCTTCTTCACAGTCCAACTCTCACATCCATACATGACTACTGGAAAAACCATAGCCTTGACTAGATGGCATAGACAAGCGTTACAACTGAGTAAAATGAATACTATGACAAAAAATGTCAAGATGCTTTAGGAGCAAAATAGAAGGGCATCCACTGTAGCCATTAAGGTAAAGGAGTCAGGGATGTCTTCTTAGAAGGAGAAAATATAATATGAGATCTGATTGATAAGTAGTAGTTACCCAGGTAAAGAGAGAGAGGAGCAAGGGTATTCTAGGCAAAAGCAGAGCATACACAGAGTCGTGAGGAAGAGAGCACATGCCATGTTGAGGCGAAGACAAGATGGTAAACATGAGAGGGATGGCACTGTATACATGCATGCTAAGTCACTTCAGTTGTGTCCAACTCTTTTCAACCCCTTGGACTGTAGCCCTTCAGGCTCCTCTGCCCATGGGATTCTCCAGGGAAGAATACTGGAGTAGGTTTCCAGGCCCTCCTCTAGGGAATCTTCCTTACCCAGGGACTGAACCTGTGTCTCTTATGTCTCTTGCATTGGCAGGTGGGTTTCCCCCCCCCCCCAACAACACCTGGGAAACCCATGGATGACATTAGGGAACTTCAGACTCTGAGAAACTATGGAAAAACCACCTGGATTCCTTGACAAATTTCATAAAAGGTGGCAGAGAAGCAGGATTGAACAAAAGTAAAAATTAAAAGATATTTAGAATATCAAACAATTACAATCTGAGTTCTTACTTGGATCCTCATTTCAGTTAACAAATAAATTGTTAAATATTTAAAATGGCTCTTGGCCTCAGGATTGGGAGCTGTGGTTTTAATGCCCACCAAAAAAGGTGAGTCACAGGCTTTGTGAACCAGGGAGGTGGAGCTGGGCTTTCTGCAGTCAGGAGGCACCGAAAATCTGCTGGTCTGTGAATTAAGGACAGGAAATGCCTCTGCAAACTTGGGAAATGGTAAGGAAGCCGGTTAATTTGGGGAGCAGGATGGAGATGTGTTTCAAATTCAGTGGATCCAAAATACTCTGAAATATTTATCAGAAGATGAATGTAGGATACGTCTTTAAAAGGAGAATAAAAATGTTAATTAACCTTGGAGCTGTCCTGGGTATATATATCAAAAGGTAAAAGCAGCCATTGGGAGAATGAAAGTCATGTGTAACTTCCAAAGAGAAGGGAGCTTTCAAGTAGAGGAAAACAGAAGACGGAAAAGTCCATTAAGTCTAATAAAAAAAGGAAAAGGCAACAAAGAAGAACCATGCTTTTTTTTTTCAAGCAGAGTTGAAATAATTTTTTTTAAATGACCATATATGATGCCCAACAAATATGTCACATGGTTCTAAAATACTGGAAATTTGTAATAAAGATCTACTCCCCCAAGCCCACATATTTAGAAACTAAAGTGAGTCTAGCTAGTTAAAGAGAAAGAAAAATCATACTAGAAATTTCAAATATTCAGATTTCATTAATTGGTTACAAAAGAAGATGAAACTATTTCCTTGTTCCTCAGTCTTTCAAGAGCCCACTGTTTTCCCGAGTTTCGGTTTATTCTGCATCTCAGTGCCTCTTTTCAAGGCCTCCGCCCTATCCAGGCTGTAGGTCCCCCAGCTTCTCAGAGCCCTGTGGGAGCGCTGACGACTGCTGCCTTTATAGCTCCTGATCTCTTCTGCCCTGCCCAGAAGAGGTTCACCCTGTGTGTGCCCCGATGAGTACAACGACCAATCCAGGATCCTACGTGTCCTGGAGCTCTTTCTCTGTGGCCCACATGCCATCCTCTCTGGTTCTCTGATCCACAGACTCCAGTTCCCCAGCCTCCCCTCACTCCAGACTCTGTGGCCCTGACTCAGCCAGTGCCCTGCATGCCAGGTAGGAAAGTGCCTCCAGGCAGAAAGCCAGGGCAGTCATTCTCTGGGATCACAGTCCTGCAGGGCTGTTACTCAATGGCTGAAAGCAGGCCCATGTATTTTTGTCCAGTTTTGCTTATTTATAGCAGGAAGACAAATCCAGACCCAGTTATACTCTAATAGCTAGAAGCAGCAGTGCGACCCGTATTAATTTTAGCAATTTTAGCACATAGAATGGGAAAAGGCCCTAGTATGAGACATTTTCTTTCTTGTTGTTCCCCGCCACCCCACAGCCCCAGAATTTCAAGGCAATTTGAAATTTGATTTTTTTGAAGTGTAGTTGATTTATAGATATCCCAAGTAAGATATCCTCAGTGGTAAAGAATCTGCCTGCCAGTGCAGGAGATGGGGCTTTGGTCCCTGGGTCAGGAAGATCCTCTGGAGAAGGGAATGACAACCCACTCCAGTATTCTTGCCTGGGAAACCCCATGGACAGAGGAGGCTGGTGGGCTACAGTCCATGGGGTCACAAAAAGTCGGGTACACCTTATTGACTGAAAAACAACAACAATGTAGTTTGTTTACAATACTATGTTAGTTTCAGGTATGCAACAAGAATTTGATATTTTTACAGAGTATGTTCCATTTAAAGTTATGGGAAAATACTAACTATATTCTCTGTGCTGTGTCTTTCATCCTTGTATCTTATTTATTTTATGCCTAATAGTTTGTACCTTTTAATGCCTTTTCTCCATTCTGTCCATCCCTCCACCCTTATCTCGTTGGTTAACTACTAGTTTGCTCTCTATAGCTCTGAGTCTGTTTCTCTGTTATTTTCATACAGTATCTGTCTTTCCTTTAACTGACTTCACTAAACATAATACCCTCTAGGTCTATCCATGTTTACAAATGGCAAAATCCCATTCTTTTTTATGACTGAGTAGTATTCCATTGTGTGTACACGTGCACATGTCACAGCTTTGTCCGTTCATCTACTGATAGACAGGTTGTTTCCATATCCTGACTATGGTAAATAATGTGACTCTGCAAATATCTTTTAAAATGGATATTTTTGCTTTATTTGGATATGTATATCTAGAAGTGTAGCTGTTAGATCATATGGCAATTCTAGTTTCAGTTTTCTGAGGAATCTTCATACTGATTTGCATAGTGGCTGCATCAGCTTACATTTGCACCCACAGTGGCAGAGGTCCCTCTGCTCCACATCCTCACCAACATTCATTGTTTATTCTCTCTTTTAACAATAGTTACTCTGAGAAGTGTGAGATAATATCTCATTGTGGTTTGGATTTACATTTAATAGATAATTGTGTGTTAGTCATTCAGTTGTGTCCGACTCTTTGTGACCCCCATGGACTGTAGCTTTCCAGGTTCCGCTATCCATGGGATTTTCCAGGCAAGGATATTGGAATGGGTTGCTATTCCCTTCTCCAGGAAATCTTCCCAACCCAGGGATCAAACCCAGGACTCCCATATTGGAGATAGATTCTTTACTGTCTGAGCCATCAGGAATGCCCAATAAATGAGTGGTGATGCTGAACATCTTTTAATGTGCCTCTTGGCCATCCATATGTCTTCTATGGAAAATATTTTTATTCAGGTCTTCCACCCATTTAAAAAATTGGATTGTTTTTAGATATTGATTATATGAGCTCTTTATATATTTGGGATATTAACCCCTTGTCAGACTTACCATTTGCAAGTATCTTCTCCCATTCAGTAGGTGGTGTGTGCACGAGTGCATGCACTGGCAGTGGCTGTCTCTGGCCGGATCAGAGACAGGACTGGCATCCCCCCAGCTCTGTTCTAAGTGTGCACACTCTCTTTGGCAAAGCAGCCTCTGCCTTAGTGGGAAGCAGCGTAGGAGCCAGAGAGTCTGAAGCAGGAACCTACTGTGTGCTGGTGGGTGCTGAGGTGGTCCTGGCCACCTGGCCAGAGCACCAGGCAGATGCCTGCGATATTTTTGGTTAAGTTCATAATAGCTTATATCACAGATTAAGCTCCAACTTGGTACCCCCGAGAAATCTTTCTGTTTTGCTTGCATATATTGTCTTTTGCCTTATTTTAATGGGTAGGTAGCATTTGGGAAGGTTTTAAGTTAGAGATGATTGAAATATTAACAATTGACTTTATATCGTCCCCAATCATTTTCTTGCATTTGCCTAAAAGACTGAAATTATAGCCTACATCCCTTATTATTTTCAATTCTTATGGAAGAGCAAAAAAAAAAAATGTAACTTGCATTTATATACTCTCCATGGTAAAACATGGAAAAAAGTTTATGCAGATAGAGAATATTAAAGTATAAAAGCTACCAAGATAAAAAAGACTGTTTATTTACTTATGAATATGGCAATTAGAATTGTCTAAACTGTACAGATTTTTTTCTTATGAGATTCCCAAAGAAACTCCACAATAACATTTGCAAATGCTTCCATAAGAAGGAAAGTTTATGAAACATGTTTAAATATTTATAGAATGTTAAAACTGAGGCATTAATTGGCAAACAACTTAATTAAAATGCTTTCTCAAGTAATTAGCAACAAATACTTCCCTATCTGTTTTGCATACCATTTGTCTTGTTGTGTTTGTTAAACCCGCCTGTCAGTCAAACTTTGCTTCAGGTAATTTTTTGGCTCTATGGGGAAAATCTTCAAAAATTACATCTGAATTTAAAATATTTTGATTATCATTTTTATCTAACACATCCTCTTTTTCACTTCATCTTCTATATGTCCCAGTAAACCACCATCCTGGGAATTTAGGGCCTGAAGATGAAATCCCGCATCAAGGCAGAACTGAGTTTCCAAAAACACTCTCCAGAGAACAAACTGAATCAATCTAGAATCAACAAACAGTGCAGTTAATTAATGAGAACACCATAAGGGAGCTTTTTTAAACAATGTTGACGGCTGCTGCCCCAGGACCAATAGCATCAGAAGTTATTGCTGGTTTGAAAGAAGTGACTCTGAGGGGTCCCCCAAGGCACCTTGTGCTTACATTAGCTATTTACCACAACTTTTCCTTTTATTTGCACCCCAGGGGGAGTACACTTATTTCCTAAATTACTTTTTAAGTGATGCTTCTTCCTGCCAGTAGCCTAAGGGGCAGCGAAGGTACCACAGAGTGAAGAAACACAGAAACCAAATCTGAAAAAGCACAGAACAGTTTACTGAAAACCCCCTGTACTAGAGGGTTGTTTTCTAAACCACAAGTTCCGAGATGGCACAGAAAGTATAGGGGCTCCTTCCTCTGGTCTGGTCTAACTGAGGGTGGCGCTGGGAGTGAACAGAAACGCTGGAGGGAGCATCAGAGACAGGTGGTAGTGTGAGGTGTGATGCATTAGGAAGATGTAAATGCTTAGCTCACTGCTCAAGCCTTCTTTAAACTAAGGCAGCTGAAAGCCACTTAGAACTCATAATGAAGTCTCCCTACATCTTGTGGTTTAGAGGCACTGATCCACAAAACTTCAGTTCAGTTCAGTCACTCAGTCGTGTCCGACTCTTTGTGACCCCATGGACTGCAGCATGCCAGGCCTCCCTGTCCATCACCAACTCCTGAAGTGTACCCAAACTCATGTCCATTGAACTGGTGATGCCATCCAGCCATCTCATCCTCTATCCTCCCCCTCTCCTCCCATCTTCAATCTTTCCCAGCATCACGGTCTTTTCAAATGAATCAGCTCTTCGCATCAGGTGGCCAGTGTATTGGAGTTTCAGCTTCAGCATCAGTCCTTCCAATGAACAACTAGGTCTGATCTCCTTTAGGATGGACTGGTTGGATCTCCTTGTAGTCCAAGGGACTCTCAGAGTCTTCTCCAACACCACAGTTCAAAAACATCAGTTCTTCAGTGCTGAGCTTTCTTTATAGTCCAACTCTCATATCCACACATGACCACTGGGAAAACCATAGCCTTGACTAGATGGGTTCTCAAGGCTGTGGTCTTGGAGAAGGCTCTTGAGAGTCCGTTGGACTGCAAGGAGATCCAACCAGTCCATTCTGAAGGAGATCAACCCTGGGATTTCTTTGGAAGGAATAATGCTAAAGCTGAAACTTCAGGTCTTTGGTCACCTCATGTGAAGAGTTGACTCATTAGAAAAGATTCTGATGGTGAGAGGGATTGGGGGCAGGAGAAGAAGGGGACGACTGAGGATGAGATGGCTGGATGGCATCACGGACTCAATGGGCGTGAGTCTGAGTGAACTCCGAGAGATAGTAATGAACAGGGAGGCCTGGCGTGCTGTGATTCATGGGGTTGCAAAGAGTCGGACACGACTGAGCGACTGAACTGAACTGACTAGCCTTTGTTGGCAAAGTAATGTCTCTGCTTTTTACTGCCCACACAATATAAGTGCCTCAAAGGCAGGAAGCTGTCATTGTTCACTGGCAAACTCCAGCTTCAGAAACAGTGCCTGGGGACATCCCTGGTGGTCCAGTGGTTAAAAATCTGCCTTGTAATCCAGAAGACATGGGTTCAATCCTGGGTCTGGGAACTAAGATCCCACATGCTGTGGGGTAACTAAACCAGTGTGCTGCAACAAAAGATCCTGCATGATGCAATAAAGTTCCCAGGTGCTGCAAATAAGACCCAACACAGCCAAATAAATGTTAAAACAAAGTGACAACAACAAAGACAATGCCTGGCACACAATAAACACTCAAAAAAGGGTTGCTGAATGAATGATTAAATGCTTAATGACTGAAGTGAGTGGATTTGGTAATCACTGCCAGTGATTCTCCCAGCAATTGAGAGGACCTAAAGAAATCCTGGATTTTAGAATTAGTCATAATGGCAACCTACTCCAGTAATCTTGCCTAGAAAATCCCTTGGGCAGGGGAGGCTGGCAGGCTATAGTCCATGGTATTGCAAAAGAGCTGGATGTGACTGAGTGACTAAACAACAATATCAAGGTCTAATGCATGCTACAAAAAATAAGACCTATAAGACTCAGTCATTCCTTGTTGCTGTTCAGCCATCCACTCACGTCCGACCCTCTGCAACCCCACGGACTGCAGCATGCCAGGCCTCCCTGTCCCTCACCATCTCCCAGAGTTTGCCCAGGTTTATGACCATTGCATTGGTAATGCTATCGTACTGGTGTAAAACCTAGTTGACATCATGTGTTTTGACAGATTTGGGGATCAACAGCGATTAAAAGACAACTTGGTTCCTGCCCTGAGTTTGTGGTCTGATCAGGAAATCAAATATCAATCTAATAATTATATCAATATATAATTAAGAAAATGTAATCAATGCCTGAAAACAATACTGGGTCTATGAAAGTATATTAAAAGTGTTCAGAAAATTGGAGTGGTCATATAAGGCCATTTTCTTATATGATAAAAATATTTTAAATGCAGAATAGATGATTTAAGGAAAATATGGGGTTTCAGTTCAGTTCTGTTCAGTCGCTCAGTCATGTCTGACTCTTTGCGACCCCATGAATTGCAACACACCAGGTCTCCCTGTCCATCACCAACTCCCAGAGTTCACTCAAACTCATGTCCATCGAGTTGGTGATGCCATCCAGCCATCTCATCCTCTATTTTCCCCTTCTCCTCCTGCCCTCAATCCCTCCCAGCATCAGAGTCTTTTCCAATGAGTCAACTCTTCCCATGAGGTGGCCAGAGTATTGGAGTTTCAGCTTCAGCATCATTTCTTCCAAAGAACACCCAGGACTGATCTCCTTTAGAATGGGCTGGTTGGATCTCCTTGTAGTCCAAAGGACTCTCAGAGTCTTCTCCAACACCACAGTTCAAAAGCATCAGTTCTTCAGCACCCAGCTTTCTTCACAGTCCAACTCTCACATCCATACATGACCACTGGAAAAACCATAGCCTTGACTAGATGGACCTTAGTTGGCAAATTAATGTCTCTGCTTTTGAATATGCTGTCTAGGTTGGTCATAACTTTCCTTCCAAGGAGCAAGTGTGTTTTAATTTCATGGCTGCAATCACCATCAGCAGTGATTTTCGAGCCCCCCAAAATTAAGTCTGACGCTGTTTCCATTGTTTACCCATCTATTTGCCATGAAGTGATGGCACCAGATGCCATGATCTTCGTTTTCTGAATGTTGAGCTTTAAGCCAATGGTTTCACTCTCCTCTTTCACTTTCATCAAGAGGCTCTTTAGTTTTTCTTCACTTTCTGCCATAAGGGTGGTGTCATCTGCATATCTGAGGTTATTGATATTTCTCCTGGCAATCTTGATTCCAGCTTGTGCTTCTTCCAGCCAAGCATCTCTCATGATGTACTCTGCATATAAGTTAAATAAGCAGGGTGACAATATACAGCCTTGACGTACTCCTTTTCTTATTTGGAACCAGTCTATTGTTCCATGTCCAGTTCTAACTGTTGCTTCCTGACCTGCATATAGGTTTCGATATGGGGTTTTGGGGTTCACAAAGCTAGAATATTCATCTCCCATCTTTTCTTGTGAATTCCAGTCTCAACTAAACCTCTGAAATACAGTTATTCAAGATGTCAATTGTTTCAAACTATGTCATGCAATTCCAAAAACTTGTACACCCACATAGGACTATTTTAGTAGACTAAGTAGACATTAAATTCAGTAAGTCTTAATTCCTTTTCCTATAATTAGGATTTTAAAATATCTTAACAAAAAAGAGATTAATCCTTTAATTAATGAATAACAAGCTTCTAAAAGTTTTTACTTAAAAAAAAGTTTAGATTTCATACTAAGCACAGTAATAGGGGATAAAATACTGCTTTTTGTGCACCAAGAACAATGCTAGTCTTTTACTCATTTTAAATACTTAATTGGGCTTCCAGGTGGCACTAGTGGTAAAGAATCCAGCTGCCAATGCAGGAGATACAAGAGATGCAAATTCAAACCCTGGGTGGGGAAGATCCCCTGGAGGAGGACATGGCAACCCAGAGAATTCTCTTACCCAGAGAATTACCCAAGAATTCTCTTACCCAAGGACAGAGGAGGCTGGCAGGCTAAAGTCTATACAGTTGCAAAGAGGCAGACACAACTGAGCAATTGAGCTCACACAAATACTCAATCATAGTTTAGTTTGCTTTCTAGACAAGATTTCTGTTTTTATACTCTTCATTTTACTTATTTATGTATTTACCTATCTATTTATTTAATGTAAGAATGAATAAAGTGAAATAGTTCACATGCTGGTGACCATTTTTAAAAGTTTAAAGAAATATATGTATACAGACACAGAAGCAAAAAGCATAAAGCATACAGACCAGTGCATAAAACATTAGGCAAATAAAGATGCTCCATTGTGGAATCAATAAATGAGTTATCTGGAGATCCCCTGGATTTGTTGTTGTTGCTGTTTTTGACTGTGTGTGTCTGCATCTGTTCAGAAGTAAGGATGGGGAGGGGAACAGACTGTTAATGTCTTGCTGCTCACACTTCATTCTTCCCAGTTTCTTGATTTTGTAGGCTATTTGCTACCTAATAAAATTAAATTTCATCAATGATAAAATCTACCAGAATTGGTTAGGAGCTATACTCTAAAAAATGATGGTGCCATGAGAACCCATGGTGGACACAGGCAAAGGTCAGAAGGGCCTATTTTCTAGGCTAGCAAGCTTCTAGGAGTACAGTGGGGCTGGGGATGCCAGTCTACATAAATTGCTCTAACTGACTCCACTTCTATTCAGAAATACTCAAATGCTTCCATCTTGGTGAACATGGTACTTCTCTTCACTTTGGTAATCACACGTCCTCTGATCTCTTTCACACGTTTGGGAATTCCAGACAGCAGAGCAACTTACCTAAATTGATAGGACATTAAGATTGGACTTGAATCCAGGGAAGAAAAGATCAGTAAAAGCTGGAGAGACAAAGATCTTACTTATTAAAATAAATGTTTTTAGAAATAAAAATATCTATTTGGCCTCCAAAGAATCTGATGTGTACCATCCAATGACCAAAAGAAGACTGAAGACCATAGGGAAATAATAAATGTGTCACAGAAAAGTGGACCTGGAGAAGAAAACTGAAAATAAAGGCATTTGAAAAATAACTTTTAACGTGACAATATTTAAGAATAGTACTAAATGAAATACCAGACCACCTGACCTGCCTCTTGAGAAATCTATATGCAGGTCAGGAAGCAACAGTTAGAACTGGACATGGAACAACAGACTAGTTCCAAATAGGAAAAGGAGTACGTCAAGGCTGTATATTGTCACCCTGCTTATTTAACTTATACGCAGAGTACATCATGAGAAATGCTGGGCTGGATAAAGCACAAGGTGGAATCAAGATTGCAGGGAGAAATATCAATAACCTTAGATATGCAGATGACACCACCCTTATGGCAGAAAGTGAAGAAGAACTAAAAAGCCTCTTGATGAAAGTGAAAGAGGAGAGTGAAAACGTTGGCTTAAAGCTCAACATTCAGAAAACGAAGATCATGGCATCTGGTGCCATCACTTCGTGGCAAATAGATGGGGAAACAGTGACAGACTTTACTTTGGGGGGCTCGAAAATCACTGCAGATGGTGACCGTGGCCATGAAATTAAAAGACACTTGCTCCTTGGAAGAAAAATTATGACCAACCTAGAAAGTTTATTAACAAGCAGAGACATTACATTCCCAACAAAGGTCTGTCTAGTCAAAGCTATGCTTCTTCCAGTAGTCATGTATGGATGTGAGAGTTGGACTATAGAGAAAGCTGAATGCTGAAGAATCAATGCTTTTGAACTGTGATGTTGGAGAAGACTGTTGAGAGTCCCTTGGACTGCCAAGAGTCAAGCCTAAGGGAAATCAGTCCTGAATATCCTTGGAAGGACTGATGCTGAAGCTGAAGCTCCAATACTTTGGCCACCTGATGTGAAGAACTGACTCACTGGAAAAGACCCTGATGCTGGGAATGATTGAAGGCAGGAGGAGAATGGCAGGACAGAGGATGAGATGGTTGAATGGCATCATCGACTCAATGGACATGAGTTTGAGTAAACTGCAGGAGTTGGTGATGGACAGGGAGGCCTGGCATGCTGCAGTCCATGGGGTCGCAAAGAGTTGGACATGACTGAGCAACTGAGTGGAACTGAACTAAATGAAATATTTGCTGAAACAAGTGTTAAGTGCTCAAGGATGGTAGAAATGCATAAGATGAAGACTATAGTATAATAGAAAGGATATAAAATGTATTAACAAAAGCAAGAGAGGAAAGTATTAAGACATTATTTTGGGACTCTTTCCATTTATATAAAGTGATTCTCTGGTAAAGGGGAAGATTAATGTGATGCCAGGAAGCAATAAACATGAACAGGAAACAAGTGTGCTTCAACAGTAACAATAAAAAGTCATATTTTGGGGAAACTAGTAATGCCTAAACACTGTCCTCTTCTGCAGCAACAAATTACAAATCAAGAAACTGAATTAAGTAGCAGCAGACTTTCAGAGAACTAAACAGTAGCATTCAGCTATCACATATCTTGGCACATTAACATTCAGTCTAAAAAAGTAGGAAGCAATGCCAGACACCAGAGATAATCTACAAAATGAAGAACAAAAATAGAAATATTAAATGCAATAATTTTAGCCCAGATGATGTTTGGCAGTCTGTATAAATATTAGTGTATAACTAAGTACACTTAATCTTAAAATAGAAGTTCCTCAAAAGTTTTACATGACAAAAAACAATATCCAGTGTAATCGTAATTCTGAAAAAAAATCAGTCCAATTCTATATCATTCTGCAGATTCATTCTTGAATATGAAGGCTAGTTTTAAATGCCTAGGGAGAAGTGCCTATGGGACAAGCCTAAGTTATTCTTATACTACAAGCTGGGGTATATCTTCTCTAAATCCATAAGATTCTTTTCAGCTTGGCAGCAATATGTGAATGGGGTTGTGGATTTGTATCAAATTAGATTCCCAGATAGCCTCTTTCTTTGTGGGTAACTTGCTCTTTTCTAGAATTCTCTCGTTGGGGCTTCTCCACAATTTAGCCAAACTCCATGGTGGCAAGGACATCTGGACATTTACCTCAATGTGTTCAACACGTTGTCAGATCGAGAGATATATATGCATCACAGAATGGAAACTTTTGGTTTCACAGAGCACTGGAAATACCTCCTAAGAAGAGAAGTGTCTGTTTGGATTAGATGGTTTCCAGTGAAACAGATGGGGTACCAGCCTCCTGGGTTTAAAACTGGCAGAACCTTTTAGGGCATTCAATAAAAGAATCAACAGTGTTTAAAAGAGGAAGCAGAAACACTGGGGTCAAAAACATGACATATTTTCGCATGCCAAATAATAAAGTTAACATATCTACAAGTTAAATGTGCCAATAAGTTTGATAAATTTGATTCTTTGACAGAGTACAATTGCTTGAAGTAACGGAAAATTTGATTTACTTTTTAAGATTTCAATATTTTTGTCCTGTAGTCATTCAATTTAGCATATAAATTTCAATGTTTTATAGAAATCATTTACTTTCCTATAATCTAGAGTTAGGATAAACTAACCTAGAATGAGCTCAAACAAGGCTTAACCAAGAGTGAGTTCGGGTTAATTTAATAATCACATATTGGCTACTTAATATGGTCAAGTTGTTATGCTAGTTTCAAAAGATGAGTAACACTCGTCTCTGCCTTTAAGGATTCACCATTTCAGAATAAGTTCCTAGCATTTTTCCTGTTTCTACATGCAGCACATGGGCAAGACATTCCAGAAGTGAGTTATAACCTGGAGGTTTTATTTTCTTAAGAGTCTGACAGACTGTGGGCTTCCATATCCTCCAGCTTCTTATCTGAATATCGTTGATCTATTAGAATGAAACCAATTTAGACTCAGTGGTAAAGAATCCGCCTGCCAATGTAGGAGACATAGTTTTGATCCCTGGATTGGGAAGATCCCCTGGAGGAGGAGAAAGCAATTCGCTCCATATTCTTGCCTGAGAAATCCTATGGACAGAGGAGTCTGGCGGGCTACTGTCCATGGGGTCTCAAAGAGCTGGACATGACTGAGCATGCATGCACTTATAACAAAGGCTTTCAGGTGCTATGTAGAAATCTGAATCAAACACAGTTGAGGGAAGACAATGAGTTCAGTTTTGTATGTGTTCTCTTAGATTCTTTTGGGATATCCACATACACTATCCAACATTCCAGCATTCAGGGAAAGAGGATTCCAGATTGAGAGAACAGCAGGGCCAAATACTCAGAATCTGTTTCTTATACAAGATACTTAAGCAGGCAAATGAGGATAGGATGAAATGAAGCAGGTGGGGAGATAACTGGAGATGAGAAACAGGAAGGGCCAGTCCCTGCAGGATTTCCTATGACAATTTAGAATTTTGGCCTTTACTCTGCAAGAGAGAGGAGTCCTTGAGAATTCAGAGTAAAGGAAACCTTTGGCTGAAGTCAGCACTGAGGAAATGCGAGTGTTATTCAAAGGACAGCAGTGGCCTGCACAACAGTCTTGCTCAGTCACATTCATGAGGTTACGAAGGATGTCCTTCAAGAAAGCACTATACAAAAGCAGAAGCCAATTTATATCAAAGAAGACTTTTTATATCAATTACTAATTTTTATATATGTGGAGAATGGCTTTTATTCTTCCATTGAGTTTTAATCTTTTGCCACAATCATGTTTTCAGACAAAATAATAAAGTTACAATCACAGGCAATATATAGACAAAGAAAAAGGTAACAAAGAGAAAAAGCAATCTAGGATCAAAATCACAGAAAAAAGTAAAGGAAATAAGTAAAGAGTACAGGGGAAGGACTTGCTTTATTATGCAAAGAACACATCTTTCCAAAAGACAGGAAGAAAAATAGAAGTAAGAAACAGATGTGTTTTTAGGCATGTTGATGGGAGAGTTAAGGAATTTCCATTAAGAAACCCTTACTCTCCTCTGTAACATATAAAAGAGGTTAATTTGCTTAGAGAAAGATTCTAGATGTTGGAATTGGGGACTTGAAGGGGTTGGCAAGCATTTGAAACAGCTGTAATGGGAAATGGTGCTGAGAAGGCAGCTGAAATTGAGAACCATAAAAATATAATGTCACCATTGCTCACATTTACGTGATTTTTTTTTCTCCAGTGGCCCCCCAGCATCTCAGAAATAGAAGTAGAGAAGGCAGATGTTTGGATTAAACAAAGTTTCAAAAAATGCATATAACAAGGGACAGGCTCTGGGAGACTTGAACTTCTGGCCATGATGTACTAACAGGGATAGGGTTTGCCCTCACAACTTAAAAAACTACACGTGTGTATGTGTTAGTTGCTCAGTCATGTCCAGTTCTTTGCAACCCCATGGACTGTTGCCCATCAGGCTCCTCTGTCCATGCGATTTCCCAGGCAAGAATACTGGAATGGGTTGCCATTCCCTTTTCCAGGGGATCTAACTTCCTGACCCAGGTATCGAACCCACGTCTCCTGCATTATAGGCAAATTCTTTACCATCCGAGCCACCAGGGAAGACCCAAAGTTTACAATAGCTAGCATCTAATAAAAGAAACCCAGTTCAGGCAAACAAGCAAAAAAGTAGAATTCAAAACCAGAAGATAAATCAATCAATATTAAACAGACACAGAAATAGCATGTTGAGAAAATTATCAGACTATTTAACACTTTCAGATAGTGCTCAATCCACTCTCTCAGATCTATATAATAAAAAAAGGAACTCATGAGCATCACGAGAACAGTAGTGGAGTACATGAAAGAGACTTCTAGAGTGAAACATTCCCCATCTCCCCATGGGATTGAGGTGTCTAAGTTAATGGTCATGCACGTAAGTGGTGCACTGTGACTTTAAAAGATGCAAACTTTATCACTAAATGAAATCTCAGAGAAAGTAATACTTCTATTGAAAAATACAGCCAAACTAACAGATATAAAACTATATCTAAACTCAGCTAAACTAAATCTAAAATTACAAACATTTTAGAAAGAAGTAGATCTTTAGGCAAATATGTCTTCGATAAATCACTAAAATCACAATCCAAAAGGGAAAAATTGATAAACTGATTTAATCAAAATTAACAGTGGGACTTCCCTGGTTGTTCAGGGGCTAAGATTCCGTGCTCTCAAGGCAGGGAACCCAGGTTCAGGGACCTGGTCAGGGAACTAGATCCCACATGCCACAACTAAGAGTTTGCATGCTGCAACTAAAAAAAAAAAAAAAAAAAAGATCCTGCATGCCCCAAAGAAAACTGAAGATCCCACATACTGCAACTAAGAACAGGCTCAGCCAAAGAAAGAAAGAAAAATAAATACTAAAACAATCATTAACAATGTCAGTTCTTTGAAAGAATAAAGAGATAAGTCACAGATGAGAAGAATACACTTACAAGTTACATTATCTGATTAAAGACTCGTGTTTAGAATATATAAAAATGCTCAAAACTCCAAAATAAGAAAACAAACAATTCAATAAAAATGGCAAAAGATTTGAGCAGAGATACATATATTATCTTACCAGAGATACAAATGGCAAAAATATACCCTCAAAGATATTTAACATCATTAGCCATTAGGAAATGCTCATTATAAATCACAAGATACCACTTTACACCTATTAGAATGATTAAAACTCAAAAAACCAACAATAACAACAAAAACTGCCAATACCAAATACTGATGAGAACATAGACCAACCAGAGCTTGCTTTCATTGCTGGTGGGAAAGCAAAATAGTAGACACTCTGGAACACAGTTTGATACTTACTCATAAGGTTAAATATGTGGTTATCATATAATAGGAAATTCCACTTTTTTTGGTATTTTCCCAATGAATACCCATGCTCATGCAAAAAAACTTTAGGCAAATAAAACAGCTTTATTCATAAACACTAAACCCAAGGACAATCGAAATGCTCTTCGGCTGGCAAATAGATAAGTGCTGGTACAACCATACAGTTGCATATTACTCAGCAATACAAAGAAACAGACTACTGATATGAGCAACTAGATGGATGAACTTCAAATGGATGATGCAAAGTCCAAACGCTACATATAGTTTGGCTTCATTTCTCTGATATCCTGGAAATGGCAAAAATAGAGGAGTGGGTATCTGGGGAGGGATAAGGGTTGATCTTAGTGGGGCATGAGGGAAGTTTTGGGTTGGTGGAACAGTTCTGCATCTTGACTGTGGTGGTGAGAGCACAGCCACACATATGCATCAAAGCTCACGAAACTGTATACTTCAGAAAGAGAATTTCACTGTAAACTATATTCCAATATTGCTGACTAGAAAGAGAATTACTGTGGAGACAATTATAAACAAGTGTGTACCTATAGGCCAAAAGTTTTTGTACTTTTAAAAAGTTTTAGTTCACGTAATAAAAAAAACACACCTCCCCTTGATGATTATTCCTTGGAATCTTTGATATAGATATTAACAAAAAACACATAGAAATGTAAGTATAAGCATGTTAATAAACATGTTACTGTTTGGATTAAGAAAAAATCAACAGTTAATGTAGAGAAACATAAAGGATGAAACAACAACCCTTAGGAGAATGGTTAAATAAATTATTGTGCATGCATATACACACATGGGCTTCCCAGGTGGCTCAGTGGTAAAGAATCTGCCTGGCAATGTAGAAGATGCAGGAGCCACTGAGTACATACACACGACTGGTGGCACCACGGTCAGAAGCGTGGACTTGGGTCAGATCTTTCTGTCCAAATGCTGGTTCTACTACTATGAGACATGTTGCTTCCTCTCTGTGACTCATTTTTGTCATCTGTAAAATGGAAATAACAATAACAGTTTTGAACTCATAGGATTTTTGTGAAGATTAAATGCTACATATATGTCAGTACATATAAAGCACTAGGTATACCACCTGATATATAAACAGTCAATAAACGTTTGCTATTGTTAGTAGTAAAAATTGAGATTTCAGCTCATTCTAGAATCTCAAGAGATAAGGTCATGATTGTGTCAACTAGAGGATCAGAATCTAAGCAAGTCTCTTTTTCTTAGTCAAGGGAAAGAATTTTAAAAAATCCATATATCCAAAACGGATAGGACTGAAATTGTCTTTTCACAAAAAGGAAAAGTACTCTCTACTCGTAATGTAACCCTGTAGATTAAGCTTGACACTTTCCCCCCTTTCTTCACCTCCTTATCCAAAACTGTGCCCAGGTGCAGAAAAAGGATTTGAGTTAGTAGAAGGGAATTCATTGCCATCTAAACTCCATATGGTCACAAGAGATACCAGAAAATGAAAGAAGGTTCAGTCAAAAAGACACTCGCAGTAAAACTGAATTTTTAAAGCTACATCTGTCATATTATTTGTGCCACATGAATCATTTGGTTGCAGTGAAGACAAAAGGAACTCAGTGCTAGAGCTACAGGATGTGTGTGTATCCGTGCGTGTGTGTGTGTGCGCGCGCCTGTGCCTTTCCCAGAACATATGTCATCCCACTTGGCTTTTGCCAAAGGTGAAATTGGATCTTGTACTAAAATATAGCAATACACAATCAAAATGTTGGGGTTTAGTTCTCGCTGGGAGAAAAAGCATTTGATTTGAACTTGGGTTAGGCGGCTTTGTTGACATTTTCCTACAAATGAAACAAACAAAATGATGTTTTCATCTTTTCCATATTAGCGCCTCTTCTTTTTCCTTCCCTGCCTTGTTTGTGGCATTCCACAACAAGAATGGAAACTTTTCAGGCAATCAATGCAGCCAAACCATGTGAAAAAAAATAAATAAAATGGATGGAATGGAATCACTGGGCGACTCGCATGATATGGCTACAGGGAGGCAGATCCTAGAGTTGGAATCATATCATTGTAGCATCTGCAGCGGCCTCCTTAGAGAGTACACAGTAATCATCTCTCTTCATGGTCAGTAACCACATAAGGACAACACCAGACGATGCCAGTGGTTTTGGTCCTGTAGCATTTATATGCTTCCCCGCGAAGACAGTCATGCCAGATAATATTCGTCAACCTTGTCCTTGGTCTTCTCTCTTGATGGAGGCAGATGTTTATTCTCCATCTGTACTATATGTCAGTGTAACTGCAGCCTTAATCTGGCAAAGGGTGCCTCTGATATGATGAGGCCATCACAGAAGCTGCTGGAAAGATTACTCTGGTGAATAAAATCAGTTTATGGCTAAAAACATTTATTCTTCATTTTGATAAGCTCTTAACAAATGAAAATTTGCCTTCCTACACTTTTGCCAAGCATAGGACTATGTTTATTTCTCGCTATATGGGTCACCGAGGATTCCCAGCTGTTAGCTAGAGTCAGTTGTGCATTGCTGCACTCAGCAACATCTGTTTCGCAAAAACAGTATCCAGCTTTTAGCGCTCAAATGGAGGTTATACCATATGCCGGCAGACCACTTAGTTTTTACCTTGGGAACTAACTTTACTTGAGTCAAGGTAACAGAGGAAAAACTGAATATTTAAATGTTACCCGGCTTCAGTCACATCTTCATGTGTGCCTGTCATTTCCAACTATATATAGTAAAGTTACTTCCAAGCATACACTGCAAGCTGTTCCTCTGTTTAATTATTAATTGGAAGAAAGTTTGTTTGCAAAACAGTTGAGATGTATTTTGTGATAGATGTGGATGTTGAAAGTAGTGCCATAAGGTGATTTTGCTAAGAGAGCGTTCTGTTAAAACGTTGATTATTAGCTACGGACAAAAGCAAATCAGGTGGATAGCCCCGAAGGTGTGCTGTGATGGAAACCTACAGCATGCCAGATATTTTCTTACATTACAGAATAGTCTTCATTGTCTGACTTTTCCCTTGGTTCCCTTGTCTTAGCCCAACATACTTTCCAAAGGAAAATAGAAAATAGAACTTGTGTTTTCAGTTTATAAGAAATTTAAAATTAAAACATATATTCAAACCAATACAATATTGTAAAGTAAAATTAATTAATTTAAAAAACCAAAAAAAATGCATGTTGGTTTAAAGTTTATATCCCTGTTACTGTTGTTGTTTAGTTGCAACATTGTGGCCGACACTTGTGGCCCCATGGACTGTAGCCAGCCAGATTCCTCTGACCGTGAGATTTCCCAGATGAGAATACTGGAGTGGGTAGACATTTCCTTCTCCAGGGGATCTTCCCCACCCAGGGATTAAACCTGGGTCTCCCACATTGCAGGCAGATTCTTTCCCTGGTCTGAGCCACAGGGGAAGCCCTATAACTTTGGTTACCTTCTATTTTAAAGAAATTTCTGTTTCATAAGCTAAGTCAAGGCCAGTCCTAGGTAGAAATGTGAATTTATTCATCTTGACCCCCTCTGTAGCTGAGCCTACCTCTCCTTTCCTTGAAATCTAAAGTTATCTGTCTTTTGAGTTATCCTCAATGAACTTCACTTTCAGCTATTTGTCAATAAAACTTTTCTGAAACATTTGCTAACAAAATTCAAGCCCCTCCCACCCTTTTTCCAGAAATAGTTGTTTTTTTTTTTCCCCTCACAGGTAACCTTGGGAAGGAGCAAGGGTGAGGATGAGAGTGAGAATGGTAATAAATAACTAATAACCTTGTCCACAAACAAGAACCAAGATGACCAGTGTGGCTGTTAAATACCTACAGTTTGAAAACTTTGATTATAACAATAGAAATTTCGTTGCGTCCAATGAAGCCAAGGCAGGAAGACCAGATAGATCTGACAATGAACTCAAGGTGGGAACCAGAAACCAGAAATCAAAGTCCTTCTCTCCATTTCTCTGAGGCCATGCAGCCTTCGCTTCTCTCTGTGGTAGTGCACGTGACTCACAAACAACAGATGAGCATGCCCTGTGGGAAATGGCTGTGTAAGCCTTGACTTTGCACAGACTCTACAGTCCTGGTGGGGTGCTGATGCCAAACTCCTAGGATAGAAAACCTTCCTGGCCCAGGTGGAGTCATGTGTCCAAGGCTGATCCATTCGGAGACAAATGACCTCATAGAAATAACATCAAGAGAAACTTCGTTGTTGTTCAGTCACTCAGTTGTGCCCAACTCTTTGCGACACCATGGACTGCAGCACGCCAGGCTTCCTTGTCTTCACCATCTCCCAGGGTTTGCTCACTCATGTTCATTGAGTCAATGATGCTATCCAACCATCTCATCCTCTGTCACCCCCTTCTCTTCCTGCCTTCAATCTCACCAGCATCAGGGTCTTTTCCAGTGAGTCAGCTCTTTGCATCAGGTGGCGAAAGTATTGGAGCTTTGGCTTCAGTATCATTAGCTACTGATGAATTTTTTAGGCTAAATCTGCCTCGGTGAGTATGGTTCTGACAATACAGAAAGCAAAAATATTTCATAGGTTTAATCCTTCTCTTTTACAAGAAATGTATATCTGTATACTTTGATATAATTCAGTTAATATTCAATTAACAACCAGACTTTTATTGACCATTTACTATGTGCTACTAAGTGTTCAAGAACATTCCTTCTCTGGTCTTACCCTTTGGGAATGCACAAGCTGCTGGGGGTGGTGAGGAGGGGAGTAGGTGGGTGATGTTTACAACACAAACCTGGATCCTGCACAGGTAGGGGAGGTGTTAGAAGTTCTGTAGAAAATCCATAAAAACCCTTTCTTATGAAGGGTGAAAATACTTCTGCTACTTTTTTAGGATCAATTCCTCTTTCCTTAGGACTTCCCTGGTGGCTCAGACGGTAAAGCGTTTGCCCACAGTGCAGGAGACCTGGGTTTGATCCCTGGGTCAGGAAGATCCTCTGGAGAAGGAAATGGCACCCCACTCCAGTACTCTTGCCTAGAAAATCCCATGGGCGGAGGAGCGTAGTAGGCTACAATCCATGGGGTTGCAAAGAGTGAGACACGGCTGAGCAACTTCACTTCACGTCTCTTTCACTGGTGTAGGTGGGGCTGTGTGAGCATGCACACTTCATAAAAAATATGATGGGAATTTTTTTTCTGAAGAAAGCAAAGAGAGGAAAGAACTCTGTGATAAAGCAATTGATGGGCTCTAAAGAATTTTTGATTTTCTATGAGGCTTGAGGGCCCATCTTGGTCCAGAAGGAGGCTCACAAGCTCCTCTTATCTGTAATAAAATCAACTTTATAGACCAATGGTCTTTCCTTTCTTCGGGATCATTGGGCCCATGATAATCTGATGAAGCTGGAAATCCTCTCCTCAGGAAGAAAAAAACTGTCACCTAATTTTTGCATATAATTGGAAGAAAATTTTCCCCTCCAAAATTCTAGAAGAGTATATGGACTCCCTGACACCCATCCACAGAATCCTATTTAAGAACCCCTATTTCACACTGAACTCCCACAAGGTGGGGAACAGGTCGGGGATGTCATCATATCTTCTTTTATTCCTACATCNGTTTAGTTGCAACATTGTGGCCGACACTTGTGGCCCCATGGACTGTAGCCAGCCAGATTCCTCTGACCGTGAGATTTCCCAGATGAGAATACTGGAGTGGGTAGACATTTCCTTCTCCAGGGGATCTTCCCCACCCAGGGATTAAACCTGGGTCTCCCACATTGCAGGCAGATTCTTTCCCTGGTCTGAGCCACAGGGGAAGCCCTATAACTTTGGTTACCTTCTATTTTAAAGAAATTTCTGTTTCATAAGCTAAGTCAAGGCCAGTCCTAGGTAGAAATGTGAATTTATTCATCTTGACCCCCTCTGTAGCTGAGCCTACCTCTCCTTTCCTTGAAATCTAAAGTTATCTGTCTTTTGAGTTATCCTCAATGAACTTCACTTTCAGCTATTTGTCAATAAAACTTTTCTGAAACATTTGCTAACAAAATTCAAGCCCCTCCCACCCTTTTTCCAGAAATAGTTGTTTTTTTTTTTCCCCTCACAGGTAACCTTGGGAAGGAGCAAGGGTGAGGATGAGAGTGAGAATGGTAATAAATAACTAATAACCTTGTCCACAAACAAGAACCAAGATGACCAGTGTGGCTGTTAAATACCTACAGTTTGAAAACTTTGATTATAACAATAGAAATTTCGTTGCGTCCAATGAAGCCAAGGCAGGAAGACCAGATAGATCTGACAATGAACTCAAGGTGGGAACCAGAAACCAGAAATCAAAGTCCTTCTCTCCATTTCTCTGAGGCCATGCAGCCTTCGCTTCTCTCTGTGGTAGTGCACGTGACTCACAAACAACAGATGAGCATGCCCTGTGGGAAATGGCTGTGTAAGCCTTGACTTTGCACAGACTCTACAGTCCTGGTGGGGTGCTGATGCCAAACTCCTAGGATAGAAAACCTTCCTGGCCCAGGTGGAGTCATGTGTCCAAGGCTGATCCATTCGGAGACAAATGACCTCATAGAAATAACATCAAGAGAAACTTCGTTGTTGTTCAGTCACTCAGTTGTGCCCAACTCTTTGCGACACCATGGACTGCAGCACGCCAGGCTTCCTTGTCTTCACCATCTCCCAGGGTTTGCTCACTCATGTTCATTGAGTCAATGATGCTATCCAACCATCTCATCCTCTGTCACCCCCTTCTCTTCCTGCCTTCAATCTCACCAGCATCAGGGTCTTTTCCAGTGAGTCAGCTCTTTGCATCAGGTGGCGAAAGTATTGGAGCTTTGGCTTCAGTATCATTAGCTACTGATGAATTTTTTAGGCTAAATCTGCCTCGGTGAGTATGGTTCTGACAATACAGAAAGCAAAAATATTTCATAGGTTTAATCCTTCTCTTTTACAAGAAATGTATATCTGTATACTTTGATATAATTCAGTTAATATTCAATTAACAACCAGACTTTTATTGACCATTTACTATGTGCTACTGAGTGTTCAAGAACATTCCTTCTCTGGTCTTACCCTTTGGGAATGCACAAGCTGCTGGGGGTGGTGAGGAGGGGAGTAGGTGGGTGATGTTTACAACACAAACCTGGATCCTGCACAGGTAGGGGAGGTGTTAGAAGTTCTGTAGAAAATCCATAAAAACCCTTTCTTATGAAGGGTGAAAATACTTCTGCTACTTTTTTAGGATCAATTCCTCTTTCCTTAGGACTTCCCTGGTGGCTCAGACGGTAAAGCGTTTGCCCACAGTGCAGGAGACCTGGGTTTGATCCCTGGGTCAGGAAGATCCTCTGGAGAAGGAAATGGCACCCCACTCCAGTACTCTTGCCTAGAAAATCCCATGGGCGGAGGAGCGTAGTAGGCTACAATCCATGGGGTTGCAAAGAGTGGGACACGACTGAGCAACTTCACTTCACGTCTCTTTCACTGGTGTAGGTGGGGCTGTGTGAGCATGCACACTTCATAAAAAATATGATGGGAATTTTTTTTCTGAAGAAAGCAAAGAGAGGAAAGAACTCTGTGATAAAGCAATTGATGGGCTCTAAAGAATTTTTGATTTTCTATGAGGCTTGAGGGCCCATCTTGGTCCAGAAGGAGGCTCACAAGCTCCTCTTATCTGTAATAAAATCAACTTTATAGACCAATGGTCTTTCCTTTCTTCGGGATCATTGGGCCCATGATAATCTGATGAAGCTGGAAATCCTCTCCTCAGGAAGAAAAAAACTGTCACCTAATTTTTGCATATAATTGGAAGAAAATTTTCCCCTCCAAAATTCTAGAAGAGTATATGGACTCCCTGACACCCATCCACAGAATCCTATTTAAGAACCCCTATTTCACACTGAACTCCCACAAGGTGGGGAACAGGTCGGGGATGTCATCATATCTTCTTTTATTCCTACATCCTGGCAGAGGGTCTCCAAGAATTTTTAACAAATACTGAATGATAATAATAAAATTAATAGTTAACATCTAGTATTTTTTAATGATTAGTAGCAAAATTTTTCTCTAAGCAAACTATAACTAATTTAATCTTTACCACAACTTTAGAGGTAGATTTTATTACCTCCCTTTTATGGATGAGAAAATTGGTCAAAGAATTGCATAAGACATAAATGAATTAATTAAAATCCTTTCCAGGTCTCTTAAACCTAGCAGACCAAGGCTTAAGTTGTATCTTTCTTTAAGTTCTTCTTAAGTACTTACCTAAATTTAGTTGAGAGATAGTAACTCAGATTTCCTATATAAAAAAATTCCCATAAAGGAAATAACTTGTGTCATTTCACGGAGAATTTAAAAAAAGAGGAGGAATGCCACGAAGTCCCACCTCTTCTTGTTCTACAGATTATGAACACCAGTAACTTCCCCACATGGTTTCTCATTCATCCCTTATTATTAAAAACAAAAAGTCTGTCCTGTGATTACCAAGGCAAAACTTCCAAACACCTAAGATAAGCAAATTTCACTATGGAGTTAATTTTAATGGCAGATCACAGATTCTTTCAAATGGACTGTCTAACATTTCTCAGAGAAGTGCACACTATTATTTGATTTTTTACTCCATCTTCCTTCTCCATTGGTATTTTTATTATGATTTGTTGTTGCTTTATTCTCCTCATTTCTTGTTCTATATTACTTTCATTTAATTTCTCCCTAACCTACAAGCTTGATGAGCTGTCTATAAGGAAAGATATTAAAAATAAGAGGATTTTCCAGGTGGGTTCTCCCAAGCTCTCGGCTGTCTCATTAGAATCAAGATTTTACAGTTACATCTGCATAGTTCTTTAAAAAAAAAAAAAGTTTTATAAAGGGGAAAAAAAGAAAAGGTTCCGAGATACCTCATCACTCTTCACCCACCACCATCCAGCTGTGCACTGGCATCAGAGGATAGTACAAAGACCCAGGGTGAAACCAACTATGAGGACAATGGATCACAGGACTCCAGCTCCCTTTATACAGGCAACAGAAGCGTCAGTCTCTACCTGTCAACATGCCAGGCTAAAAGTCTTCATCCCATACTTACATATTGTATTACATCTTACTGAGATTCGACTAGTTAATAAGAATTAAGGAAAGGGCTTTCTCAGGTGGCTCAGTGGCAAAGAATCCACCTGCCAATGCAGGAGACACAGGTTCTATCCCTGGGTTGGGAAGACCCCCTGGAGGAGGAAATGGTAACCCATCTCAGTATTCTTGCTGGGAAATCCCATGGACAAGAGGAGCCTGGTGGGCTACAGTTTGGGGTGACAAAGAGTCAGACATGACATAGTGACTAAACAACAACAAACAGCGTGCATTTAGTGTCCAGAGAAATGAAAGAAAATAAGGTGCTAATCTGTTGAACTAACTTACTGAAATACTCTTTTTCTACCTCTAGAATCAGAAAGAAAGTGAATGTGTTAGTCGCTCAGTCGTGTCTGACTATTTGCAACCCCATGGACTGTAGCCTGCCAGTCTGGGATTGGCTCCTCTGTCTACGGGATTCTCCAGGCCAGAATACTGGAGTGGGTAGTCATTCCCTTCTCTAGGAGATCTTCTCGACCCAGGGATGGAACCTGGGTNTCCCAAAGTAGCTGCTATTCTGACCTCTACTGTCAGAGATTAGTTTAATTCTTTGGCAGCACTGTGCAGCATGTAGGATCTTAGTCCCCTGACCAGGGATTGAACCCTCGCCCTCTGCATTGGAGTTTTAACCTCTGGGCCACCAGGGAAGTCCCACAGAAATCAGTTTTTGTTTTTGAACTTTAAAGTGGAATCCTACAATTAGAAAAAAAAGACACTGCAGATCTGGCCCAAGTCCAGTCCGCACCTCTCTGCTGCTGGTTTTCAGCATCCTTCCTGAAGCCACACTGATGTGGGCGTGGCACTCACTGTTCGGGTCACAAGCCAGCCAGTGACGGAAAGGGCTCACCTTGGTGAAGGTCTTGGTGATGCGGGACTGGATGTTGTTCGTGGTCGTGCTGAAGTGCTTGCAGATCTGGGCCACCAGGCGGGCGGCAAAGTCCCGCAGCGCCCAGTGGTTGTCCACATCTGGCCGCAGGCACAGCTGCCGGCTCACGATGCAGGTCATCACGGCCGGGATCAACTCGTGCACCTGGGGAGAAGCCCCGCGTCAGCCGCTGTGACAGCCGGTCCCCAAGCCCGGACGTGAGGCGGGCCGGCGGTCCACTCACGTATTTCTCCAGGTACAGGGTAGGGTTGTCCATCAGCGCCTTGACCATGCGCATCAGGTAGATGAGCAGGGCCAGGTTGTTCTGCACCACATTCACACGCACCTGGGGTGGGGAGGGAGNGTACTGGAGTTTCAGCTTTAGCATCATTCCTTCCAAAGAAATCCCAGGGTTGATCTCCTTCAGAATAGCAGTTTCTCCTGGGTATCCCTCATACACCTCTGTTCATCCATTTAGAACTCCCCAGAACACTCATTTGACCTTGTCAATCTCCCCTCAAAAGCACTGTTACTTTCCACAGTGCTATTGAAAGTGGGGAGTCTAAATATCTAAATGTCTCCACAATTTTGCCAAGAACCAGGATGACCGAACTTTCATGCCACACCCATCACCATTCTATTTTTGTCAAGGAGACTTCACTGTTATTTAAAAATTGCTAGTTGGGCCCACTTACTCTTAAAAATTATCCAGGTTTTATTTAATAATGGGAGGGGGACAAAGACACATTATGCAAAGTAAGTAAAAGAAGAAGATGAAAGCATTAGAGCAGGGTGTCACTCACAGATAAATAGTAGCATCTGTGACTTTTGAGGCCACAGCAGAAAACATTAGTCAATCAATAAACAAACACTGGTGTCTACTGTGTTCCAGGTGCTGCAGTGCATGGCAGTGAAAAGGAGGCATAGCTTAGCTACTGCCTTTAGGGTACTGGACAGCCCAAGGGGCAGGTAGGTAACTAATGCAGTGAGTTAACTGCTACAATAGAGAGAAGTTCAGGGCATGATGAGAGAAGACAGAAAGAGCCCAAGCCAAGGAAGGCTTCTTGAGGTTTAAGCTGAGATCAGAGACCTGAACAGTGAGTAGAGGTGTTAGGTTATGGGGCACTGTGATTCGGGAGGAGCAGGGAAAACCATCACACACAAGGGAATGACCAGCACAGAGGCCTGGAATGAGGGAGCAGGGTACGCAGGGGAGTGACCATTCAGAATGGCTTAGATACTTGCATGGTTCTTAAAACACTTCACAGTGTTGCTATGCACTATTAACAGAGATTGACTACATCCGGGGAAATCCCTGACACGGGAAGAGCATTAGATGAGCAGTGGAAAGGGCTTTCCTTATAGTCACAGCTCTGACAGAAACCATCCAATTGACAGAATCCCACTTAACCAATCTGAGCCCTTCTCTCCTCAACTGAAAATGAAGTTTTTTTAAAAAGTTCTGCCTTCTTCATAAGATTTCAGGGAGACTAGAATGAGCTAGTATATATGAGGGCACTGTAAACAAAACAAAGAGGCCAGACAAATTCTTATATTTTTTTATTATTGATCAGGAAAATAATTCGTTTCCCAGTGAAAAGGAAAATGTTGGAAAGCCATGTGACTGGCTTTGGGCAATGAAATGTTAAGGATGTGACACAAGTATAGGCATTAGATGAATTTGTACATTTTGACTTGGTTCCTGAGCACCAGTGGATCACCATTAGGAGAAACTGCTGCCCCTCAGCCCAACATATGTGGAGTAGACCTTCACATAACCCATAGTGAGCAGCTGAGCCCGGCCTACATTAGCCTTGCCATACTACACCCCAGCATGAGAAGGAGAGCATCAGAATAAATGCATCATCACAAATTTGCATTGAGTTTTGGGGTGGTTTGTTACACAGCTTCATTCCATCAATTATTACAAACTATGTTAAGTTTCCTATGCTGCATAACAAATTACTACAAACTTAGTGCTTAAAACAACACACACTTCTGGAGCCAACCCTAGACTTGCTATCAGAATCTCCACAGTAAAGGAGCCCAAGTTTCTCCTGGTGACTCTGATTAACTAAGCCTAGAAAACCTTATTCTTAACCTCATTCCATGACTCGACAACTTATTTATTGAGCACCTCTCTGTGTCAACTTCTGGGCAAGACACTGGCGATACAGCTGTGATGGAGACAGGCACAGTCCTAACTCCCAAGAAGGCTGCCACCTAGGAAGGAAAAGAGACATCAACCAAGAAGCTCTAAGTGTTAAGTGTTGGATGAAGTACAAAATACTTCATAGAGATAGGAAAGGCAGATAAACCTGATGTGGGGGATCTGAGGGAATTACATTAAGCTAGGCCTTGCAAAAAGGGCATGAGAGTAAGGGACAGGGAGAGCAGGGTAAGAGCATTCCAGGAAGACACAGCAGACTCAATGGACCAAAGGCAAGGACCCAGAGTAAGACCCCACCAGGATGTAGGCAGTGAGCTGAAACAAGACAAGAGCACAGACAAGCGCTTTCACAAAGGCCTCAGGGACAGTGCTAGGCATCTACAAACAGTGTCGCTTGGTAAGGAAGTCTGCACCCCAGTATGTGGGCAGCCTATTATGAGTGTCAACCATGATTTGTAAACTTCACGAATATGTTGATTTACAGTCAGCCTCAACATTGTGACTGATGCTGTTTTCATTTCAGATGTTCCTGGTGCTTTATTTGACATGGCCTCGGGGAGCTTAGCAAAGGAAAGCGTTTGCTAAGACGTTCTGACTGAAAGGACACTGTCAAGCAAAAAAAAAAAAAAAGGAGGCGGGGCGGGGGTGCGAAAAACAGCCATAAGAGCAGCTGTAGCTTATCCAAATGAATGACAGAGGGAAAGGCAATTTCTCTGTGGTCAGGAGAGGGCAACAAAGANGACTGAAAGGACACTGTCAAGCAAAAAAAAAAAAAAGGAGGCGGGGCGGGGGTGCGAAAAACAGCCATAAGAGCAGCTGTAGCTTATCCAAATGAATGACAGAGGGAAAGGCAATTTCTCTGTGGTCAGGAGAGGGCAACAAAGATTTAAGAGATTTCCTTACAGGATGTTCTGCGTTCACACCCTCTGAATTTCAGGCCTACTCATGCAGATGGTTTCTTGCAAGGGAGATACAAGTGGAAGAAGCACTTATATTTTCTGATCAAACTGGGTGAAGAAATTCTATGGCTATCACTATTTAGACTTCATACTACCGGAAGAGAATTTTTCCTTCTCCTAACTCTGTGGGGCTTTGGCCATAGAAAGACAAATATTGCATGAAGAGGTTTGATAAGCAAATCCAAATTATTAGCAGAGGCTATGTGGACTGGAAAAGGAGAGGGGGACGTGAAGGTAAAGGAAGCTTTGTTTTTATACATACTTCAACATTGTTTAAATTTTATGTAAATGCTATGTTCTACAGTTAAGTTTTCTAAAGATTTGTTTGATGTGGATCATTTATAAAATCTTTATTGAATTTGTTACAACACTGCTTCTGCTTTATGTTTTGGTTCTTTTGGCCTCAAGTCATGTGGGATCTTAGTTCCCTGACCAGGGATCGACCCCATGTCCCCTGCACTGGAAGGCAAAGTCCTAACCACTGAACTACCAAAGATGTCCCTAAAATTAAGTTTTGAAATTTGGAAAAGAAAAAAAAAAGCATTTCTACTAAAACCCAACTCAATTTACTCAACTGTTCTATATTTACTGCACTCTTAAGAGAGATGTGTAATTGACAAATCTACATGTCTCCCATCAGCATGAACCTAGCTACACAATGAAATATAACAGGAAGCTTAGTCCCCAGAGACTTGAAGATCCATGGGATTTGGGGGATTGGATAGAAGCATGGGGATGGAGGGTGGGGAGGATACACAGGTTCATAGAATAATTCTCCACAATCTTCTCTACTATCTCTCTCCCCAGAGGGCCCCTTGTCAGAGCAGCTCCCATTGCCTCACTCTCCCTTCAAATAAGCCTACACTGAACTTCAGCTTCACTTCTCAGCCCCACCTTTCTTCTAGCCCCTTGGTTGTTTCCTCTTTTTCCCACGGAGTTGAAGTTGATCTGCTACTCCACATTGCTATTCTGCTCCTTCCCCTGCTCCATTACCACAGCCAGCCCGCAAAGGCCAGGAGCCACCATACCAGTCAAAGACTCCGTGCAAAGCAGGATGTGGACAGAGGAATTCCTGTGAATCTGACACTTTCAGTACTTTTCTGTCTCTGTCACACATGATTTGGGGCACTTGGGAAACCCCAAGATAAACAAAACATGCTCCTGCTTTCAGAAGACTTGTAACTGAATGGGAAGATAAAGCATAAATATGACCATTTTAAGACAATATGACATGTGAAGAACAACAGACTGGATCCAAATAGGAAAAGGAGTACATCAAGGCTGTATATTTTCACCCTGCTTATTTAACATCTATGCAGAGTACATCATGAGAAACGCTGGGCTGGAGGAAGCACAAGCTGGAATCAAGCTTGCTGGGAGAAATATCAATAACCTCAGATATGCAGATGACACCACCCTTATGGCAGAAAGTAAAGAGGAACTAAAAAGCCTCTTGATGAAAGTGAAAGAAGAGTGTGAAAAAGTTGGCTTAAAGCTCAACATTCAGAAAACGAAGATCATGGCATCTGGTTCCATCACTTCATGGCAAAAAGATAGGAAACAGTGGCAGACTTTATTTTTCTGGACTCCAAAATCACTGCAGATGGTGATNATGGCAGAAAGTAAAGAGGAACTAAAAAGCCTCTTGATGAAAGTGAAAGAAGAGTGTGAAAAAGTTGGCTTAAAGCTCAACATTCAGAAAACGAAGATCATGGCATCTGGTTCCATCACTTCATGGCAAAAAGATAGGAAACAGTGGCAGACTTTATTTTTCTGGACTCCAAAATCACTGCAGATGGTGATTGCACCCATGAAATTAAAAGACGCTTACTCCTTGGAAGGAACGTTATGACCAACCTATAGAGCATATTAAAAAGCAGAGACATTACTTTGTCAACAAAGGTCTGTCTAGTCAAGGCTATGGTTTTTCCAGTGATCATGTATGGATGTGAGAGTTGGACTATAAAGAAAGCTGAGTGCTGAAGAATTGATGCTTTGAACTGTGGTGTTGGAGAAGACTCTTGAGAGTCCTTTGGACTGTAAGGAGATCCAACCAGTCCTTCCTAAAGGAGATCAGTCCTGGGTATTCGTTGGAAGGGCTGATGCTGAAGCTAAAACTCCAATAGTTTGACCACCTGTTGTGAAGAGCTGACTCATTTGAAAAGACCCTGATTCTGGAAAAGATTGAGGGCAGGAGAAGAAGGGGATGACAGAGGATGAGATGGTTGGACGGCATCATCAACTCAATGGACATGGGTTTGGGTGAACTCCAGGAGTTGGTGATGGACAGGGAGGCCTGGCATGCTGCGGTTCATGGGGTTACAAAAAGTCAGACACGACTGAGTGACTGGACTGAACTGAACTGATGTGTGAAAAAAAATGCCACACGAGAGAAACAAATAGGAAATCAGATGGACTCTTGTTTTAACGGTGTTGTACATTTGCATGGCTGCCCAACAAAATGTGGAGGACAGGTCTAGGATCCCTTGGAAACCCAAGAAGCAAGAGGGGTTCGAGGCTTATCATGAGTTTTGTCCTGCAGCCAAGAGATTTCACCCCACCCTCTGAGAGGAAGTATGGGGCAGAGAGAAACACTGTTTCACTGCATACTGTGAAATGTTTTCCCGAAGACATCAAGTTTAATTAACATCTAAAATAGCTGACTGCAAAGATTAATATGTGGCAAGGGTTAAAAAAGGCTCTGTGGGTCATTTAGGAGGGATTTTGATGTGGTTCTGGGGTGTTTAACACTAGAAAGGATTAACAAACCCCTTGTAGGTTTGATGAAAGCCATGAGCCTTCTGTACAGAAAAATGAATACACAGGTCAACAAAATTTTGCCCATAATTTTTTCAAATATACACTGACTTCTCAAGAGTCCATGGGCTCCCAGACAAAACACAGGTTTTGGATATATATCAAATATTCATCAGACATATGTATATTTGAATCCTAGCCTTCTCATCTTTGTAGGACCCATTTCTTCACCTCTGATTTTTAGAAGCCTCTTCTACAAATTCAGGGTGGTGAATGTCAGAGTTGTTGAAAGGACTGTCCTGAAGCACCAATAGAAAGAATATGTAAAGCACCAACACATACATAGTAGGTAATCAACAAACGTGAGCTCCTATGTAATGACTGTTTTTGAGAAATATATCCTTGAATTTCAAACAACTGACTTAAAATTTTCATAAGTTGTAAAAATAAAGAAGAAATTCAATTCCACTAGGACTAAGAAGTTTCAAACTCCCATCTTAAATGTACACACCATGTGAATCATGAACAAAGTAAATTCAGTACTATAGGGTGATGCATTTTATGTAAGGGATAAATTAGTCAAGATCTCGCATAAATCAAAACTTGCATAACTCACAACTAATTTTCCCATTGGAATAAATACAGTGTATGAAGATGCTGGTGCATAAATCTACAACCATTGTAGCATATTTCCCTTTAATGTAGCCTTTTATTTCCTTGGCATTATCTATAATATTTCAGGAAATGCTCTCTCTGAAATTAAAAACAGAGTATCATAGTACATGCTTGTCTCAATAGTTATATCACATCTCCCTTCCTTTCTAGTTACTGGTTTTCAGGCACATTTTCAGAACTAGCACCAGCATCTGTCCAAGACAATAATAAATACATGTATGACTTTATTTTACAATTACAAAAAGAGACTCAATTATAACAGTGCCTTTTCAGATAAAGGCACAACAGTAACCAACATCACTTGCAGAAGTTCCTGTTCTGACAAACTGTGCTGGGTGTGTCCCTTCGCAGGGCTAAAGCAAAAGGTAAAGCAAAAGGTAAGCACAGTGACTATTTCACTCAAGCTGCATGCTATTTTTGAAATTACACAATTCTTGATATTTTTTATTTGAAATTTGTGCTATTTCACTTGTGTGTAAGGTGAGATTTTCTTAATATAACATAGATACACTTTCATATGTATATAAAATGTGTCTACACAGAANTTTTTTTTTTTTTTGTCTATGATTTATTTTATTCAGCATAATACATTCAAGGTCCATCCATGTTATCACAAATGACCCTGGAGAATCCCATGGACAGAGGAGCCTGGCAGGCCCCAGTCCATGGGGCTGCAAGAGTCGGACACGACTTAGCAATTAAACCACCAACTAAACCACCACCAAACCATCGGGTTAACTTAAGCTCCTTGATTCAGCATATGGAGCTCTATGAGATCTGAACCCATGTCTTGATTTTATCCTCAGTTTCACTTTCCACCTCCCACCTCTGCTTGGAGTTCCCTGCACACACCCACTGCTGCACACACCTTGCCTTTGCTCAAATCTCTTCTGCCTAGAGTCCTTTGTCCACCTTCGTCTAGTCCTATTAGATTCAGCAGAGGCAATGCCTCCTTCAGGAAGCTCTTCTTCTCTTGTTCCATGCTGGTCAGGTCCACTTTATCTGTGGTCCAGTAAGACTAGCTACCTACTTCTATCACTGGATTTAAATTTGTTTTTATAAATAGGTGTTATTATGTCTGTTCAGTTGAGGTCAGTGCTGTCTATTTTGAGTTTGTATTTTCTGTCCCTGGTATGGTGCTAGGCATATAGGGAGAGCTCAACACCCTTATTTTAAATCAAAGAAAGAAACATAAAGATGTTTTAAAAATAAATTATCCAGATTTATTGTCTTCTTTTAGGGGTCCTGTTGCTACTTATGCATCAGGAATCACATATGAAGTCAAAATTTTATTATTTTATAACATGAAAGTCTTAAAATGTTTCCCTGTGGGTTAAATTCTTGGGAAAATATTACAGTTGCTTTATGTTGCAAATTGCTTTTCATAAAATAGAGAACTTTTTAAAGCACTTGTTTTAAAAAATGAATCTTTTGAATGTAATATTCATAATATTCCATATCGGATAGTGATATTTCATCATTTAATTTAATCCCAGCATGTTAATATAAAAAGGTTTACATCTAATTTGGGCACTAATGTTCAATGTATTTTAGGAAAATGGGAGTTTATAAATTTGAAATTTATAAAGCATTAATTAGCCTGCTTAGTGCTTTAGATAACAGATGTAATCTTCAGAAAATGTCCATTATTTGAGTGCCATTATTCTAATTTTACAAATGAGGAAACAGAAAGGTTAATGAACTTAAAAAATTAATTATTAATTGATTTGGCTGCACTGGGTTTTAGTTGCAGCATGTGAGCGTCTTAAGTTGGGGCATGTGGGGGTCTAGTTACCTGAGTGGGGATTGAAACCAGGCCCCCTGCATTGGGAGCCCAGAATCTTAGCACTTGGACCACCAGGGAAGTCTCTGAACTTTCTTAATGAAGGATTATTTATCTTTTCTTTCAGTAGTTAGATTTCCTAAAAGAAATGAGCTTGTTCATTATTATCTTCTATGCCTTCATTCTTACCTCTGAAGCCTCTAACTTCCTTCTTTTTCTTTCCACTAGGAACCCGATTATAGAGATAGAAAGGGCTAGTGCATGCAACCACTTCTTAAGAAATTGGATAGAAAATAGCATTTATTATTACTTGCTCCTGGTAAGAATGCCTTTGAGAAAGTCAGACCTGTCCTGTTTCGGTGGTCAGTGGAAAAGTCACTCCCAGATAAAGCATGCATTGAAGTTACTCTTCCTTCAACACATAAAAGGTCTTTCTTTACAAAAAAAATTCCATCTCTCCTATGCAGAGCTCTGATATTAGCAGTCTTGATCCACCTAAACACAGTTAGAAGCAACTAAAAATACTCTGCCCTTGTCCACGGAAACAAGCAGAAGAGAAGAGACTTAGTGGAGTTCACTCGCTCTACTGAGCTGTCAACCTCCCTTGGTCCCTCCAAGCACATTCACTCCTTGCTTTTAGCAAGTTTCTTTATATTGTTTACAAGTCCACTTCACATAAATAGCAGAAGGTCATCAGAAGAAAAGTAGTCGTCCTCTCAGGTATACTGACAATCACAAGAGATGGCAGCTGAAAGCAAGGGAAGACCCTGGGACACTGCAGAGGTGTGTAGAATGTTAACATCTACGAGTGACATATTCAAGAAGTTTGTCTAGGATCAACACAGTAGACTGACTTTCAACTTGAAATTCTCAAATAAGGGTGTTATAGGAACGAGAACTTTTGGCCAGAGCTCAATGCCTCAGCTCAGAGTGCCACACACGGGTCCTCACTGGAAATGCTAAGTTGAAATTTTAGTAAAGCTGTTTAAGACCGAGTATAAAACAGATCTTGAACAGTCCTGCAGTATTACAGGTTAGGAGTCACAGCAGATGACAAATATCTTTAATTAGATAGGGATGCAAATGGTCTCAATCTGAGTTTGCAGTGAACCAGGCTGCAAACATTAACTTCACAGGCAAGGTCCTCTCGAACACAGTTTACTTTTCTCCTTTCTCAAGTTTTTAAAGTAGCTTTCTTCCTCTGTATATCGTATGCAATTTCAGTGTGTTTTGCTGTTTTAAAAATACTGTTTGGTAAGGTGGGTACACGCATGTTTGAGTGTGCATATGTTTAATTTTTTGGTGGCAAGGAACTGCTATCTCTGATGAATTGGTTTCATTTAGCGAAATTAACTCTGTTAGTTATATGAAAAATTAGGCAGCATTATCTTATACCGGTATGCAGAGTTACACAGAAGTACAAAATGTACATCAAGGGCCAATTACACAGGAAGAACTACTGATAATTATGAGAGTTGGTTAATATTTCTGAATTATTAAGTCTGATAGCATAATCCTGCTTTCTGTGTTGTTTGGTCTATTGATACCAGATGCTTAATGCATAGTAAAATGTGATAGTGCAGTGAAAGTTAATGCTATTTTGCAAAGCAAGGAAAATTACTCTGTGGAACGTGAAATGCAGCAGGCAGAAGTTAGAATTAGTTTTAAACAGAAGGGTGGCTGTAAGTCTGAAACCATATTAAACTTCAAACACTGTTAGATCTTATTTCAGCATGCAGTGGCAGTTAGAGGGCTGCAGTAACCTTCCACCATGACACCTCCTTAGATACTATCCCTTTCCAATGTCACTGAAACTCATATTTGAGGACAATGCTTTTGGGGTCATGGGTCATTTGCCATCACACTGATGTTCAACAGTAATTCGTGATGGTGATGGAAAACTTTTTTTCTTAAGTACTCAAAACCACTTTCTACAAAGCAGCACCCGAGATAAGAGAAAACCATGCGCCAGAGGAGCTTCCCAGGTGGCTCAGTGGTAAAGAATCCACCTGCCAATGCAGGAGACCTGGGTCAATTCCTGGGTCAGGAAGATCCTCTGGAGAAGAAAATGCCAACTCACTTCAGTATTCTTGCCTGGAAAATCACAGAGACAGAGGAGCCTGGCGGGCTACAGTCCAAAGGGTTACAGGGAGTCGGACATGTCTTAGTGACTAAACAACAATAGCAAGTGATGCAAGAGAGAAAACTTCACAAGGCCTGATTATGCATTATACATGATAGATTGTTATAAGAGCAGATTAATACTCCTGAATTATTAACGCCGACAATACAATCATGTTATTTTCTTGTTTCTTCTGTTGATACCAGATGTTTAATGCAGAACAAAATGTGACTCCAACATTATGTGTATGTGTAGCTAGAAAATACAAAAGTATACACTATCATGAATGTAAAGACATATATGTAAAACATATGTGTAAAACATATATATGTAAAACATATAAGACAAACATATATTCTTCAGGATTTTTACTCTCATTTAAAGTAAGTGAATCCCCCATAGAAATGATAAGGGAGTTTTCTATAACAAATGAGATAGGATTTTCTCTCTTCGGTTATAAAATATGTCACTTTTGTTAATTGGGCTTCCCCCATGGCTCAGCAGTAAAGAATCCACCTGCAATGGAGAGCGGCATGAGCCATGGGTTACAGTCCTGCTTGGGAAGATCCCCTGAAGAAGGAAATGGCAGCCCACTCCAGTATTCTTGCCTGGGAAATCCAATGGACAGAGGAGCCTGGCAGGCTACAGTACATGGTCTGGCAAAAGAGTCAGACGTGCCTTAGCAACTAAACAACAAACAAGTTGCAGAGGTGTGGGAGATGATGTATCAGACTCTGTCCACATAAACTGAGATTTCAGTTGGTATCAACCCTGGACAGTGAAATATCTTAAGGATATTAGCTATGCATGAGTGCATGCTAAGTCTTTTCAGTTGTGTACAACTCTTTTTGACCCAATGGACTGTAGCCCACCAGGGTCCTCTGTCTTGGGATTCTTCAGGCAAGAATACTGGAGTGGGTTGCCATGCCTTCCTCCAAGAGATCTTCCTGACGCAGGGATTGAACCTGCATCTCCCATGGTTCCTGCTTTGCAGGTGAAGTCTTTACTGCTGAGCCACTGGAGAAGCCCAATGTCATCAGCAAGTAATGACATAAAACATGCTAAGTATATTTATGTACGTTATTTGGCTCTTAAATAATAGTATGCTTACCAACAGTTAAGCATACTACATGTATTTACTTAATTTTTATAATACCCTATGAGATGAGAACTAGCATTATCCTCACTTTACAGATACAGACTAGACAAAACCAGGTTAAGCAAGTTAGCCAAGATTATTCAGATATTAAATGGCACAACTGAGCTTTGAACTCAGAAAATCTGGTTTCTGAGGCCACAAACTTAAAATAAATGTTAAGGTGAGCAGAAGAAGATGGTGGAGGAGTAAGATGGAGAGTTTGCCTGCTGCTGCTAAGTCACTTCAGTCATGTCTGACTCTATGTGACCCCATAGACGGCAGCCCACCAGGCTCCCCAATCCCTGGGATTCTCTAGGCAAGAACACTGGAGTGGGTTGCCATTTCCTTCTTCAGTGTATGAAAGTGAAAAGTTAAAGGGAAGTCGCTCAGTCGTGTCCGACCCTTAGCAACCACATGGACTACAGCCCACCAGGCTCCTCCATCCATGGGATTTTCCAGGCAAGAGTACTGGAGTGGGGTGCCATTGCCTTCTCCGGAGAGTTTGCCTGCCTCCCCTCAAATACATCATAAACTCAAAAAAGGGAACAACCCCTACAAATCATCTTCTAAACAACAGCAGAAGATCCCAGGCCTCCAAAAAGGCAAGCTAAACTCTTTGGAAGGAGAAATGAAACCAATATTGTAAAGCAACTATCCTTCAATTAAAAATAAGTAAATAAAAAATACACATTAACACTATCACTGTCCCCAGGCTACCTCCAACACCCTCATTTGACTCTCCCTTACATTCAGCCTAACTGTTGTTTAGGACATAAAGTCATGGCTCTAGCTGATGGGAAGCCTCTATCTTCTTGTTAATAGGACATGGGGATTAAAAATATGCAAATATTCATACATTACTGTATGCTTTTAATTCTTTAACAATGTTTTTTCTACTTCATAGCATAAATGAGCTCTTTCAGGTGAAATAGTTTCTCTTACTTACCAGATCATTCAGTGGCTAGAAACTTAATCCTCAAGTTTCAGTTTTAAAAGAACCTAAGCCATAATAGGAACAGAAAATGCAGAAACTAGAGATGTTGTATTAATAACTGGTGTCAAGGTATCTGTAGTAGTTTTCCCTGCATAAATGGTAACCCTGGTTGTATCAGCATTTGTTTAACTTGAAATAAAATATAAAGCTCCAAAGAATCAAATCCCATGGTTTTTTTTTTGCCACTTTTGAAAAGTATTTTGACAAAAAAAAAAAAAAGGTTTCATTTTAGCAAAGTATTTTAAAAGGTTGTTTTTTTCTTTTTAAAAAGTATTGTTTATTTACTTATTTATTTTTGGCTATGCCGGGTCTTCACTGCTGCATGGACTTTTCTCTAGTTGTTGTGAGTGGGGGGGCTCCTGTCCGGTTGCAGTGTGTGAGCTTGTCACTGCGGTGGCTTCTTCTGTTGTGGAGTGACTCCTGGTCTCTAGAACACAAGCTCAATAGTTATGGCACACCAGTTTAGTTTCTTCGCGGCATGTGGCATCTACCCAGACCAGGGATTGAACCCGTGTCTCTTGCATTGGCAGGTGGATTCTTAACCATTGAACTGCTTAAACTGCTTCACATTCATATAGTTGTAAGGACCAAGTGAAGTGATAATGAATAAAATATCCAGGACAGTCCTCAACCAGTGAGACTGTATTACAACACGTGGAGTTTCTTTAACCTCTAGGGAGTAGGCGATGGTGGTTGCTTAGTTGCTAAGTCGTGTCTGACTCTTGGCAACCTCATGGACTGTATGTAGCACAGTGAACACTTCTATCCTCCACTATCCCCCAGAGTCTGCTCACTTTCCTATCCATTGAGTCAGTGATGCCATCTAACCATCCTCTGCTGCCCTCTTCTCCTTTTGCCTACAATGTTTCCCAACATCAGAGTCTTTTCCAGTGAGTAGGTTCTTCATATCAGGTGGCCAAAGTATTGGAGCTTCAGCATCAGTCCTTCCAGTGAATATTCAAGGTTGATTTCCTTTGCCTTTGATCTTTTATTAGTTGATGGTTTAGTCACCTACATGCTAGTTAAAATGTGTTATGATTCTTCTGTGACTTCTGTTATGTTCATTAATAATATCCCTTTGTACTTTATCTCTAGGAAAATCAGAGGCTCCTTAAAAATATGTTCAAAATCAGTTATTTTTGAACCAGATGCAATATCCCAACCCATCATTAAGGTAAACACACTTTCAATGTGATGAGAAATAGCCCGATATTTGTGTACATTTTACCTTGTCTTATTTTTATAACCTCTCTCTCTCTCAATTTTATAGATTCCTTTGAGGAACTGTATAAAAATAGGAAAACATGGGGAAAATGAAGCCAATAGACACTTTGCAAAGTATGTCACTGTCACAACTGTTTGACTTTACTTCTACCAAAAAACTGT
>SJYV01049638.1:901533-919692 GCA_006410875.1 Neotragus pygmaeus
AAAAAAAAAAAAAAGGTTTCATTTTAGCAAAGTATTTTAAAAGGTTGTTTTTTTCTTTTTAAAAAGTATTGTTTATTTACTTATTTATTTTTGGCTATGCCGGGTCTTCACTGCTGCATGGACTTTTCTCTAGTTGTTGTGAGTGGGGGGGCTCCTGTCCGGTTGCAGTGTGTGAGCTTGTCACTGCGGTGGCTTCTTCTGTTGTGGAGTGACTCCTGGTCTCTAGAACACAAGCTCAATAGTTATGGCACACCAGTTTAGTTTCTTCGCGGCATGTGGCATCTACCCAGACCAGGGATTGAACCCGTGTCTCTTGCATTGGCAGGTGGATTCTTAACCATTGAACTGCTTAAACTGCTTCACATTCATATAGTTGTAAGGACCAAGTGAAGTGATAATGAATAAAATATCCAGGACAGTCCTCAACCAGTGAGACTGTATTACAACACGTGGAGTTTCTTTAACCTCTAAGGAGTAGGCGATGGTGGTTGCTTAGTTGCTAAGTCGTGTCTGACTCTTGGCAACCTCATGGACTGTATGTAGCACAGTGAACACTTCTATCCTCCACTATCCCCCAGAGTCTGCTCACTTTCCTATCCATTGAGTCAGTGATGCCATCTAACCATCCTCTGCTGCCCTCTTCTCCTTTTGCCTACAATGTTTCCCAACATCAGAGTCTTTTCCAGTGAGTAGGTTCTTCATATCAGGTGGCCAAAGTATTGGAGCTTCAGCATCAGTCCTTCCAGTGAATATTCAAGGTTGATTTCCTTTGCCTTTGATCTTTTATTAGTTGATGGTTTAGTCACCTACATGCTAGTTAAAATGTGTTATGATTCTTCTGTGACTTCTGTTATGTTCATTAATAATATCCCTTTGTACTTTATCTCTAGGAAAATCAGAGGCTCCTTAAAAATATGTTCAAAATCAGTTATTTTTGAACCAGATGCAATATCCCAACCCATCATTAAGGTAAACACACTTTCAATGTGATGAGAAATAGCCCGATATTTGTGTACATTTTACCTTGTCTTATTTTTATAACCTCTCTCTCTCTCAATTTTATAGATTCCTTTGAGGAACTGTATAAAAATAGGAAAACATGGGGAAAATGAAGCCAATAGACACTTTGCAAAGTATGTCACTGTCACAACTGTTTGACTTTACTTCTACCAAAAAACTGTATGTGTGTGTGTGTGTGTGTGTGTGTGTATTTAATGGCAAAGTATTTTAATTAAAAAATTGCTTGGTATTTATAAGAGGATTATATATAGTGTGGCCTTCCCTGGTAGCTCAGTTGGTAAAGAATCCACCTGCAATGGAGGAGACTCTGGTTCGATTCTTGGGTTGGGAAGATCCTCTGGAGAAAAGACAGCATACCCACTCAGTCTTCTTGGGCTTCCCTTGTGGTTCAGCTGGTAAAGAATCCACTTACAATGCAGGAGACCTGGGTTCGATCCTTGGTTTGGGAAGAACCTCTGGAGAAGGAAAAGGCTACCCACTCTAGTATTCTGGCTTGGAGAATTTCATGGACTGTATAGTCCATGGGGTCGCAAAGAGTCAGACATGACTGAGCAACTTTCATTTTCACTCTATATATAGCATACACTTTCACTTTATGTATAGTATACATATATATATCGACACTTGTTCAAATTTCTTTTTATGTAGCTTATATTATTAGAACAACTGTCATCAGAATTTCTTTTAGGAATCGGGATGTCTTTCTAAACAGGCATTCTTTAGAAGGGAAGGAAGTGGTGAATTACTAAAAGGAAGGAAGAAAGAATGTATATTGAAGAACAAGTAGCAGTTTCTCTCAGACAACACTCCTCTCACCCTCTCCCCTTATTGCCAACACGGTCAGGTTGTGTGATAACACTCAGGAATGCTGGTACAAGGATGTGAACATCAAAGAAAGACTCAGTTTTCAGCCACAGTGCACATGGTTCAGGCACAGGTAACAAGAGGCACAAGTTAAAGAGCCCAGAAGGGAAATTCTCTGGTGGTCCAGTGGTTAAGACTCTGCCTTCCCATGCAGGGGATGCTGGTTCAGTCACTGGTCAGGGAACTAAGATCCCACAAGCCACAGAGCAATTGAGCCTGAGCACCACAACAAAAGATTTCCAGGTGCTACAACTAAGACCAGAAGCAGAATTCTGAGGATGCAAAAATCTTAAAGAAGGCTTTCAGTCACTACAGGCCGCCCAGGAATTAAAATGCTGGAGGTGATTTCCACTGACCCATCAGTATAACTGAGCAGGATACTATGGGGTCTTTGGGGGATAGGCCCTTCCCCATATCCTCTGCTGTAGCTCCTCTCTGAAGCAGTTAGATAATAGTATCTGATGCATACTTCCTGAGTTATTTCAATACAATTCAGTCGCTCAGTTGTGTCTGACTCTTTGTGACCCCATGGACTTCAGCACACCAGGCTTCCCCGTCCATTACCAACTCCTGGAGCTTGCTCAAACTCATGTCCATCAAGCCGGTGATACCATCCAACCATCTCATCCTCTGTCGTCCCCTTCTCCTTCTGGGATCTTTCCCAGCATCTGGGTCTCTTCCAAGGAGTCAGTTCTTTGAATCAGGTGGCCAAAGTATTGGAGTTTCAGCTTCAGCATCAGTCCTTCCAATGAATATTCAGGACTGATTTCCTTTAGGATTGACTGGTTAGATCTCCTTGCTGTCCAAGGGACTCTCAAGAATCTTCTCCAACAACACAGTTCAAAAGCATCAATTCATTGACACTCAGCTTTCTTTACAGTCCAACTCTCACATCCATTCATGACCACTGGAAAAACTATAGCTTTGACTAGATGAACCTTTGTTGGCAAAGTAATGTCTCTGCTTTTCAATACGCTGTCTAGGTTGGTCATAGATTTTCTTCTAAGGAGCAAGTGTCTTTTAATTTCATGGCTGCAGTCACCATCTGCAGTGATTTTGGAGGCCCTCAAATTAAAGTCTCTCACTGTAACAGATGCTATGATACCACCACTACTTGATGAGCATGTAGCTCCCAGATATACTAGCCCCTAAGCTTTGATCATATGAGAGTGGGACCATAATGAAGGTTGAGCACCGAAGAATTGATACTTTCAAACTGTGGTGCTGGAGAAAAATCTTGAGAGTCCCTTGGACAGCAAGGAGATCCAACCAGTCAATCCTAAAGAAAATCAACCCTGAATATTCATTGGAAGGACTGATGTTGAAGCTGAAGGTCCAATACTTTAGCCACCTGATGTGAAAAGCTGACTCATTGGAAAAGACTTTGATGCTGGGAAAGGTTAAGGGCAGAAGGAGAAGGGGGTGACAGAAGATGAGATGGTTAAATGGCATCACTGACTCAATGGACATGAATTTGAGAAAACTCCAGGAGATAGTGAAGGGCAGGGAAGCCTGGTGTGCTATAGTCTTCAGGGTCGCAGAGTTGGACATGACTTAGCTGCTGAACAACAGCAAGCACCCAGTTAAATGCAAGCGGGGTCCCATTATCAGCATTTGGAAGATACTGCAGTTTGTATAGACAGGCATTTGTGGATATGGAAGTTTTAGGGTACTCAAAGAACAGTGAACTAGAGGACAAACTAATTACTAAAGTTCTATGAAGGAAAAAAAACAAAAAGACTTAGGATATTTGAGAATTGCTTCTCTCTGAGAACAATTTTATTTCCAGTATATTTAATGACATAGTACACTGGGCAACTGCTGAATTTGGAGGGATAGCTCTCAATACTGATTGAAAATTATATTCACCTATGACGAGGGTGAATAAATAGCCATAGGAAGTGAGGGAGGCAACCTAGTGAACACCTGAGAGGCAGTTAAGGGTACTTGGCAGAAAAGATAGAACGAGGGTGAAAGGAATTGGATACACAGTCAAGAGGGATAATGTTGGGTCTTCTGCCTTATAGTGAAAACTCTGACTTTCATTCTGTTGTTTTTCATAACAAAGGCATTTTATTTGGAAAAAATAAGATTAGACTAAAACAAGGAAAGCACCGTTTGTGTTGAAAGAAAATAGTTGAAAACAGAACAGTTATAGCAGAAGCTGGCATCTGATGTGGTCACTATTTGAAGAAGATGAAAGAATTTGAACTATTATTTTAAAATTTATTTTTAACTGGAGGATAATTATTTTACCATGATGTATTGGTTTCTGCCATACAACAATGTGAATCAGCCATAGATATACATACATCCCCTCCCTCTTGACCCTCTCTCCCACCCCACCCCTCATCCCAACCTTCTAGGTTGTCAGAGTACTGGTTTGTGCCCCTTGTGTTATACAGCAACTTCCCACTAGCCACCTATTTTACATATGGTAATTTATATGTTTCAATGTTACTCAATTTGTCTCACCCTTTCCAACCCCGTAGGGTCTCCCAGGGAGCTCAGTTGTAAAGAATCCACCTGCCATTGCAGGAGACATGGGTTTGATCCCTGATCCAGGAAGATCCCTTGGAGAAGCAAATGGCAACGCACTCTAAAACCCCACGGAGCCTGGAGGGCTACAATCCAGGGGGTCACAAAGAGTCAGACATGACTTAGCAGCTGAGTTTGGTTTAGCTCCTTCCCCAACTATGTCCACAAGTCAGTTCTCTATGTTTATGTCTCTTCTCAGTAAGAAAAGAATCTGCTGAAGAGTTTTATGCAGAGGAGACATAATCAGACTCATGTTTAACAGAATCATTCTGGGTACTGTGTTAAGAATGACAGCAAAGGGACACAGGCAGGGAGACCAACAAGGAAACAACTGCAGTCATCCAAGTGAGAGATGATGGTGTCTTGGATTAGGGTGATTTTTGATGAGGGTCAGGGGTCTGAGGATTGATGTCACCTACTTATAAGATAATACACTAAACTCTGTTTCATAGATTCTGGCAGAAGACACGAGACTCTTGGGTCAGAGACAAAGGACTTTATTGCTCACAGCATAACAAGCAGCATGGGCGTCGAATTTGTGTTGGTTCCCCTTGTCCTGCCAAGTCCCTTGGAGGCAATATGGGTGGGCCCAAATGGATGCTGCATAATTGGTGGGCATGTGTTGCAGCTGTGGAACACTGAGCTTAGGAAATCCATCTCTTTTACAGCACTAAGCAGTAAGCCAACCTGTTCTTTATCCCTCATGCCATGACATTGCCCCATCCCTTCAGTTTGCTCACTGCAAACATAGCCTTAAGAAGTGTCTTAAGTAAGGAGTGGGCAGGACCTGCTACTCTTGGGATACTTGGGAAGAATGTACAGGGACCTTCAGGTGGGTGGCTAGCAAATTGGAGTGAGAAGCAGTCAGATCCTCAACATATTTTTAAAGTAAAGTTAACAAGATTTTTCTGGGGCCTTTTTCTAAATGATCCCTCTCTCATTGGTTTATTTTGTTTGAGAATAGTTTCATCTGCAAAGCTCTGGGAGTATCTTATATTCATTTCCAGTATACTGAATACATCTCACCCCACCCAAATCTAAACTTCAAAATAGTGCATCCAGGTCACAACATGCTTGAAGATTCTCAGATGAAAGAACAGATTAACATCTGAGTATTTTACTTTGACAAAATCTGTCAACTAGTAAGATAATGCAGTAGAAACAATATAGCTTATAAAAAGTGGAGAAATTGTAATTTAATTTTTCTAACTAAGGAAAACATTATTTTCTTGTCACAAATTCTACTACTTGTATCATCGGCTTCTAAAAGACACCCACTTTTAAACCATGTTTTACATTTGTGTAAATTTCCAGTTATAACCTTCTTTAGTTTTACCAGAGATTCAAATATCCAAATTTGCAAGCTAATACTTGCATTATCTTTATTGAAGGGCCAAATGTAGAAACTTGCTGTATCATGCACTTTTAAAAAATAACAGGAATGATTAATATTCAAGTTGTTACAAGCAACACTGCAGAAAACCAAGGTGTGTGTGAACTTTTTAGTTTCTTAGTCTAAGTTTTTTAATTCTCCAGATTACAGTCATACAAAATCAAAGAATAATGAAAGCTCAACCACTGTAGTATGATCAGTGAAAATCCTTATTAATATGTTCCACTGAAGCATGTTGTCCTGTTAGAACATTACTTCATGCTGTTGTTCTCAATACTGACTAGACATTGAGTCACTATCTTTGAAAAATGTAGTCTGCCACAAATTATTTTGGAGCTTCCCAGGTGGTGCTAGTGGTAAAGAATCCACCTGCCAACGCAGGAGACATAAGAGATGCAGGTTCAATCCCTTGGTTGGGAAGATCCCCTGGAGAAGGGTATGGCAACCCACTCCAGTATTTTTGCCTGGAGAATCCCCGTGGACAGAGGAATCTGGTCGGCTATGGCCAATGAGGTTGCAGAGTCAGACACAACTTAAGCTACTTAGCAACACTGATTTTCAAAGAAGAGTAAAGTATAAAATTGGGGAGCACACATTTAGCAGTCTTCACACAGCTTGAACGAAGGCAAAAGACCCTGATTTTACCAGAAAAGAGTGTTCCATTAATGAGAACTTGGACTTGACTTTGCTACAGGAAAATTTTGTGTTTTTTTCCCCAGGGTAAAGGATATTCTCTCCTCAAAACCATCCATTCCCCAGTGCTTTCTTTTCTCCCTTCACCAAATCACACATTTATTTCACTATCAATGACTTCAACAGAGAGTTAAAGTATTTCCTGCTTGACAAAGAAAATTAACACACTCTTATTTTGATTCACATGTTCATCTTTAGTCACTTTATTTAGAATGAACCTATTCTGCCTGCTAAGTCACTTCAGTCATGTCTGACTCTTTGCGACCCGTTGGACTGTAGCTCAACAGGCTCTTCTGTCCATGGAATTCTCCATGCCTTACTCCAGGGGATCTTCCCCATGGAGGGATCAAACTCGCATCTCTTCTGTCTCCTACAGTGGCAGTGGGTTCTTTATCACTAGCACCACCTGATCAACTCTACTCCACAGAAAGTCAAATTTTTCCCTTTATAAAACCAGAACCCAGTGACCCCACTAAAAAACTACCAGCTTGTGAGATGCCATATCAGCAGCCAACTGATCTTTGATGTCATATTTATCTTACCTCAACTTAAGATTCTAGGAGTTTCTATGTGTATCATATTTTCTTATAAAATAGAAGGCATTCCTTTGGAAAGCTGTTCATGTAGATGACAGAAAAATCTATTCAGTGTAGTATGTAGTCATAGTCACTTCAGAGTCCATGCATCTGGTTCTAGGACTTGATTCATTGAAAGTTTACATTTATGGAATTCTTACTAAATGCTAAGCACTGTAGTAAATGCTTCATATGCATTATCTCATATGGGCATGGGTTCTATTATTCTCAATTTCTTAAAGATAAAAATAGAAAGCTACAGAAAAGGTAAAGAAGTTGCTAAAAGCCACTTGACTACTAATGATCCAGTGATTCTATTCATCTAATCATTTCCCTATAGACTGCCTCACTTTATATTTCTTCTCGTTTGCAAAACAAATATGAAACGCTCAAGAAAACAATAATTGACTATAAAACTATTTTCACCTACAATGCTAGTGTCAGCATTCAGTGTGGTTTTTTATTTTATATAAACATATACTATTGTAAATATATTTACATAGAAATAATGTATAATTGAGGGCTTCCCAGGTGGCTCAGTGGTAAAGAATCTGCCTGCCAATGTAGGAGCCACAGGAGACTTGGGTTTGATCCCTGGGTTGGGAAAATCCCCTGGAGAAGGAAATGGCTACCCACTCTAGCTTCTTGCCTGGAAAATCCCATTGATGGAGGGGATGGCTACAGTCCATGAAACTGCAAAGAGTGGGACATGACTGAACACACATGTATGAATGTATAATTATTTATAAAATATGAATATTCATAATATATTTAAAAAATTTAAAGTCTATCAAACCCCCAACTAAAGTTAGCTAATAAGAAATTCAGATATCTTTGCTAATGTTATTTACAAAAATTACTGAAAGGAAGAGATTCTGCTATTTCTTCTTTCAGGGTAACTTATGGTCTTGGCAAGATTAGCTTGCCTAATCTGTTTTGTTTATACTCTGCTAATCTGGGGAGAGAAAGCAGAAGTTTTACAGCAGTTTAATTTAGCAAAACATTTGATTAAACCAGTTACTCTTTTGTAGTAAAAATACAGAAGCTATCAGAATGCATGGTATCAGTGCTCTGATAGGATTTGACTTCCATGGGTTTGGATGGGATATGAGAAACAGATCTGTCTGGTATTTGGAAGCTTTTAGAATTCTTCCACTTCTCAGAATGCTCTGTAATCAAGTTGGTGAGAGGTAGGAGTGTGTGTGTGCTCAGTCATTAAGTTGCATCCAACTCTGAAACCCCATGAACTGTAACCCACCAAGCTCTTCTGTCCATAGGATTTCCCAGGTAAGAATACTGGAGGACACAATCAAAAAAGATTCTCTATTCACAATGCTATAAATATTTGAAGTGATGTTCTTCTCTAAAAAAATGAAAGTGTTACTAAATTACTGCTATGTTAAGATGCAGTAACAAAACTTTCATTTAAACTAAGTGGAAAAGCACAAGAATTCCTAAGAATCTACTGATGATGTACATGGGTATACCTAACTGCTAATTCTTTGTTGGGCATCTCACATCAACTTCCAGGAACCTTCTAGTTGCCCCCTGTACCTGTCAATTTTGAATGAGACTCAGTATTTCTGATCCATTTCCATAGATATGATTGCTTGAAGTAGCACTGTTTTAGTAGAGTTTCAGCTTCCATATGGCTGAGATTAAAAATGAATACAACTACACATCTGTCAGATGCAACTCATTTTTTAATGAAGCCTCAGAATGTTAAGTGACGTTTGTTTGCCCGTTTTGTGGTATGGCATCACTTTTCTTATGAGCTCAGGAAAGTGACTATTTTCTTGTATTTCTCTATTTTCTTTCATTTATTTCCGTTAGTCTGTTGAAATCGAGCATATTCTTCTTTCCCTAAGGCATGCGACATGTATAACTATGCATCATCATATTACCCTCTCCTTCTTTTCCACTCTCTCAAAATAACCACTATTCACAAAAACTGACCACTTTTCAGTTATTGGGTGAAAAAAAAATTACTTGAAGATGTTCAGAAGACAAATATGCAAATAAGAATCCTTAGAGAGATCTCACATGTATTTTTTATTCATAAATGAACAAGTGTGTTTAAACAGCAAGTGATTCTGNGGGAGGTGGGGGGTGGGGACACGGGGCAGAGGGAACCCAAGGAGGAAATCCATGAAAATTTATTGCTATTCTTGCACAAATCAAATAAATTCTTCTGCATGATCATCAACAACAGGATATAAACAAACTGTCTTGATATCTTTCCTTTTCTCAATATCACTTGGCAGGAATCTACATTCCAGCTGATGAGGATCAGTCAGTCTAACTGAATAACAGGCTTATTTTATTCCCCAGTGGCCACCACTGGAAGACTTATGTGAAAATGACCTTTGTCACTTTCGCGATTGCTAATCATGCCCTGAAGACTGAAAGAATGACTGTTTCCAGAATTCAAAAGAGATGTGTGATGTGATGTTTATTTCAATTTCAGTTAATTCTGCCCATCTTACAGAGAATTTGCTGTCAGTTTAAACTTTGGGAAAAACTGCTCTTTAGTCATGCTGACTTAATCTTTCTTTCTCAGCTTCTTACAGTGATTAACCTATGTTTCAGTTCAGTCAGTTCAGTTCAGTCTCTCAGNCATCTTACAGAGAATTTGCTGTCAGTTTAAACTTTGGGAAAAACTGCTCTTTAGTCATGCTGACTTAATCTTTCTTTCTCAGCTTCTTACAGTGATTAACCTATGTTTCAGTTCAGTCAGTTCAGTTCAGTCTCTCAGTCGTGTCCGACTCTTTGCAACCCCATGAATTGCAGCACGCTAGGCCTCCCTGTCCATCACCAACTCCTGGAGTTCACTCAAACTCACGTCCATCGAGTCAATGATGCCATCTCATCCTCTGTTTACTCTTCCACAAATAGCAAGGGAACACACCAAAGTTATTCTAACTCAAAGATACAGAGAACAAATCAGTGGTCAGGGAGGAAAACAGGTGAAGAAGATGAAGAGGTACAGCCTACTACGTATAAAGTAAATGACTTAGCCAACATTTTACAGTAACTTTAAATGGGGCATAATCTATAAAAATATCAAACCACTATGTTGTACCTCTAAAACTAATATGATACTTAAGTCAACAATACTTCAATCGAAAAAAAAGAAAGGTAAGTTTTTCTAGCAATTACTCTTAGCAAACGTTCTTGTATTAAGGTCCTTTATATAGCTGTCAGCAGCATTTGAAGCAAGGCAGGAAAATTAAAGTTACCTTTTGTGGTAGACACAAAAGAGCACCACCCAGACTCCCTCCAGGGATGACCTGCTGCCCCACAGAAGGGACTGTGGTCAATGACAGGCTCCAGATCTCAGTGTCTTCAGGATCTGCCTCAGCTGCAAAGAGAAAATTGCCCAAGGGCACATGCTTCCCAAGCTGTCCACACCCAGTGTCAGTGGTGGGTAGGGCCATAAAGGCCTGGACAGTTTTGACCCAACAAGGGACACTCTGATGGTTGAACAGTCATTCAGATTCCCAACAGGTTGACCAAGATTTGCTGGTCTTATTTTGATCACAATTGAACTTCTTGTTCTAACCCACGCTTCCTTCCCCCTCTCTTTCAGTTAGTTCAGTCCAGTCGCTCAGTCTGTCTGACTCTCTGTGACTCCATGAATTGCAGCATGCCAGGCCTCCCTGTCCATCACCAACTCTTTCAGTTATTGATCCCTAATAAACATCTTGCACCCCAAACTACATCTCAGGGTTCTCTTCTAGAGAGCCCACCCCATGATAGTTACTTTAGCTCTTCCTGTTTTTATTGAAGATGCTTTTCTTATGACCCTCAAATTGGTGATTGGTAACAAAAGCTGAGGACAAAGTTGCCAACAGCCAATATCGATGAATTACGGACCAGACTGCCTTCTTCTCGGTCTGGCTTAGAGTGACCACACTGGCCTTGTTATACCAACCTATCACCCCAGGACCCTCTCTCTACTCAGCTTTGTAAGCTGAAGGACAGCTGGACAGGGAGGAAACTTCTCCATTTTCATCCTCTCCATTATGCAAGGGAGGAGGGGAATATGCCCCTTAAAGAGGGTACCAAGAAAATCAGTCATGGAGGTTCAGGATACTTGCAAAGTGTAGACTCAGAGTCTATCCCCCAACTTTTCTGTCATTGAGCTTCTTTAAGAGGCAGGAACACAGGAAGAGATAAAATTGGAAAATAAAATTAACAGCCTGCACTAACACATTTCAGGTTGGCAAGGATGTATGAGTTTCTTGTTGGTCAAATGAACACCATTTGATTGCCTGTCTTTTGAGTTTCCCATCCCATCAAGAGGAAGAAGACCTACCAGAGAAAAATCTATGGCTGAGACCTCAGGGAATGGGTTTGAGAGGGCAGAGTTCCTCCAGAAAACATCTTCTGCCCCAGGTGCTGGGGAGCAGGAGCTCAGGTAGTAGGCAAGATGAAATGGCAACCAGCAATGGGCGATTCCCTTGTAGCTTGGTCGGTAAAGAATCTGCCTGCAGTGCAGGACACCTGGGTTTGATCCCTGGGTTGGGAAGATCCCCTGGAGAAGCAAATGGCAACCCACTCCAGTATCCTTGCCTAGACAATCTCATGCACAGAGAAGTCTGGTGGGCTGCAGTCCNGTAAAGAATCTGCCTGCAGTGCAGGACACCTGGGTTTGATCCCTGGGTTGGGAAGATCCCCTGGAGAAGCAAATGGCAACCCACTCCAGTATCCTTGCCTAGACAATCTCATGCACAGAGAAGTCTGGTGGGCTGCAGTCCATGGGGTCACAAAGAGTCGAGCACGACTGAGCGACTAACACTTATACTAAGTGATCAAAGAAGTAAATATATTAAGGATTATAGGAGCTGTGTTTCTCAGAGTTGCCAAAGGGGCTACAGTTACAGAAAGGGAGAAAACTAAAACTAAAATGAATTTGGCATCATTGGACTGAAATTAGATGTATACATGTGAACTCACAGTGTTCAATATATCACCTCATACCCAGTGCTGTCCACTGAGATTATCTGAGAACAACTGCCTAACAGCAACTGATACTTAGCAAACAGAAGCTGACTGCCCAACACTATCCTCCTCAAAAAGAAACCAGAGCTTCTTGGAGGGCTGAGGCACAGAATATACAAGAAAGCCTGGAACATCTTGTTTGCCAGAAAGCAAAGAAATGCTCAAAAAAATGATAAGAATGTATCCAAAGAACAGATTCCATCTTGAAGTAGTTTCCACTGGCCAAATGTAGGATAATTTGAGTCTGAAAGAGTGACAGGAAGGAAAAATAAAAGAATGACAAGAACAGACATATGTCTTTTAATAAATTAGGAATCATGCATCTACACTGATCTAAATAAATCAACAAATGAATAAATAAAACTCTGACCAAGAGTCGGACACAACTGAGTGACTAACACTGAAATTCTGACAAGGAATATAATATTTACAAAGTTTTCAAGTTTCTCCCAATGATGTGCATGCATGCTAAGTTGCTTCAGTTGTGTTGAACTCTTTAGCAACCCCATGGACTGAAACCAGCCAGGCTTTTCTGTCCATGGGATTTCCTAGGCAAGAGTACTAGTGAGTGGCTGTGTCCTCCTCCAGGGGATCTTCCTGAACCTAGGATCGAACCAGGGTCTCCTGCATCTCCTGCACTGTAGGCAGATTCTTTACCACTGAGCCACTGGGGAAATCCAAGGTAGCCCTTCAGTTCAGTTCAGTCACTCAGTTGTGTCTGACTCTTTGCGATCCCATGAATTGCAGCACGCCAGGCCTCCCTGTCCATCACCAACTCCCGGAGTTCACTCAAACTCATGTCCATCAAATCGGTGATGCCATCCAGCCATCTCATCCTCTGTCGTCCCCTTTTCCTCCTACCCCCAATCCCTCCCAGCATCAGAGTCTTTTCCAATGAGTCAACTCTTTGCATCATGTGGCCAAAGTACCGGAGTTTCAGCTTTAGTATAGCCCTTAGCAATGCCATTAAGGACCTCTTTTTCTAATTATAAAAAGCAATAAGAAAAATTACTTTCTTACAGTAATTTTAGGAGAATATAGACATATATATATTTAGGAGAATATAGACAAGTATAAAAATATTTTAACCACTTTAACCCCCACCAGCCACTGTTAATATTTTGGTATGTTTCTGTCTAATCTCTTACTCTGGAGATGTAAATCCCTAAAACATTTCTTCTGTTTAACTCATATGAGCTTAATAATTAACCCTGGATACAAGTACAGACGACTAACCTTAGAACTAGTTATCTTAATTTTTAAGTTACTTTTTTAGATCTTTAAAATAAACTCAAGAGAAATATATAGACTTAAATACGAAAATAAATGCTCGGTTCATTTATTGGCAAATCTTTAAGCATGCTTAGGACATCTTGGGTATGTGAATCCGCTTTTCAACTGTCATTTTTATGAAATTCTGATGCAAACTCAGCACGTTGAAAAAAATTTAACATTCAAACAAAGCAGAGATTTATAAAGAAGAGAACAATGGTCATTTGTATTAATAATTCGATTGAGTTGGCAAAAATTTGTTCTGGTTTATCTTAAGGAAAAACCTAAATAAATTCTTTAGCCAACCCAGTCCTATCAAGTGATAATCACTGGCTCTCATAATTTAAATAAATCCTTACATTTAAATCATAATTTAAATAAATCCCACACAACTACATAAAACAGTGCAAGTGATTAACGCTAGTGTTCTGGTCTCACTCAGATCACAGGTAATAAAGGCCACTCCACTCACACAAGGCATTGGTAAGCTCCTGCTAATCATTTTTCTCTCAAGAGAATGTAGGTGAAATTTCTCAAAGTCTCACATCAAAGATGAAAGGGACGAAATGAAGGCATACAGAGGACAGATGCAATGCTTTCCTGACAACCAGAAAGCCCTAGTCACACTTAATATGATTTCCTTTGCTAATTCATCTTGGAAGTTGAAGTCTAGTCATTGACAACCTATCATTAATTCTTTAAAACTCAGATCAGTTAACGTATATAAATATGGCACTCTGAGAATCAATGATCTGGAGATAACTTCCATGTCATGTTGGCCTTTTGTTTTTTCAATTGACAGAAGTGCAGAATTTCACAAGAACAAGGAGGAAAAAATATATTAAGAATGATTGCCTTTTTTTTTTTTTTTTTAAACAAAGTCTTAACAAAAAAGTTTGGGCAGTATCTAGAAAATCCAAGCAATTTCCTTGGCACATCTCACTTTTCACACTCCTTTTTCCAGTTATCAAGCATTCCCTCAGTTGTGCTCTGTACTTAAAACAGAATAACTTCTAATGACTCCTTTGTCACTATAACCATAATAATAATCATGCTCTAACCCCATAGCTGGGGCTTCCCAGGTGGTGTAGTGGTAAAGAATCTGCCTGTCAATGCAGGAGACACAAGAGACAAGGGTTCAATCCCTGGGTCGGGAAGATTCCCTGGAAAGGGAAATGGGAACCCACTGTAGTATTATTGCCTGGGAAATCCCATGGACAGAGGAGCCTGGCAGGCTACAGTCCATGGGATCACAAACAGTCAGACACAGTGGAGCAACCGAGTGTGCGCGCACACACACACACACACAACCCTGTGGCTACTCTGGGTTGCTCTAGGAATGTCGGATAATAGAGAGTTGGGGACAGGAGTTGGCTTTACAAAGAAATATTCAGCAACACACCTTCAATTCTGAGTACAGAGAACATGGAATTCAGCAAGAACGTGGAAATTTCATCTTATGTGTCATCAGTGAGATGCTAATTTCTATAAATAAAGGGGCTGTATATTTAACTCCTTTAAACCACACACTATGAAAATAGATTTTTCACCCAATTTTGAGAGTATGTTTGGAATGCTCTGATTTATAATATAAACTATATACTATGCACAATCATGCAAATTATGTATGGGGGTTGAGGGAGCATAATTTTAAATATTTCCATTATTTATGCTGTACATATTTTGAAAAAAAAAAAAAACTTTATGTTTTAAATGAAGAGAGCTCCAAATGTTCACTGATGTTCTAATACCATGAATTTCAATGTTCTTTTGGCTACAGTCATAAGAAATTATCCCAGACAAAAGGCAAGCTCAAAAATGAGTAAATCTTAAATTCACATCATCAAAAGCCTGAAAACAAAAGTGAGGATTCTAAGTGAGTCTGAAGGTGGTCTGGAAAGGATAGTCTCTTGAGGACACTTGGTAGAGGCATGTTTTGCCAAAGACACTGAGGCTTGAAGTTTGGTGTAAGGAATAGCCAACCACNAATTTCAATGTTCTTTTGGCTACAGTCATAAGAAATTATCCCAGACAAAAGGCAAGCTCAAAAATGAGTAAATCTTAAATTCACATCATCAAAAGCCTGAAAACAAAAGTGAGGATTCTAAGTGAGTCTGAAGGTGGTCTGGAAAGGATAGTCTCTTGAGGACACTTGGTAGAGGCATGTTTTGCCAAAGACACTGAGGCTTGAAGTTTGGTGTAAGGAATAGCCAACCACCCAGTGACGGACATCTTCAAGAACCACTGAAACCCAGGCATGCCCATGTGACTGCCAATCCAATGGGCTTGCCACGGGTAGTTAAAAGTCTAGCCTGAGGGAAATTTGGCGGCCACTCAAGAGAGACATGCCATGCATATTAAGGTTCCATGGACAGAGAAAACAAACAATGGTTTTAAATACAAGCTCTGAACCAAGGAATGCAATATTGGTTCAATGGCTGCAATGTGTCATTATCTATAAATACTGAAAATAAAAGATCAGTGCGAAGGTTCCACACTGAGGTCAATTAATGAGCTTCCAGAACTACTAAAATGGTTACTAATAGGGGAAAAAAAAACAGAAAAACATTTTTTTTAATGACATCAAGATCAAAAACACTGTATGAACATAGGGTGTAGTAAAAGGAAACCAGTGTTTTCGCTGCTTCCCTTGGACCAGCTTTCCCTTTGTAAACCTCGATGGTTTCCGTGGAGTGTTTCTTTCACCCTGGACATGAACAGGCCACAGCGTAGAGGATACAAACTGCAGGCACTGGCTGTGACTAAGTTGTTTCTGTGTGTTTACGTGCTACACAGTGAGAACAGCATCCATGTGTCAATCATACAGCAAATGTATGTATGTATGAAACCAACTTTTATAAAACTATAAATTATTAACTCTATCTTAATTGTATTATACTTATAGAAAAATATTATAGCCTTGACTTTATTTTATATAAAGATGGTTGAGTATCTTCTCAAAGAAAGCTGGCCAGAATTGCCTAGATATAAAGAGAGAGAAGCTTCCCTGGTGGCTCAGATGGTAAAGAACACGCCTGCAGTGCAGGAGACCCTGATTCGATCCCTGGGTCAGGAAGATGCCCTTGAGAAGGATATGGCAGCCCACTCCAGTATTCTTGCCTGGAGAATTCCATGGACAGAGGAATTCTATGGTGGGCTATGGTTCATGGGATCACAAAGAGTTGGACATGACTGAGTGGAAACCATCAAAGAGAGAGAAACAGGAGGGAACAGGAGAAAGAAAGAGGATGCGGGGGAGAGTAGCAAGGGAGACAAACAACATTATAGGTGCTGATTCGGTTTTTAAAAAAAATTTGTTGGAGTATAGTTTCTTGACAATGTTAGATTATTTTCTGCTGTACAGCAAGGTGAATCGGCCACATATAAACAAATATCCTGTTTTTTGGATCTCCTTCCCATTTAGTTCACCACAGAGCATTGAGTAGTGCTGTACAGCTGGTTCTCACTGGCTATCTATTATATACACCGTTGCATTTGTTGTCCACTCACTAAGTCATGTCCTACTTTGTGACTCATGGACTGCAGCAGGCCAGGGTTCCCTGTTCTTCACTGTCTCCTGGAGTTTGCTCAAAATCGTGTCCATTGTGTCAGTGATGCCATCCGAATGTCTCATTCTCTGTCACCCCCTTTTCCTCCTGCCCTCTCTCCCAGCAACATGGTCTTTTCCAATGAGTTGACTTTTTGCACTAGGTGGCAGCTTCAGCATCAGTCCTTCTAATGCATATTCAGCATTGATTTCCTTTAGGATTGATTGATCTCCTTGCTGGCCAAGGGACTCTCAACAGTCTTCTCCAGTAGTATAGTTGGAAAGCATCAATTCTTCAGGGCTCAGCCTTCTTCATGGTTCAACTCTCACATCCATACATGACTACTGGAAAAACCATACACAGTAGTGTATATATGTCAATCCCAATCTCCCAATTCATCCCACCTCCCCTTCCCCCTTTGATGTCCATACATTTTTTCTCTATCTGTTGTCTCCATTTCTGCTTTGCAAATAGATTCATGTGTATTTTTCTAGATTCCATATATATGCACTAATATACAATACTCATTTTTCTCTTTATGACTTACTTCATTCTGTATGACATTCTCTAGGTCTATCCATCTCTCTGTAAATGAAACAATTTCATTCCCTTTTATGTCTAAGTACAATATACAATATTCCATTGTATTTATGGGCACATATTTTTATCCATTCAGTTTTTTTTATTAATTTATTTAAAATTTTTACTTTATTCTACTTTACAATACTGTATTGGTTTTGCCATACATCGACATGAATCCACCACAGGTGTATACGAGCTCTCAATCCTGAATCCCCCTCCCACCTCCCACCACACATTGTCTCTCTGGATCATCCCCATGCACCGGCCCCAAGCATCCTGCATCGAACATAGACCGGTGCCTTGTTTCTTACATGATAGTATACATGCTTCAATTTCATTCTCTCAAATCACCCCACCCTCTCCCTCTCCCTCAGAGGCCAAAAGTCCTTTTAAAATATAAACTATTAGAAACTAATGAGCTGATTTTCTATAAGATGAACCAGACATAGATTTTAGTTCATGGTTGAAAATTAAAGTAGACATTCCTACCCACAATATACTTTCTTTTCCTTTCAGTAGAAACCCTGCCTTCACCGTTATTTTTTTAACCTTAACGAACATCCTCTTTTTTTTTTTTTTTTGGACTTTTGGTGAAACTACCATTTACAGTCACACAACTATTCCCAGAGATAGAAACACAACACAAGCTACATCAGCCATACTCACTCTT
>SJYV01049638.1:923336-952779 GCA_006410875.1 Neotragus pygmaeus
GAACACCCAGGACTGATCTCCTTTAGAATGGACTAGTTGGATCTTCTTGCGGTCCAAGGGACTTTCAAGAGTCTTCTCCAACACCATAGTTCAAAAGCATCAGTTCTTCAGCACTCAGCTTTCTTCACAGTCCAACTCTCACATCTATACATGACCACTGGAAAAACCATAGCCTTGACTAGACGGCCCTTTGTTGGCAAAGTAATGTCTTTGCTTTTTAATATGCTATCTAGGTTGGTCATAACTTTCCTTCCAAGGAGTAAGTGTGTTTTAATTTCATGGCTGCAATCACCAGATGCAGTGATTTTGGAGCCCCCAAAAATAAAGTCTGACACTGTTTCCACTGTTTCCCCATCTATCTGCCATGAAGTGATGGGACCAGATGCTATGATCTTCAGTTTCTGAATGTTGAGCTTTAAACCAACTTTTTCACTCTCCTCTTTCACTTTCATCAAGAGACTTTTAATGTGACAAAGATGAGTATTAATATGAAAATTGGATTTAAAAGGGTAGAAAGTTTTGACAAAAATCTTAAAAAATGATTTTTGTGTTGTCCATTATATGTCCTAATAGAATTAAAGTGCAATCCTTACTTACTCTTTGATGAATAACATTTTAACATACTTCTTTTCATTATCATCTGTGTACATTATTGATTATCTGCACAAATTATTTTTCCACAGCCATCAATTCACTATTTAATTTTGTAAAGCACTGTTATGGACTGAACGTTAGTGTCCCCCTTGCAAAATTCCTATGTTAAAATTTAATTCTTAATATGGTATTTGGAAGTGGGGCCTTTGGAGGTAATTTGATCATGAGGCTACAGCCCTCATGAAAAGGACTAGTGCCCTTATAAGAAAAGGTCAGAGAGCCTCTTTCTAGGATATGAGGATACAACAAGAATGTAGCCATCTACAATTCAGAAGAGGGCTCTCAACAGAATCCTTCATCTGACTCTGTCTCAAGAAGTCAGAGAAATAAATTTCTGTGGTTTATAAGCCATAGAGTTTATGGTACTTTGTTGTAGCAGCTCAAATTGCCTAAGAGACAAATACAAAGGCCAATAATTACCAAATTCGGTAATATGCCCCTGAGTATCCATGAAGAGTTTTCAAGAATTTTGTAGGCAGTAGATGAAAATCCATTTTCATATTCTAAACTTTTTGCAAAAATTGATCTGCCTGAGAATAGGTCTGGGGGCAAGGCATCAATTTAGTTTATTTTTTCCATTTCCTTCTAACAATCAAGCTTCCCTCATATTACAAAAGAAAGGGTTATGTTTCACCCAATCCAAATCTTAGGGGAAAGTATCTGAAAACTTCCTCAACCGAATCAACATAAACTTTTGATAAGGCTTATCTTTCCCTTTCTACTATGTTTTTGTCTTCCAGACAAACCAGGGCGTTAGAAATAGGGTGTTCCGCCCATGTCAGAATACTCTGAAATCAGATATATATGTAGGGGTGGGCTAAAGAAGTGACAATCATCTCTAAAGATCTATTTTCTTTTATAACCCTAATTCCTGTCAACGAAATTGTGGATGCTGAGGAAGATCCTGTGAAGAAAGCAACAAAAGTGTGCCAGTAATAAATACTAAAGGGTATTGTAGGCTAATTCTCATAGAAACTCTTGGAAAGGCTGTAACTAATTATGTCCAATGTCTATTTCAGAATCTTAAAAAGTTAAGATTTGTAAACACGCATGGTCCCTTCCCTCTCCCTATCGGATTTCCTTTTAGAATAACTGAGTCCACACACCAGTAGTTAGAGCAGAGCAAAATAACATGAAGAGGGGAAACAGAAGCACATGCCCAGCACTGAGTGTCTGTCTGAGCATCATTAAGAAGGTGTCTGCATGGTGACCAGGGCTTCCCAGGAGGTGCTGTGGTAAAGAATCTGCCTGCCAAGCAGGGAGACACAGGTTTGATCCCTGGATGGGGAAGATCTGGAGAAGGAAATGGCAATCCACTCCTGCATTCTTGCCTGGAAAAATCCCATGGACAGAGGAGCCTGGTTGGCTACAGTCTATGGGGTTGCAAAGAGTTGGACAAGACTTAGGACTGAGCATGGATGCACCGTGCATGGTGGCCACATGTGGGGTGTTGGACCTGAGAGGTGTGAGGCGCTTATGGCGATAGGGCAGTGGTGATGGAGAACTGTCCATAGGCAGGATTGATCAGATAAGTAAATATTTTAAGGATGATGGAATCCATGTTTCTCACTGTTAGAGGAGATAGTTATATATGCATATATACTCATATATATTATACATACTGGTTTCCCTTGTAGCTCAGTCATAAAGAATCTGCCTACAATGCAGGAGACGCGGGTTCGATTCCTGGATCAGGCAGATCCCTTGGAGAAGGAAATGGCAACCCACTCCAGTACTCTTGCCTAGAGAATCCCATGGACAGAGGAGGCTGGCAGGCTACAGTCCATGGTGTTGCAAAAGTCGGACACGACTTAGTGACTAAACCACCACCATTATACATATTAAAATGTACATTTCCAACTAAATTGTACTTTCAAGGTTAACCAATCAATTTCTGTAAAATACTGTTTCTTTGATCAATAATAAGCCAATAATAATTGTAATGATAACTTAATCCAGATGAAGGAAAATAGCACTTAGGTCCTCTGGTCACAGAGAATATAAAAAAAAATTAATTTCAATTTATATACCTAATTTTATAGCAGAAAGATAGAAAATGTGATCAATAAAAGACCATCAAGCATAAAAATATATTATGTTAGGATAAAATTCTGTAGGAGAAATGGAATGGAAATATGAGTTCAAGGAGAAAATGGGACAATGTAAAATTTCTGGTTGTTAAAGAAGAACTTATTCATGGATTTTTAAAATGAGGATGGTGGGCATAAAGTCACTATAGCATTTAAATTATATTGATTAGAACATTTGAAAGTATGACAATATGATTTCTATATCAAATGTCAATAATTAAAATATGCTGAAAGTCACATCTTTTGATATTTTACCTTATGATGAAAATGTTTCACTGTTAACTTAAAATTTGGGAGAAAGGTGAAATAGTTTTTAAAAAATTCAGAGGTATGCAAGCAATACCTGAATGTAAATATTTCATATGTCTTTTCCAACTAGAAAAACAGAAATTCACAAAAACTAATTAAGGTTCACAAGTTCACAATAGTAAATGATGAAAGCAGGAAGAGTCTCTTCGACTCTGATCTTCTAAACTTACCACTGGACCTTCAATTTCCCAGATTTTCCTTACTTCACTTCACTTCCTGGCTTGTTTGTCCTTCCAACTATTGGCCTGGCTGAGCCACAGGAACCCCAAGATTACCCCCGATGCTGGAGTGCAGACTTGTAAAAGCAAGAGCCACACAGAGGCCCCTACTTCCCACACACTTCTCGTGAGTCCATGTGGGCAGATGCATCCATGACTTCTCTGTAAGCTCCACAACATCCACCTGCCACAGTACTTCAGGAGGCCTGGTTGTTGTTTTTCTCAGTGGTCCTCTGAGCTTCCCTTCTGTGCTTTCACTTCCCTAGCTCCTCCCATAATCATGTTAAGTTTAATCAGATTAATAAATTTCCTACTCTCACAGTATGCATAAGGCTCTGCTTCTTGACCAACACAATTATTTTTACCTAGAATAATTCCAGAGTAACAGGATCTTAGTATTAGCAATCTAGAATGGGTTCTTTGATCTGGCTGGATTTAAAGACCATCATGATCTTGTNAATTTCCTACTCTCACAGTATGCATAAGGCTCTGCTTCTTGACCAACACAATTATTTTTACCTAGAATAATTCCAGAGTAACAGGATCTTAGTATTAGCAATCTAGAATGGGTTCTTTGATCTGGCTGGATTTAAAGACCATCATGATCTTGTTTCAGAGAAGGCGATGGCACCCCACTCCAGTACTCTTGCCTGGAAAATCCCATGGATGGAGGAGCCTGGTGGGCTGCAGTCCATGGGGTCACAAAGAGTCGGACATGACTGAGCGATTTCACTTTCACTCTTTACTTTCATGAATTGGAGAAGGAAATGGCAACCCACTCCAGTGTTCTTGCCTGGAGAATCTCAGGGGCTGGGGAGCCCGGTGGGCTGCCATCTATGGGGTCGCACAGAGACGGACACGACTGAAGTGACCAAGCAGCAGCAGCAGCATGATCCTGTTTCCAGTTGCAAAAAGGGCAGTGGTAGTCCATGGCATGCAGTGGGAAAACACTACCTATATTAAAAAAATTTTTTTTAGTTAATTTATTTTTGGTTGTGCTGAGTCTTTGTTGTGGTGTGTGGGCTTTCTCTAGTTGCAGCAAGTGGGGGCTACTCTCTAGTTGAGGTGTGCAGATGTCTCATTGGGATAGCTTCTCTTGTCGCAGAGCATGGGCTCTGGGATAAACAGGCTTCAGTAGTTGTGGCACATAGGCTTAGTTGTGGGATCTTATTAATATTAATAGTTCCTGGATTATGGACTGAACCCATGTTCCTTGAATTGGCAGGCAGATTCTTAACCACTGGACCACCAGGGAAGAAGTCCTCAAAGAACACTACTTAAAAGTATCACCTCTAGCTACCTGGAAAGATCTTGCATATTCAAGTAGTTCCTGCCATAGGACAATTTAGTGGAAACAAATGTGTAACTACCATGGATTGATTTGGTTGTTTCTAAATGTGCTGGGAAACATGGAAAGGGGAAAATGGGAGTAAGGCTTTAAATTCGTAAAGCAAGGTCTTGGTAAGGAATTGAAAACTTCTATAATGGCCTTTAAGGTGACTTTTTTTAATCCCCTGTAATCAAAGAATTGATTTCTAAAAACTAAAATTGTAGTCAAATAATTGAAATTTCTAAAAACTAAACCCCAAGTTCAATCCTGTGGATGGCTGAACTGCAAGGCAAATTTAATTCTAAATTCTCAAGGTCTTTTAGAAAATTAATTAGAAATTAATTAGAAAAGAGTGAGTTTCTGAAATTTGGGAGGAGGGCACACACACAAATTCCAAGAAAGCTGAGGATTTTGAAGACCCAAATTTTACCATTTTCTTTGACAATCAAAGTGAGATTTCTACCATTTTCTGAGATGATTAGTCACCTTTTATCTGAAGAAACGGTAAAAGATCTATTTTCAGGGCATTACTAATGGCAACCCACTCCAGTACTCTTGCCTGGAGAATCCCATGAACAGAGGAGCTTGATGGGCTACAGTCCACGGGGTCGCAAAGAGTAGGACACGACTGAGCGATTTCACTTTCACTTTCACTATCATCCTTAACCCCTACTCCCATCACCTCTCATTGTTTCTAACTCTACTGTGGCTGCTGCTGCTAAGTCACTTCAGTCGTGTCCAACTCTGTGTGACTCCATAGATGGCAGCCCACCAGGCTCCCCCATCCCTGGGATTCTCTAGGCAAGAATACTGGAATGGGTTGCCATTTCCTTCTCCAATGCATGAAAGTGAAAAATGAAAGTGAAGTCGCTCAGTCATGTCCAACTCTTAGCAACCCCATGGACTGCAGCCTACCAGACTCCTCCGTCCATGGGATTTTCCAATCCGAGATGACTCCAGAGTTTCAGCTACAGAGTATGCCCCATGAGGATGTCCTCCTAAGGGATAAGAGGGAGAATAAAATTATTTTTTATTATAAGGAACTTGCACTACTTGTGAAGCAGTACGGTGTTATTTGAAAGTGGTCTTGACTTAGTTGTAGTGTATTGCAAGTTCTAGGAAAGCCACTAAACAGAGTAAAAGGAAGAAGTATAACTGATAGGCTGAGAAAGAGAAAATGGAAATTCATATGAAATATTCAATGAAAACTTCAAAAGGCAGAAAAAGAGTAGAAAACAAAATAGGAACAAGGGCAACAAAGAGAAAACAGTAGCCACACTAATACTAATCAAAAGAAAGCTATATAATAATTTCTGACAAAGTGGATTTTGGGACAAGGAATGTCATCAGGGATAAAGAGGGATATTACATAATGATTAAGTGGCCAATTCTCCAAGAATGCATAACAATCTTTAAAATGTAAGTACCTAGCAACAGAATATCAAAATACATAAGGCAAAATCTGATGGAGCTGCAAGAAGAAATAGATAAATCCACTACTATATGTGGCTTCCCTGGTGGCCCAGATGGTAAAGAATGCAATCTGGGAGACCTGGGTTCGATTCCTGGGTCAGGAAGATCCCCTAAGAAGGTAATGGCTACTCACTTCAGTATTCTTGCCGGAAGAATGTTATGGACAGAAGAACCTTGTGGCCTACAGTCCACAGGGTTGCAAAGAGTTGGACATGACTGAAGGGACTTAGCATGCAGGCATGCACTTTTATAGATAGAGGCTTCAACATCCCTCCGTCAGAAATAGGTAGATAAAGCAGACAGAAAGAACATAGTTGAACTCAAAAACACTGTCAGTCAACTGGGTATCATGGACAGCCATAGACTACTCCACCCAACAGCAGAATATGCATTCTTCCCAAGCTCACATGGAACATTTGCCAAGATAGACCACAGTCTGGACCATAAAGTTCACCTTAAGTGAAAGTGAAAGTGAAAGTGAAGTCGCTCAGTCGTGTCAGACTCTTTGCGACCCCATGGACTGTAGCCTACCAGGCTTCTCCATCCATGGGATTTTCCAGGCAAGAATACTGGAGTGGGTTACCATTTCCTTCTCCAGGGGGTCTTCCTGACCCAGGGATCAAACCTGGGTCTCCCGCATTGGAAGCAGATGCTTTAACCTCTGAGCCACCACCTTAACACATTTATAAAGATAGAAATATTACAATGTCATCTCTCAGATCATGATGAAATTAACCTAGAAATCAAAAGCAGAAAGACAGCTGGAAAATTCCCAAACACATAGAGATTAAACAATATACTTCTAAATAACATTTGGGCCAAAGAAAAAGATTGCAAGAAAAATTTTTAAATATTTTGAAGTAAATGAAAATGAAAATACAGCTATCAAAATTTTGAGATGCAAAATAGCAATGTTTAGTGGGAAATTTATCGCACTGAATGCATATATTAGGAAAGTTTAAAATCAGTCATCTAAAGAAATTAGAAAAAGAAGAGCAAATTAATCCAAAATAAGCAGAAGAAAATAAATAATAAGAACTAAGGTAAGAATCAATGAAACTGTCAGCAGAGACAATCAAATGAAATTAAAAGTTGTTTTTTATTTTAAGAAATCAAAAAAATCTACAAGTTTCTAGCCAGGTTAACTAAAAAGAGACAGTATGCAACTCACTAACATCAAAAGTGAAAGAGGGGCCATCACTACAGACCTCATGGGCATTAAAAAGATGATTAAAGAACATTGCTGCTGCTACTAAGTCACTTCAGTCGTGTCCGACTCTGTGTGACCCCATAGACGGCAGCTCACCAGGCTCCCCCATCCCTGGGATTCTCCAGGCAAGAACACTGGAGTGGTTGCCATTTCCTTCCCCAATGCATGAAAGTGAAAAGTGAAAGGGAATTCGCCCAGTCGTGTCCGACTCTTCTTGATCCCATGGACTCAGCCCACGAGGCTCCTCCTTCCATGGGACTTTCCAGGCAAGAGTACTGGAGTGGGTTCCCATTGCCTTCTCTGTAAAGAATATTATGCCTCATCAAAAACATAAAGAAGGCAGGAGTGGTAATTCCTACTGTATCCCCATTTCACTTGCCTATGTTGACTATGCAGGACACAGGTAAATCCTCAAGAATGACAATAGTGTACTGTGAGCTTAATAAGATGATGATTTGAATTAGAGCTGCTGTGCCATGTGGGCTTCCCTGATAGCTCAGTTGGTAAAGAATCTGCCTGCAATACAGGAGACCCGTTTGATTCCTGGGTCGGGAAGATCCCCATTGCAGCACAAAAATACATCCCTGGACACAGCAGCTATTAATCACAGAAATGCAGTTTGCTTTCACCTAGAAGGGTGAGCAATAAACAGTCACTGTCCCATTCACTTATATAAAGTCTTTCAGTTCAGTTCAGTTCAGTCGCTCAGTCGTGTCCGACTCTTTGCGACCCCATGAATTGCAGCATACCAGGCCTCCTTGTCCATCACCAACTCCCGGATTTCACCCAAACTCACGTACATAGAGTCGGTGATGCCATCCAGCTATCTCATCCTCTATCGTCCCCTTTNATCTAGGTTGGTCATAACTTTTCTTCCAAGGAGTAAGCGTCTAGTCAAGGCTATGGTTTTTCTGTGTTGGAGAAGACTCCTGAGAGTCCCCTGGACTGCAAGGAGATCCAATCAGTCCATTCTGAAGGAGATCAACCCTGGGTGTTCTTTGGAAGGAATGATGCTAAAGCTGAAACTCCAGTACTTTGGCTACCTCATGCAAAGAGTTAACTCATTGGAAAAGACTCTGATGCTGGGAGGGATTGGGGGCAGGAGCAGAAGGGGACGACAGAGGATTAGATGGCTGAATGGCATCACCAACTCGATGGACGTGAGTCTGAGTGAACTCTGGGAGTTGGTGATGGACAGGGAGGCCTGGCGTGCTGTGATTCATGGGGTTGCGAAGGGTCGGACAAGACTGAGCGACTGAACTGACCGAATGCTTCCCAAAGACCAACTTCAGCAGATCTCAATAAACAGCCTCTTTTCTCAGCTATTCCTATTGTCAATCCATGAGTTCATGGACAAGATGGTCATGGTGGCAGGAATGGAGATTATATGCCTGCAAGTTATTCATCTTCTTGTACCTGTTTTCTCATATGCAAAATAGAGATTATAAAAGTACCAACCCAGTGGGGTTATTGTGAGGGCAGATGAAAATACACATGGAAGAACATAGAACAGTAAACAACACTTAAACAGTGATTAATAGATATTGAGTGATTTTCTATCTATCTGTCAAATATGTATAAAGCATTGACTATACTGAAGGCCCTGTGTGAGAATGTTGTGAACTAGACAGTCAAAGTCCCTGTTTTCTGAAGCTGACATTCCTGTGGAGAAGGTTTTCAACCGTTCATTACCATAACTGTTATTTAATGCTAATGTCATAAATGCTAGCAAAATGAAATTCAATACTCTAAGGAGGCAAAGAACAGGTTGAGATGTTTTTTTTTTTTCTAAAACAGATAGCTTAACTAAGCCTTAAGAGAGACTGTTGTTAATCATTCCTGTTATTTTGACAAGCAACTCTTGTCCTGTCTACAAACCATCTATTCTAGATTATTTCTCTAGGAAAATAAAACACACAAAATTACCCAACCTCTGTCCTTAAGGGCCCCTACTGTCTGTTCTTTTTGTTTCTCAGAAACAACCAACTAAACCTACCCTTTGCTCCCTCTAAGCTAGTTCTGTAATCATGATGTTTTCCTCAAATTAAAGCTTTGATATTGTGTAAATATTGGCCCAAGATCTAGAAATATCTCTTAGAAAAGAAAAAAATCCTATGGTAGGTTGATATGCATTATACATAGTACATATTTATATTTTCTAGAAATAATCTAGAAATGCATTAAATATAGTGAGGCAACCCTACACAGTAGAAAATGTGCCAATAAAATTCAGATTTTATTGAAAATCCATTTGCTTGCACAATCTAGCTCCTGCAGTTGGTCAACCTCATAGGAATATTGTGTAGATAAAATGTAGATGAAAATATTTAGATTGGTGGTCAGCCAATTGTGGGTACTCAATAACTATTCATTCTATTTCATTTGTGAACATTAGTTTTCCAATGTTCATTCATTTAACAAGTATTATTGAGACTCTACTAAGTGGCACATACTCTGCCAAGCACGGTGTGTACACTGGTGAGACAATGGAGGTTCTTGATGGCAGGGAAGATATCAGGTATGTGTGTCAAGTGAAGATAATAAGATTCAGCCAGCTAGATTGTCCAGTGGTCACATGAGATAATGTTTGAAAAACCAGCAAAGAACTATGCTAGTTCATTTTCAGACTTCTAATTACCAACTAATTATGTTTTGATTCCTGATGCAGAAATGCAGAGAAAAGTAGGTGGGTAGAATTCTAACCTATTCCTTAATTTCTGTGTGAGCATAGAAAGTTCCTTAAAGCATTGTATTACGCTTTTCTTGGCTCGGGGCTTGTATACATGCTAGAGGGCTAAGCGGCTTACTGAGAAATGGCAGATAAGAAATCTAGGTAAGGAATAGATTTTCAGGCTGTTCAAAGAACTGATACAAAAGAAGCAAAAACTTAGGAGACATGAGAAAAAAGTATGGGATTTTGAGATTCTAGAATACCAAAGGCAGAAGGAGGAAATTCTGAAAAGCTAAACTGGCCCTTGGACCTTTGAGATTAAGAATTGTTAAAATGGGGGAGTAATAGGTAGAGAAAAGACATGATATGTTTATAAGTGGGACTCTGAGACACCTACCAATGCAGAAGGGGCTCATGTGATTATTTGTCTACCAAGTATTCAGTGAATATCTAAATATTCACTGGAAGGATTGATGCTGAAACTCCAACACTTTGCCACTTGATGCGAAGAGACGACTCATTGGTAAAGATCCAGATGCTGAGAAAGATTGAAGGCAAAAGAGGAAGGGAGCAGCAGAGAACGAGATGGTTAGAGAGCATCACCGACTCAATGGACATGAATTTGGCCAAACTCTGGGAGATAGTAAAGGACAGAGGAGCCTGGGGTGCTGCAGTCCATAGGGTCACAAAGAGTCAGACATAACTCAGCGACTGAACAACAACAAGGTGCTCTGATTGACCAATCATTGTCATCACAGTAACTTTAAGGATGAGAGGGAAGGAACATTATTATTCTCTAATTTCCTTAAGTGAAGTCATTCAGTCATGTCCGACTCTTTGCGACACCATGGATTGTAGCCTACTGTGCTCCTCCATCCATGGGGTATTCCAGGCAAGAATACTGGAGTGGGTTGCCATTTCCTTCTCCACTGATTTCCTTAACATTTACTTATATTTTTGAAAGACAGCATAGTTAATTTTGCTTTAAAATTTTTTAATTGATATTTTTGATGATGATAATTATATTTTGAAAATATTATATGCTCATTGTTCAGAAGAGATTTTTCTATTGCTTCTCGACATGAGAGTGGTTGGCACAAATAAATGGTGTGAACTGAACTGCTCGGCTTCACGAAAGCAGGTGTTTGATATTTGAAAAGGAAAATTCTGGAGGGAGAGAAGAACCAGAGAGGCTGGCCTTCATCAGGAGGAAGAGAGACATATATAACGTTGGACATTTTGGGTGCCCACTGGGGGNCTCTGAACTGCTCGGCTTCACTAAAGCAGGTGTTTGATATTTGAAAAGGAAAATTCTGGAGGGAGAGAAGAACCAGAGAGGCTGGCCTTCATCAGGAGGAAGAGAGACATATATAACGTTGGACATTTTGGGTGCCCACTGGGGGTCCTGGAAGGTATCCCCTGTAGATAAGGGGCCTACTGCAGTCTACAGGCTTTAGTCTAAAGGTTTTTTCTTTAACATTAGAAGCATTTAACAAACATGATCGCTATATCATCACAGAAGCTGAGAGGCTAGTGTTACTCTGGTTCTGCTAGTAAGAAATAGAGCAACTCCAAAATGAATGAATACAGGAACCATCACCACCTATTGCCACCTGCCCTGTTATATCTCTGTGGCACTGGAGCAGACACTGCATATGTACTGGTCACTGAATATACGGTGGACACTGTGTATTCAGCGGTCACTGTGCATGTACTGGACACTGTATTTAGTGAATAATGCATATGTGCTCACTGGGGTGTGTCACTCAGATTCTGTCAGGGTGGGAGGACCTGTGCTCCCATCTTCTGGGAGTGTCACCAGTTGCTTTAAGAACTGTCTTCAGCTAAAGAGAGCTCCTTTCCAAGGTTCCCCCTTACCCCCACCCACACCCTACCAGCCTTCCGTTACCCTGAGGGCAGTCCATAGCCAATGGCATGTTGCTACTGAGCTCTGAAAGCCTGGATCTTCACCCTAATCTTGGGACAATTCTAGGGGCAGTGTGGGCTCTAGATATCCTTGTGGGCTGAGTCTTTGATTTAAAAAAAATTTTTAATTGGGGACTAAACTGCTTTACAATGTGTTGGTTTCTGCTGTAAAACAACATGAATGAACCATAAGAATATATTAATATATATCCCCTCCCTCATGAGCCTACCCCTCCTCCAACCCTGAGTCTTTGGTTGAGGTTGCATTCCGAGCCAACTTCTCCCTCTGTCTGTCTGTTTCAACCCCCTGGCACTTATCCTCAGACTCTGTCCTAGTAAAGTCCTATGCTGGTCTATCTCTCTCTGTCTTCCTGGACCTCTTCTGTAACAGGTAGAAACAGCAGAACCTGGTGGTGGTGGAGAGGTGGTGTGGATAGACTTTATTTCAGATTAGGACTTTTGTGGCTTCTCTAAGAACCAGCCTGGCCCAAACCACCCAGAAAAGAGTTTTTGGGTGTCTATAACTTCCCCTTAGTGAACAGAGATAGTTGGGGGGGGGGGCGTGGGGGGAAATCTAGGTTCAGAGGCTAATCAGAAAATGAAATATTGGAAAAGCCAGTGAATCAGAAACAGAGATGGAGTCTCAAATTTTGGCATGGGAAATAGGGTCAGATCATGAGAATGAACTAAGGTTTAGCACAGGATTGTGAATTTATAAGCCAGAGTATTCAAAACTCAAGTGTGAATAAGGAATGCCAAGACTATTAAACAAGAAATGACAAAACTCTTGAATCTTTTCCTTCCTCTTGGAGATAATCAGAGCCATCTGTTCCACCATTTTTAAAGCTGCTTCAAAATAATTACATCCAGGCCTTACCTAAAATTGTACTTTATTAAGGAAAAGATTTACATTTAACAATGGTCTCTACTATTGGGTCACTCTTCAGTCAACAGCAATTTTTTTTTTTCAATAAGCATTCTTGCTTGCCATGTCTGTATGTGTAAAGTGAGTGCTAGGTTGACATTATAAACTGGCTTCTTAGGAGAAAGAGAAACCAAAGGAAAAATAAGTGCAATTTTTTTTTAATTTTAAAGAAATAATAAGAGGAAGCATTTGTGATTTAAGATATTTTTGGTCAGGTCCAGGGCCAACAGCTGAGGTGCCTTGCTATTTACTATGTGATAACTAAACAATAATAACAGCAGTCTCAGGATATATATATATATATATGTGTGTGTGTGTGTGTGTATACATATATATATAAACTGTCTCAGATGTAATCAGAATAGCCACCTTAAGCAAACAAGAAATGGTACATTTTACATTTTAATTGGGCAGAAGTAATTATCAACAAGCTAACACCTTAGCTGGGCTGAACTTGTCTGATAAGCTCATTTCTACTTACACCCTCTGCCAATGGAGCAGAAGGTGCTCAAATAAAAAAAAAAAAGGAAAAGCACCAGGCATTTTGACTGTCATTTATTTACTGCTCGCAATTTCATTCTCATAAATCTACAGGGAAAGCAGTCTTCTGGCATTTTTCAGATGGAAAAACCAAAACTAGCCTCCGAGCTAATGAACGAGCTCTAAGGTAGGCCAAGGTATAAAGCAGAGAACCAATTGTCCTTGCAGGGTGCTATGGTTATGGAGAGCTCAGGGTAAAAACAGTCTCCCTAAAAATGGAGGCCAGAAGGATTGGGTGGGAAAGGTTCGTGAAAGAAAGCTCTAAAGAAGACAGGACGGTACTCTGGAAGGAGAGATGACTCCATAGTACAAGCTGAATAATCACGGGTAACCTGAAACTCTTTTGAGTCTTGGTTTTCTTTTGTGTGCATGCTAAGTCACTTCAGTTGTGTCTGACTCTTTAGGACCCTATCAACGATAACCCACCAGGCTCCTCTGTCCATTGGATTCTACAGGCAAGAATACTGGAGTGGGCTGCCATGCCCTCCTCCAGCGGACCTTCCTGACCCAGGGATTGAATCATGTCTCTTATGTCTCCTGCACGGGCAGGTGGGTTTTTTAACTGCTAGCACCACCTGGGAAGCCTAGCTTTCTTTTGCCTCTAACAAATAGTAATACCTACATCAGAGACTGATGGTTTTGAAGACCAGGAAAAACATGTGAGTAAAGCACGAAGCAGTATCTGGCACATGGCAGGTCCTCATTTTCTTCCCTTCCTCTGCTTCACTCTCTGGCCCAGAAGAAGTCTTAATTCTAACAGGGGGGTAGGAAGTCAAGGTTAGTTAAGACAAAGCTCACGAGGAGGGGGAGAATGGTAACTACAGTCATTCTTTTTTTTTAAAGATATGACTCTAACTCAATCTACATTTTATGTCAAAAGTTAATGGGAACTTGCAGGCTTGAATACTCAAACCTGCTTCTAAAAGACTCCCAATTTTTTAAAAAAGAGAATATTTGGAATTCTTCTTTGACAGTTCCCACAGTGGGACTTTCAAATGTTTCCCAATAGCTGGAGCCCACAAGCCCCCCTTTTCCCAACACATTATTTGTTTCCCAGGAACTCATAAGATTGCAGCCATATGGGTGCATGTTTTAAAATCCCCTTATCTCACCCCACAATCTCATGTTGACCAGCCTCCTTTCTTTCTCCTTTCCAATGTCAACCCTTCTAGTCCTCTTAGGTCCAGCTCTTTGAAAGAAGAACAATCTCAGCCACTTTTATAGCTCTGGAAGGCCAGGCATAGGGCCATGGACACAATGTGCACTAAACAGAAGTTACTGACCACGTAGGGGTGGACTTGGAGGTCTCAATCACATAGGGGTGGATTGAGAGGTCTCAAACCAATTTATTTATATTTTCAAAGTCACAGCAGGACTGGGAATTCCCTGGTGGTCCAGGGGTTAGGACTCCAAACTTTTACTGCCATACAGCCTGGGTTCAATCCCTGGTTGGGGAACTAAGATCCCACAGTCAAGCAGTCAAAAACAAAACAAAACAGAGCAGGGAGATTAGGACATAGACATAGAAATGCAGGGACATAGCCATTTGTCAAGTTTGGGTGATTTCCAAACATGCTTTATGTAAAAGAGAAGGCCTCAAGGGAAGCAGGGCCAAGATTCAAGCCTTAATCATAGATTAGAAAGAGGACAGCAAAAAAGGCAGACAGTTTAGACCACCTGGTGGATGAGGGTCAGCTGGGCTGGAGGCAGAAGGCTTTGGGGTACAACCCTGTCATGTGGACCTTTATGGCTGTTCCTTTAGAGACTCCAGTTTAGCATCCTCTCTCTTTACTTCCTCTGGTCCTGCTTCTGTTTTTGCAGGTATTTTTCTCTCTCCATGTGATTCATAATCAGTATTTTCTGAAGATAGATTATTAGGCTGCTGCTGCCGCCGCTGCTAAGTTGCTTCAATCGTATCCAACTATGTGCGACCCCATAGACGGCAGCCCACCAGGCTCCCCCGTCCCTGGGATTCTCCAGGCAAGAACACTGGAGTGGATTGCCATTTCCTTCTCCAATGCATGAAAGTGAAAAGTGAAAGCGAAGTCGCTCAGTCGTATCCGACTCTTAGCGACCCCATGGACTGCAGCCTACCAGGCTCCTCTGCCCATGGGATTTTCCAGGCAAGAGTACTGGAGTGGGTTGCCCTTGTTAGTTGCTATCTATTCTGAAAACATTTCCATATCTGGGTATCTCAAAATCTAAAGGCCACCCCATGACCTTTAGACCTAACTGTTGATTCTGGTGTAATTAGCAGAGCCAATGTACATAAGACACTAGTGTTGGTAGCCAGTGTATGAAGGAGAAATTTTTGGCTGATTTCTGAAGGGGATGTTGGGCAACTAGAATTTTACTGTTGCCTTACGTGGATGCCTTATGAACTCCTGTGTCGAAATTAAGCTAGTTACCGGATGTAGCAAAAAACACAAAGGATCCCGTTAAATCTGAATTTCATATAAACAACAAACAACACTGAATGTAATATTTGGGATATACTTATACATGCTCCAATGACTGCCTGGCTTCCAGGCATAGTGTCTATATTCTAATAAGAGAATGGAAGTAAAGGGCCTGGCCATGCCTATTAAGGACGCTTGTCTGAAGTAATACCTTAAACTTGGAATAGTGGTGAGAATTCGGTCACAGGGTTATATCTAACTATCTATACAAGGAAGGCTGAGAAAGCAGTCTTTGTAATGGACAGCCATGTGCTGAGTTAAAAACTGAGGACCCTTATGAGGAGGTACGGGCAGACATGGTGGGTCAACTAGTCATCTCTGTCAGAGAAGTGATGGAAATCGAGGCATGCTTTGGAAGTAAAATAAATTGAACTGGATTGAATATCGTGATGTTGACACAGGGTAACAAAAGCAAAAGGGGAATCAAAGAGGTCTTTAGATTTTATTTCAACCAGGTTAGTTTACAGTATGTGTGTGCTAGTCACTCAGTCATGTCTGATTCTTTGCAACCCCATGGACTGTAGCCTATCAGGTTCCTCTGTCCGTGGGATTCTCCAAGCAAAAATACTAGAGAGGGTTGCCATTCCCTTCTCCAGGAGATGTTCCTGACCCAGGGATCGAACACAGGTCTCCTGCATTGCAGGCAGATTCTTTACCGTCTGAGTAACTACAGAAGCCCCAGTTTACAGTATGGAGTCCCCTTTTAGCAGAAATGGCAAACCTAGGAGAAATACATATTCAAAATGTATTAAGTGTATACCATAAAGCAATGGTCGCCAACCTTTTTTCGCACGAGGGACTGGTTTCAGAGTGGGGATGGTTTAGGGATGATTCAAGCACATTATATTTATTGTGCACTTTATTTCTAATTTAATGCTGTCACTGATCTAACAGGAGGTACCAGTCCAAGGCCTGGAGGTTGGGAACCCCTGCCATAAAGCATTCTAAGTAAGATACTATAGCGATATCACAGGGAGATGACCCAGTTACCAATCATATTCAGTGGGTTGACAGTGTAGTCTTCCTCCTTTCACCTACCTAAGACACTGTGATTAACTGCTGGCATTGTCTGTTATTAATGTTATAAAATAAAAAGTTTAGCATGGTGTCTGGCCCATGGTAAACATTCAATAAACTAATGTTGAACATTTTAACCTATCTTTTCAAACAGAAGAGTCATCCAGGAGTCAAATGAAGAATGGAAGTATAAAAGCTGAGGCTTCTTGTGAAAATTAGTGAGAGGGCTTTTCTTCAGTGGATACAGAAAGGTGAGGCATTGATACATACCATCTTGTAAACTGATTCTGCGGGCCAGGTAGTGATGGAAACCAATTTGCTTTTGCTCAGAGGAGACAGGATAGCTGTTGGCTCACTGTATGCTGACTTCCTGGAAAACTGAATCTATGACAGGAGATAGGAGGGACAGAAGAAAAACCCTGTAATAAAAGCACAAGATAAAGAAGCTCAAAAACATTAGAGTTCTCCTGCTTGCCCAGACATTTCCAGTTTTAAGGCCAAGCACAGCAACACAAGTAATTCAGCTCTGCCATGAACTAAGGGCCAGGCACATGCAAAGTCATTCAAACTAAGGTTAGCCAAAAAGTTCATTTTTTTTTTTTCCTGTAAGATGACTCTAGAAGTGTTTTGTTGTCTTTAACTTCATTAGAAACAATTTTGTTAGAGTGTATTGTGACAACAATACCAGCCTGCATTAAAAATAAAGGGTGAATTTTTGTATAACCATTTTAATATTGAAGGTGGAAGAAAAAAGCAACATTGATATATTATGCTTTATTATTTCAAGAAGGATATGGAGAAAGTGCGGTGACTGATCAAATGGGTCAAAAGTGGAGATTTCTCGCTGGTTGATGCTCCATGCTCCAGAAGACCAGTTGAAGTTGATAGTGATCAAATCAAGACATTAAGTGAGCACAATCAACCTTATGTCATGTGGGAAACAGATGACATACTCAAAATATCCAGATCAAGCCCTGAAAATCATTTGTAACAGTTTCGTTAGGTTCATCACTTTGAATTTCTGTTCCAAAAAGTTATTGATAGTATTTCTGCATGCAATTCTGTACTTAAATGTAATGAAAACTTGTTTTTAAATCAAATTGTGACAGGGGATGAAAAGTGGATACTGTACAAAAATATAGGACAGAAGAGATTGTGGGGCAAGTGAAATGAACCACCACCAACCACACCAAAGGGTGGTCTCCATCCAAAGGTGATATTGTGTATATAGGGGATTGGAAGGCAATCTTCTAATATTCTGGAAAACCAAGGGTTTCACTGTGGCTCAGCTGGTACAGAATCTGCCTCCAATGTGGGAGACCTGGGTTTGATCCCTGGGTTGGGAAGATCCTCTGGAGAAGGGAATGACTGACTACCCACTCCAGTATTCTGACCTGGAGAATCCCATGGTCTGTATGGTCCATAGGGTCGCAAAGAGTCGAACACGACAGAGCAACTTTCACTTTCTTTCTGGAAAACCAAATGATTAATTCTAACAAGTACTGATCCCAATTAGAACAAACTGAAAGTAGCATCGAAGAAAAGTGTCTGGAATTAATTGACAGAAAACACATAATCTTCCATCAGAATACTACACGACCACGTGTTTCTTCGATGACCAGGCAAAAACGGTTAAAGCTTAGCTGGGAAGTTCTGATTCATCCAATGCGTTCACCACACATGGTACCTCCAGTGTTCCATTTATTTCAGTCTTTACAAAATTCTTAGTGGAAAAAAAGTTTCCATTCCCTGGAAGACTGGAAAAGGCACCTGGAACAGTTCTTTGCTCAAAAAGATAAAAGGATTTGGGAAGATGGAATTACAAAGTTGCTGAAAAACGGCAGAAGGTAGTGGAACAAAACAGTGAATACACTGTTCAGTAAAGTTCTTGGCGAAAATGAAAAATGTTTCTTTCATTTTTACATAAAAACTGAAGAAACCTTTTGGCCAACCCAATACATTATCTCAACTCCAGGGTCGGGGACCAGGGCGGTAAGGGGCAGAATGTAGGTGCAGACAAGGTTGTCTAAAAGCGTGTTCTCACCTTCTATAGCAGGTGAGACAGAAGTAACTCGCCTTGGGAAAATGTGAAATGTGAAAATTCACACATGTGTATTTACGCTCCACACCAAACTTGGAATGCAATTTTCAGTATCGTGTTAGAGAACATATAGGGTTTCCCACGTGGCTCAGTGGTAAAGAATCTGCCTGACAATGCAGTAGACGCAGGAGACTAGGGTTTGATTCCTGGAATGAAAAGCAGAGAATGTTAACAGTCTGGAAGAGGGAAAGATTAATTACAAGACTTAGTAGTAATTTCTACCAGGAAGTAGTATTTGGGCTGGGTCTTGACAGGTAGGTATAATAGAATTTAGGGGAGAGAGGAAACTTTTTCAGGTTGTGAACGTCATACACAAAGGTGTGAAAGGACTGATTGTGAGGGACACAGTGGCTCAAGCGTTCCAGTACAGACCTGTCCTAGCCACGGATGGAGGCAGATTGTGGAGGGTTTCTCATTTTAAGTCCAAGATTAATGACTTTATCACAAAGGCAACCAGTGAGAGTTTTGAACAGGATCAAAGCTAGATAAGTCTGTGTTGTAGGGATGTGGCAACTGGGAGACAGGCAGGAAAACTCAAAGGTCAGAGGTACGGAGACCAGTTTTGAGGCCACTGTAATAGGGTGGACAACAGTGAAATAAAAATCTTACCTAAAGGAAAGAGTATGATGGCACTGGAATAGTCCTGGTTAGAATGGTTATCAATTACTTAACTGGGTGGCCAGGGTAAGTTACTTCACTTGAAAGTTAAAGTGTTAGTCACTCAGTCCTGTCCAACTCTTTGTGACCCCATGGACTGTAGGCCACCAGGATCCTTTGTACATGGGATTCTCCTGGCAAAGATACTGGAGTGGGTCGCCATGTCCTTCTCCAGGGAATCTTCCTGACCCAGGGATCCGACTGGGTCTCTGGCATTGCAGGCAGACTCTTTCCAGTTTGAGCCCCAGGGAAGCCCTTAACCTGAGCCTCATTATATTTTCTCTTGCATACCTGCTCAGTCATGTGGGAGTCTTTGCGACCCCATGGCCTATAGGCCACCAGGTTCCTCTGTCCATGGGACTCTCCAGGCAAGAATAATGGAGTGAGTTGCCATTTCCTACTCCGGGGGATCTTCCGGACACAGGGATAGAACCCAAGTCTCCTGAGGCTCCTGCATGGTGAGGCAGATTCTTTACCACTAAGCCACCTGAGAAGCCCTGTATGTTCTCTAACACAAAAAAAGTACTACTCCAAGTTCGGTGTGGAGGGTAAATACACATGTGTCAAGCAATGAGAATGATCATTACTGAGGAAAAGATCTTTTCAAAAGTTTTTCCCTTATCCTAAAGTTAGTACCTTAGCCTCCTTTTGTAACAGCCCGTTTCACGTGTCTTCTGTCTTCTGGAAGGCTTGCCCCATCAGGGCTTCTGGAGGGTCCCATCCGGGTCCCATCCGGGTCCCTGGCTTTCGGGCCCCTGGGACTGGCCTGGGTGCCCAGCAAGCGCGGGAGGGAGCGCGGCGTAGAGCAGGCGGGCGGAGGGCGGGGGTGGCGCGTGGGGATTTCTGAGTGGTCTCCGGGGCCCAAGCGCAGCGGNAGAGTGTTAGAAAGGACCTATTTATGGGATTTGGGTTGTGTTATATGATTTTGGGGACAGGTCAAGGAAGCAAGGTTTTGCTCTGTTGGTAAGATACTCTCAGATGGTCGAGGCTAGTCTGTGATTGGACATCTTGATAAGTCTCCTTGATGAGGCAAGAGGAATGCATTGAGGCTGAATCAGTAATTAGTGGAAAAGCAACAGACACTAGAATTAGTAATGTTTGGGGGATATTTAGTCATTTTATTGATTTAGGCAGTGATTTCTGTCAATATTTAGACGTGATTATGGTTTGATCTCATTTTTGACTTTGTAATAGTCATAAAGTGGCTTTCTTTGATCACTTAATCAAATGTTTGAGTAATTACAGCCTCATGTTTGCTCAGCAGAAGAGCAAAGTGCCATAGCTATTGTCAACTGAAAAGAAGAGCACAACCTAAAGTTATAAGTGATATTGTATCTGGAACCTTATGAAAACTATATAGCCCAATAGCTGTCTCTTATACACATCTCCTGGGCCCTTGCAGAGTCGCGGAGCCGCGCCACTCAGAGAGAGAGACCCCGGCTACCCTGCTCTGCGCGCAGTCGGGACAGCGGAAGACATGAGCGCGGGCATGGGTGGCTTCTGGCCGGAGCCGTGGCTGCCGCAGTCGCCCGGCTCCCCGGGCCTGGCCCTCGCCGCGGCCCTGCTGCTGCTGGTCTTGTGCCTGAGTGCGCGGCGCACCAGGTAAGCGCCCCGCCGACCCCGCGCCAGCCCGGGCCACGCATGCGTCCTGGGCCCGGAGCGCCCTCCACCATCCCCGGCGCGCGGGCTCACAACTTGTGGGCACGCCGGCGTCTCTGGGGGTCGGGTGTTGACACAATGCTTCCCCTGCCTCTTTCTCAGGCACGCGCAGACCGTGTGCAAGCGTGGGCACCGAATTCGAATTCGATTCGCTGCTCCAGGCTCGGTAGTTAGCCTTGGGATTGCGGTATTACACTCTAGGTGTCACGCATGGTTTCCAGACACGTTTTGGTGCCTTGCTGCAGTGAGTTGATGCTTTATGGCCTAGCCTGCGAAGTATCTCAGTAGGGGAATTCTGTTTCATTTCATTTTGTTAAAAGTGAAATGTTTTAGGAAAATCCCAGTGTATGGTATGAACAGCACTCTCTGGGACTCAGTTTACCACTGGCCGGCATCTGGAAAAAAGAATAGCAACCCCTGGGATCTTTGTGGGTACTTAATGAGCTTGCAGGGGCTTCCCTGGTAGCTCAGCTGGTAAGGAATCTGCCTGCAGTGCAGTAGACCCGGGTTCGATTCCTGGGTGGGGAAGATCCCCAGGGGAAGGGATAGGCTACCCACTTCGGTTTCTTGGGCTTCCCCGGTGGCTCAAACTGTAGAGAATCCGCCTGCGATTGGGGAGACCTGGTTTCAATCCCTGGGTTGGGAATGGTCCCCTGAAGGAGGGCATAGCAACCCATTCCAGTATTCTTGCCTGGAGAATCCCATGGACAGAGGAGCCTGGTGGTCTGCAGTACATGGGTCCCACAAAGAGTGTGGAAAGAGTCCCACACAACTGAACGACTAAGCACAGCAGTGAGCTTGTAGTGTGTATTTTATACGTTTATTCTGTTATTTTTATTAGAACAGAAAAAACAGCATATTAACAACAAAACCCAGAAGTGTGTCACTTTGTTATCTGATTTGAAAAAGGGAAGGAGAATGGAACATAAAAGCACTCACTTTGAAATTTATTTGTCTTTTCTGGCTGCGTCACTTTTTCGTACCACTAGGTGCTTTGTAGCTTTTTTTCCTCTCCCTTGTTTTTTGTCTGATCGTCTGGGTGGATCTCGGTCAGGTGGGGAAGTTGAGGAGATCAATGATTTTGTTGGGAACATGTTAGATCAGTAGAGACGTCTGTTTCTGGTGCTTGGTGGCAAGGTCCAGGGAGGATGTTTAATTATAAAAGTCACAAATATGAAAATGGAACATAAAGTCATGAGTAAGATTGGTCACCTTGTGAAAGAATGATGAAGAAGCAGGGATCCCAGGGCATTCTCCTTATTGAAGAGCCGGGCAGAAGAAGATCACCAAAAAAGACTGAGAAGGAGCGGCCAATGGCATGGGAAGAAAACCCAGTGAATGTGGTATCCTGGAAACGAGATAGAAACATGTTCAACAGGTAAGGGAGTTATCTGTGTCAGATGCTGCTGACAAGTCTGGTTTGTTGAGGACAAAGGACCATCAGAGTTGATAAGACGGGGAATCCTCCTGCGATGTGGGAGACCTGGGTTCGATCCCTGTGTTGGGAAGATCCTGTGGAGGAGGGCATGGCAACTCACGCCAGTGTTCTTGCCTGGAGAATCTCCATGGACAGAGGAGCTGGTGGACTACAGTCCATGGGGTTGCAAAGAGTCGGACACAATTGAGCGACTAAGCTCGGCCACAGCATAACACAGAATTGATAAGAGTGAAACTGAGAGTTGATAGACATCTAGCCTGTTTGAAGTGGATTTAAACACTGTCAGTCCTACAGTAGTAGCTCCTAAGGTTTTATATTCAGATGAGAGTGCAATGTAGTATTATGTTTCATATCTCTTGAGGCAATAATTCCAATAATTTTATTTAAAGGAATTTCTCCTGGGGAAGTAGTCATGAAGGTCCTTAAAGATTTAATTAGCACTGTGCTCATTAGGGCTACTTATAACAGTGAGACATTAGAAAAAATCTGTTTTCAAAAAAATACTGTTTTAGTTAAAAAAATTATTGCTTTATCGGAGTCATAGAAACTTATGTAGCCATGATGAAGACATAGAAATCTACATTCAAGATACAGTAAGTGAACAGACTTACAAAACAGAATATGTTCATGTACATGGTTCAATGATGTCCAGCCAAAGACCACTGGGAACACATCTGTAGTGGAATGAGTTGAATTATTGCTTATTGCTATGAGAAAGAACACACACCATTCGTTCTGGCTAAGAGTGTTAGAAAGGACCTATTTATGGGATTTGGGTTGTGTTATATGATTTTGGGGACAGGTCAAGGAAGCAAGGTTTTGCTCTGTTGGTAAGATACTCTCAGATGGTCGAGGCTAGTCTGTGATTGGACATCTTGATAAGTCTCCTTGATGAGGCAAGAGGAATGCATTGAGGCTGAATCAGTAATTAGTGGAAAAGCAACAGACACTAGAATTAGTAATGTTTGGGGGATATTTAGTCATTTTATTGATTTAGGCAGTGATTTCTGTCAATATTTAGACGTGATTATGGTTTGATCTCATTTTTGACTTTGTAATAGTCATAAAGTGGCTTTCTTTGATCACTTAATCAAATGTTTGAGTAATTACAGCCTCATGTTTGCTCAGCAGAAGAGCAAAGTGCCATAGCTATTGTCAACTGAAAAGAAGAGCACAACCTAAAGTTATAAGTGATATTGTATCTGGAACCTTATGAAAACTATATAGCCCAATAGACAGCCTTTCACATAGCTGGGAGGAACTGTTCCGAAAAGGCAAGGGAGGAGCCAGGATATGTAAGAGTTTTTGCTGGGGGGAAAAAAAAAATCCATGTACATCAAAAGGTTACTGCTAATCACAAAAAAAATAGACATCTCAAGTTAATGATTTTAGTTCTTTTCTATGTATGGGAAGGGGCTTTCCAGGTGGCTCACTGGTAAAGAATCTGCCTGCCAAGCAGGAGACTCAGGTTTGATCCTTGGGTGGGGAAGATCTCCTGGAGAAGGAAATGGCAACCAGTCCAGTATTCTTTCCTGGTAAATCTCAGACAGAGGAGCTTGGCAGGCTGTAGTCCATGGGGTCACAAAAGAGTTGGATACCACTGAAGTGACTGAGCTTTCATGTATAAACATTCTAAGACTTTGTGGGCATATTATTTCTTGGGTTAAAATCCTGAAACCTTTGAGAAAGTTGATGGGTCATGGGGTAAAGACATAACTGTCTTGGAAAATGCCACTTTTACAAAGTATACTGTTTGTTAACACTTCCACCAGTACATACTATACAAGAGTTCCTTGCCTTTCTTTCGTAGTACAAAATAAGCAATACATTTAAATAAAACTTTGAAAAATTATCTTAAAATGTTTTAAATCATTTTTTCTTTTTCAAAGAACCAGCATTCTGGATCAGTGATAGTGGTAGGATTCTAACTTAGAAGATATGATTTGAGTGGTGCTAGGAAATCCAATTCATTTCCAGAACATCATTAATAACATGTGATATATATTTTTGTCCAATAATTAGCTACATTTAAAAAAAATCACTGTCTACTGATAATAGACTTAAGTACAGATACTTTCCAATATATTTTAGAAGACAACATCATATAAATACAGAGTCTGTGTAGCAAGACAGAGTTGAAAACAAACACATCTCTGTTGTTCTTTCCCTACTTCCCCATCCCCTGTAAAACGGACAAAAATCAGTCCTACCAAAAAATATAAAATAAATATAAAATTGTTAAATTGTTTTAAATGAGATAAAAGTGGCACTAAATATCATGTTTCCTGAAGAGGACACATAAAACAGAGTTAAAAGCTTTATAATCAATAGGGGAAAGTGTTTATAGAAAATGTTATGGGTAGAGGGCAGTAACAGATTTTTAAAATATTTATTTATCTGATTACGCCAGGTCTTTGTTGCAGCAAGCAGGATCTTTACATGTGTAACACAGATTTTTTAATCTTACAGTTCGGGATATGAGAAGTCTGAAAATGGGTGTCACTGACCAGTCAAGGTGTTAATAGGCCGCATTTTTTATGGTGGATCGACAAGAGAATCCATCTCCTTCCTTCTTCCAGCTTCTAGAGGCCACCAGAACTCAAATCTCTTTTTTCCTATCATGACACTCCTTTCTTCTGAAAAGCTTTGTGACTGCATTGAACCACCCAGGATAATCTTCCCATTTCAAGGTCCTTAATTCAGTCACATTGGCAAAGCCTTTTTTGCCATGTTAGGTAACATATTGAGGTTAGGGATTAGGGATTAAGACATGGACATCTTTGGTTTTAGGAATTAAGACATGGACATCTTTGGTTTTAGGAATTAAGACATGGACATCTTTGGGGGACGCTGTTCTTTCTATCACAGTGCTCCCTCTGACCTCCAGAGATTTACGTCCATTTTATGTGCAAAATAGAACCACCCTATGGCAACATACATAAAATTCTCTAACAATTACAGCATCAAATCAAAACTCAAAATCTCATCTAAATTTCATCAGCTTAGAAGTCCCAAGTTTCATTATTTCAATCATCTAAATCAGGTGTGGGCCTCTGGATATGATCTGTGCTAGGACAAAAATTCCCAAGAACCTTGTGGGTCTCCCATGTATGTCATAGCGATTTATTCTGTCAGGCAAGAGGCTTTTCCACAGATATTTTCTGGGTAACACCATTTATATTCCTGGCTTCTTCTGAGATGCCTGAGGGAAAACATGAGTTACGTTCCTAATGTTTTCGATGACTGACTAATTATACATGAATGAACGTGTATGACTGAACATGTCAACCTTTTGACTCTTCCCCTGTGTGCGTGCTAAGACACTTCAGTTGTGTTTGATCCTCTGTGACCTTATGGACTGTAGCCCACCAGGCTCCTCTGTCCATGGGATTCTCCAGGCAAGAATACTGGAGTGAATTACTGAGCCCTCCTCCAGAGGATCTTCCCGACCCAGGGATCAAACCCGCATCTCCTGCATTGCAGGGNTGACCTTATGGACTGTAGCCCACCAGGCTCCTCTGTCCATGGGATTCTCCAGGCAAGAATACTGGAGTGAATTACTGAGCCCTCCTCCAGAGGATCTTCCCGACCCAGGGATCAAACCCGCATCTCCTGCATTGCAGGGAAGCCCTGATTCTTCCCAGGCACTAGCAAAACTTGTCCAGCCACATCCTTGACTTTCCCTTCGGAGGACTCTTTCCTGACAGTGAATCTTCTAGTTTTAGGGTCTCTTGCAATCTGGATAGGCTGAGAATTTTCCCCAAATTAATTCCTGTGTCCTTTGTACAATGCTTAACAGTTTTCCCTTAATCTGTATCTTTCCTCTCACACTTTCATATAAGCAGCAAGAAGAAGCCAGTCTGTCCTTTTAACACTTTGCTTAAAAATCTCCCCAACTAAATAGCCAACTTCACTGTTTATGAAATCTACTTTCCACGTAACTGCAGGACACACTGTGACTAAACTCTGTAGCTATATGATTAAGATCCCTTTTCTCCCGTTTCCAGTAACAGGTTCCTCGTTTCACCTGAGCCCTCAGCAGCAGTGCCCTTAATGTTTGTATTTCTACTTACAGTTTATTTGTGACAAACTTTAAGATAATTGTTTCAATATATATTCCTTCTGAGTTCTCACTAGTGGAATTGATATCCATATTTCTCCTTGCCATCTATCAATGGCAAGGCGATCAATCTTTTTTTTAGAGCAACAAATTATTGCTACTTTATTTATTTTGGCTGCACCACTGAGCATGTGGGATCTTAATTCTCTGAGCAAGGCTGGAACCCATGCCAGCCTGCAGTGGAGGCTGGGAGTCTTAACCACTGGACCACCAGGGAAGTCCAATCTATGTTTTTCCTATCATCCTCCTCAAAATTCTTCTAGCCTCTGCCCATTGGCCAATTCCAAAGCCAATTCTGTGTTTTTAGGTTTTTGTTTACAGCGGCACATCACTTCCAGATGTAGTGATGTTAAACAACACAGAAGGGACTCTCTCTTAGTCTTAGCAGTCAGAGTCCTACTGGGCTGATATCAAGAAGTCAGCAGGATGAGACCTTTTGGAGGGTCTAGGGGAGAATGCTAGATTCTGAGAACACAACTGAACAAGTGCTGGCCAAGAAAAATCTTCAACTAGAGAAAGACCCCAAAGGTTGAGCCCAGGAGAGGACACCTCACCGAATGACATTCTCTGGACAATGTCATAGTGAGATCCCCTCCTCAACAGGATGTTCAAAGGATCCATAGTCCAATGACCACGGAATCATCTTCCTTGATAGAAAGTGGAAGTGACAGCTACCACACAGGTAGATATGAAAAGTGAAGTGCACACTTTGTAAAGTGTGAAGTCACTTGGAAGACAGTTGGCTTGCACCATCAGTTTCCTTGGTATTTCCCAGAAACACTTTTCACCTCGTTGCTGTTTAGGAGGAAAAAAAGTAGAATGAGTTTCCTTCCCTTTTTCATTCTTCTCCTGTAACACACATATCCCCCCCTACCCCCAATGCTCTCATTGGTAAGAAATCCTATTTAAATATTTTAAGATAAATTTTAGTCAATGTAAACAGTCTGATTTTTTTTAAGTTATAAGATGTCAAGGTTATGTAGATAACGAGTTGTTTTGAAATGTGGGCTTGTTGACATTTCTGTAGCACACAAATCAATTATTTCCTGTTTCTAATTACTTAATTACTCCCCATTGAGACCCTGATGCTCCGGATCCCTCACACTGTTACCTCTGCCAAGAGAATGAGAGGAACTAGGTTGTCTTCATTAGGGGATGGTTTTCTTGTTTCTTCCCCTTTTCTCATGACAGAATGTGGGAGAAGGATGTGGGCACCTGAAACCAAAGTCATTTTCTACTTGAGAGGATGCTGATTCAGCAGATGGATTTGTGTGACTTTTACATAGGAGGTGATAGGAAGCTCTCCAAGCACATCTATGACCCTTGACTAATTGGTCAGTTAGTGGTTGCTACACTTACCCTTACTAAGCCAAGGAGCTTGGATTGCTCTTACCTTTTGTGACCTTTCAGGCTGCATCACTATCTTATTTTGTATCTTTTTTAAAAAGGGTCCTGAAGATAGTATTTCTGCTGCTGCTGCTAAGTCGCTTCAGCCGTGTCCGAGTCTGTGCGACCCCATAGACGGCAGCCCACCAGACTCCCCCGACCCTGGGATTCTCCAGGCAAGAACACTGGAGTGGGTTGCCATCTCCTTCTCCAATGCGTGGAAGTGAGAAGTGAAAGTGAAGTTGCCCAGTCCTGTCCGACTCTTAGCGACCCCATGGACTGCAGCCTACTAGGCTCCCCCATTCATGGGATTTTCCTACTGTGTAATTAGGGGAACAGCCGAGTTTTGGAAAATGTAGTACTTTGCTGTTTATTTGTATGTCATTCAAAGAGACTATTGTCTGGGTCTTGGGAAGTTCCAAACTGCTGACAGGATCCACACTGAGGATTGCTCAACACTGGAATTACAGTTTGCTGATAAATCCTGGCTATCCCTTTAAACAGGGGTTCTGAACCTCTGGGCTCCAAGGCCTGATGATCTGAGGTGGAGCTGATGTAATAATAATAATAGAAATAAAGTGCACCATAAATGTCATGTACTTGTAATGAATCATCCAAAACCATGCCCCTCCCTGATCTGTGGAAAAACTGTCTTCTGTGAAAGTGGTTCCCTGGTGACAAAACGGTTGATGACTGCTGCCTTTGAATATTTAGACTTTCTGCCAGATCAGCATAAATCTCTTATCATTGTCGGAGTGAAATCTTGAAGTGCTTACCTTAGTCATGAGGGATAAAATTATGTATGTAAAAACATCCATAGCTCAGTGTTTCCTAGTAGTGGGACTTTCTTGTAGAAGAAGTGCAATGTAAGGCAAGGAGCAAGCCTATGAAGCCATAATGGACCTGGGTCCAAAATCCTTCTCCACCCCACTAGGATGCTGACTTTTGAGAGGAAGGTAAGGGAAGGTGGAAATGAATATACCAGGCTCTGTGCTTGGCTAGTTTTGCACGTATTGTCTAATTTAACCTTCCCTACCGTTCATGAGATAGCTGTGAAGCTATTTTTTCAGAAGAAGAGATGAGCACAATGAGAAATGAACCAGTTTGCAGGGCTACCTGGGTAGAACTGGGTTTTTGATTCCAGGTCCACTATAGCTGTGGTAGACAGACTAATACCTGCTTAATCCCCCAAATTGTTCCCACCTTAATCTCTAGAACCTATGACTAAGTCCCTTGCTGCTGCTGCTGCTGCTGCTGCTG
>SJYV01049638.1:954662-991535 GCA_006410875.1 Neotragus pygmaeus
AAAAAAGTAGAATGAGTTTCCTTCCCTTTTTCATTCTTCTCCTGTAACACACATATCCCCCCCTACCCCCAATGCTCTCATTGGTAAGAAATCCTATTTAAATATTTTAAGATAAATTTTAGTCAATGTAAACAGTCTGATTTTTTTTAAGTTATAAGATGTCAAGGTTATGTAGATAACGAGTTGTTTTGAAATGTGGGTTTGTTGACATTTCTGTAGCACACAAATCAATTATTTCCTGTTTCTAATTACTTAATTACTCCCCATTGAGACCCTGATGCTCCGGATCCCTCACACTGTTACCTCTGCCAAGAGAATGAGAGGAACTAGGTTGTCTTCATTAGGGGATGGTTTTCTTGTTTCTTCCCCTTTTCTCATGACAGAATGTGGGAGAAGGATGTGGGCACCTGAAACCAAAGTCATTTTCTACTTGAGAGGATGCTGATTCAGCAGATGGATTTGTGTGACTTTTACATAGGAGGTGATAGGAAGCTCTCCAAGCACATCTATGACCCTTGACTAATTGATCAGTTAGTGGTTGCTACACTTACCCTTACTAAGCCAAGGAGCTTGGATTGCTCTTACCTTTTGTGACCTTTCAGGCTGCATCACTATCTTATTTTGTATCTTTTTTAAAAAGGGTCCTGAAGATAGTATTTCTGCTGCTGCTGCTAAGTCGCTTCAGCCGTGTCCGAGTCTGTGCGACCCCATAGACGGCAGCCCACCAGACTCCCCCGACCCTGGGATTCTCCAGGCAAGAACACTGGAGTGGGTTGCCATCTCCTTCTCCAATGCGTGGAAGTAAGAAGTGAAAGTGAAGTTGCCCAGTCCTGTCCGACTCTTAGCGACCCCATGGACTGCAGCCTACTAGGCTCCTCCATTCATGGGATTTTCCTACTGTGTAATTAGGGGAACAGCCGAGTTTTGGAAAATGTAGTACTTTGCTGTTTATTTGTATGTCATTCAAAGAGACTATTGTCTGGGTCTTGGGAAGTTCCAAACTGCTGACAGGATCCACACTGAGGATTGCTCAACACTGGAATTACAGTTTGCTGATAAATCCTGGCTATCCCTTTAAACAGGGGTTCTGAACCTCTGGGCTCCAAGGCCTGATGATCTGAGGTGGAGCTGATGTAATAATAATAATAGAAATAAAGTGCACCATAAATGTCATGTACTTGTAATGAATCATCCAAAACCATGCCCCTCCCTGATCTGTGGAAAAACTGTCTTCTGTGAAAGTGGTTCCCTGGTGACAAAACGGTTGATGACTGCTGCCTTTGAATATTTAGACTTTCTGCCAGATCAGCATAAATCTCTTATCATTGTCGGAGTGAAATCTTGAAGTGCTTACCTTAGTCATGAGGGATAAAATTATGTATGTAAAAACATCCATAGCTCAGTGTTTCCTAGTAGTGGGACTTTCTTGTAGAAGAAGTGCAATGTAAGGCAAGGAGCAAGCCTATGAAGCCATAATGGACCTGGGTCCAAAATCCTTCTCCACCCCACTAGGATGCTGACTTTTGAGAGGAAGGTAAGGGAAGGTGGAAATGAATATACCAGGCTCTGTGCTTGGCTAGTTTTGCACGTATTGTCTAATTTAACCTTCCCTACCGTTCATGAGATAGCTGTGAAGCTATTTTTTCAGAAGAAGAGATGAGCACAATGAGAAATGAACCAGTTTGCAGGGCTACCTGGGTAGAACTGGGTTTTTGATTCCAGGTCCACTATAGCTGTGGTAGACAGACTAATACCTGCTTAATCCCCCAAATTGTTCCCACCTTAATCTCTAGAACCTATGACTAAGTCCCTTGCTGCTGCTGCTGCTGCTGCTGCTGAGTCACTTCAGTCAAGTCCAACTCTGTGCAACGCCATAGACAGTAGCTCACCAGGCTCCCCTGTCCCTGGGATTCCCCAGGCAAGAATACTGGAGTGGGTTGCCATTTCGTTCTCCAATGTGTGAAAGTGAAAAGTAAAAGTGAAGTTGTTCAATCGTGTGTGACTCTTAGCGACCCCATGGACTGCAGCCTACCAGGCTCCTCCGTCCATGGGATTTTCCAGGCAAGAGTACTGGAGTGGGGTGCCATTGCCTTCTCCTTGGCAGAGTGGAATGAAGGTTGCTAATCAGCTACTTTAAAACGGGTGGTGATCCCAAACTATTTGGTGGGCCCAATGCAATCACAAATTAAAATGGGGAGAGGGAAGCAGGAGGGGAAGTCAGTTGACCATTGCTGCTCTGGAGATGGATTAAAGAGTGCAAAGGCCAAACAGTGCAGACACCTCTTAAAGCTGGATAAGCAAGGAAATAGAGCCCTTTCTAGAGGCTCCAGAATGGAGCCTCACCCTGCTAACACCTTAATCTTCACCTGGGGAGAGCCACTTTGGACAACTGGCCTACAGAACCATCTGATAATAAATTAGTACTGTTTAAGCTACAGATTCAGGGTTCCCAGGTGGTGGTAGTGGTAAAGAACCCGCCTGACAATATGCAGGAAGTGACATGGGTTCGATCCCTAGGTTGGGAAGATCCCCTGGGGCAGGGCATGGCAACCCACTCCAGTATTCTTGCCTGGAGAATCCCATGGACAGAGGAGCCTGGTGGGTTACAGCAATGGGGTTGCAAAGAGTCAGACATGACTGAAATGACTTAGCTCACTCACATGCAAGCCACAGGTTCATGCTAATTTNGCATGGCAACCCACTCCAGTATTCTTGCCTGGAGAATCCCATGGACAGAGGAGCCTGGTGGGTTACAGCAATGGGGTTGCAAAGAGTCAGACATGACTGAAATGACTTAGCTCACTCACATGCAAGCCACAGGTTCATGCTAATTTGTTATAATGGCCCTAGAAAGCTAACATAGCAGCTTCTTGCAAGGAAGTTCAGAGGGCGGAAAAGACTGGAACTGGAGTCACTTTTCTGGTTGCCCATGAGGAGCAGGATAGAAGATAAACATTTGAAAATACTCTCTATCAGGCTTCTTTGATGATCTAGTGGTTAAGAGTCCTCCTACCAGTCCAGGAGACATGGGTTCCATCACTGGTCTGGGAAGACCCCACATGCCATGGAGCAACTAAGCCCATGCCCTGCAGCTGTTGAAGCCCGTGTGCCTAGAACCCATGCTCCCCAACAAGAGAAGCACCACAATGAGAAATCTGCACATCACAACTAGAGAGTTGCCCCCACTTGACACAACTAGAGAAAAGCTCTCAAGCACCACAGCTAGAGAAAGGTCTCTCACAGCAACAAAGACCCAGTGCAACCAAGAATAAATACATCTTAAAAAAAACTTAATAAAAAAAAAAAAAAAACTCAGTCTTTGCTAATACATAGCAATTGGAGATTACCATGAGCTATTCATTGATGTTTCTCTTCCTTATCCATCAATTCACAAGTAAGGTTTATTGTGTATCTGTGTAACTCCATGCATCTTTTAAATATATATATATTTTTAATCCAAATGCACTTTCTGAATTGAAACCACTCAGCAGAAAGGCCTGAAGCCCAGAGTGTTGATGATGGGCTGGGCTGGTCTCCGGATCCTTCATGCCAGGGAGGGCTCCACAACACTCCTGTAGATACGGTTAGACACACCAGTCACCAAAAGCAGAGAATAAACAAAAAACAAAATACACTCAGTAGATTTCTCTTGAAGTTTCCAGAGTTTCTGGACCAACTAGTCCCAACCTTCAAAGCCAGGAGCAAGGAACTAAAAACACCCCTCACCTCCAGTGCCAACGGAAACCCAGTTTTAAATTTTAAAAAAGTGAGTATATGTCTTAAATTCTCTTTAAAAATCTCACAATTTGTACATGTATACATTTTTCTTTAACATAAAAGTTTACAATGTATGTTAAAGGCTCAGGAAAAATGGTTTCCAGAAAAAGAAAGAAAAAGCTGAAGTTATGAATTAAAGTTGAATTTTTTTTAAACCTGTTGTTGAACCAGTGACTTTTTAAAATGTATGCTGATAGGTGGTTGTTGCTGTTTAGTTGCTAAGTCATGTCCAGCTCTCTTTGTGACCCCATCGACTGTAGCCTGCCAGGCTTCTCTGTCCATGGGATTCTCCAGGCAAGAATACTGGAGTGAGTTGCCGTTTCCTCCTTCAGGGGATCTTCCTGACCCAGGGATTAAATCAAGGTCTCTCTCCTGCATTGGCAGGCAGACTCTTTACCACTGAGCCACCAGGGGAGCCCGCTGATAGGTTAAAGAAAGGAATATGTTTTTCGAAAGTGTGATGCCAACTGGGAGCACTGAGGTTCATCCCTGTTTGCTGCTACCCGTGGCCTGGAGGAGAAAGCAAAGGGAGAATCTGGGGGAGTTGAAGGGACTTGGGTGCCAGGATGCTGTATGTCCCTGGCTTCCCCCAATTTGAGAGCCATCAGCTGCAGAGGAAAGATTAACGGCTTCTTGGAAAAGAATAGTTTTGTACTTTATCCACAGTAAAACCCCACTGAAACAACTTCAGGTTACTGTTCTGTGAAAGGCAAAGGACAAAATTGTAGAAAGCTGCTTTGCCGAGTAAGAGAAGGTGACATCTATTATATCATGCATTTTTATGGCCCAAGTGCTCATTTATGGCTTTGGCATTTTTTTTCAACAATGAAGTATTTGGGATTGGATCTTTTTTTTTTTTTTTTTTTGGTCTATAGAGAAGTGGAGAGAATTCATTAAGTCTGTAATTGCTTAATACAAAAATTAATAGAAATTTTATTAAAAGTATAATCATAACAGGATTTAAGTCCATTGTCATTTCTCTTCATAACTGTATCCTAAATAATTGATAATAATGAAGAAGAAACTTTGAAAGGTTGACTTTAGTTTTTGCACGAAGCACGATATCTGACACTGAATAGGTCCTCGGTCAATACTTATTGTAATAAAGGATGAGGGAATGGGTTTGGTGCAGTAATTGTTATTTATTTCAATATAACTATTTTAGAATCATAGGTTGGAGAAGGCAATGGCATCCCACTCCAGTACTCTTGCCTGAAAACTGCCATGGATGGAGGAGCCTGGTGGGCTGCAGTCCATGGGGTCGCTGAGTCAGACACGACTGAGCGACTTCACTTTCACTTTTCACTTTTATGCATTGGAGAAGGAAATGGCAACCCACTCCAGTGTTCTTGCCTGGAGAATCCCAGGGACGGGGGAGGCTGGTGGGAGGCCGTTTATGGGGTCGCACAGAGTCAGACACGACTGAAGTGACTTAGTAGCAACAGCAGCAACCTAAATGCTTCTCAAGTCTGTCACCACCACTACCATCAGCAATCTCCATTACCACTGTTACCATCATTCTAACTAATGTTACTTCATCTTTCACAGTAACGATTACAGTAGTCCACTTAACTGAATTTCACATTTCTTACCCCAACTATCAAATATATTGCATCCAGAGTGATATAATGGAAAATGCACAAATATGTAAGACTTGCACTAGCTATAAAACTTTTAAGAACTTTCCATCACTTAAGATTAAATATGGCTCTGAAGACCCCAGATACTCTGGTCTCTGTGTATATTTCTTATCAGAGTTAATCCAGTCATATTGACTTTCTCTCACTTGCTCATATTTTTTCTTTCCCATTGCTTTGTATATACTGTTTACTGTCAAAAATTGATTGTATGGAGCTAAACTTTAAATAGTATCTAGTTGCTCAATTTTTATAAACAGAAGTATTATTGCAGTGAATATTATCTGATTAATTCAATTTATCCTTAAATTTTTAACTTTAAAGTCACTTTCTCAGGGAAGCCATAATTGACCCTCTCCTTTGTAGAATTGATTCTATTATCATGAATTCTCATAATACAATATTCCTTTTTTCAGTGTACAACTCTCTATATAATTTGATTATTTTACTGGTATATGTATCTAAGCAGGTTAAAGGTTACATTAGAACTTGAACCACATTTGGTTGTGTTCAAAATTTTATCCCTAGAGCTTAGCACAGTCCCTGTTTCAAATATGCTCAAGTCAATATTTTTTTCAAATGATGAATTCACTGAATATAATAACAAAATTTAATTACAGCATAGTCCTAGAATAGGATTCAAGTAGAAATAAGAAAGAGCTTAAGTGGAAGAAAAAAGAAAAGCTAAAAATTGAATACTTTCATCAATATTGAAATCTGCCCCAATTGAATGAAGAGGTAGAAATTAGGTCTATAATTGGCATGTGCTCATAAGCTGAATTTTAAAAAATCTTTGTCCTTTTTTTTTAACTACAAAAACTCAATTTCATTTGAGTCAACCTAATAAAATTCACTGGCTCATTAGTTTATTAAGTGATACTCTAAATAGTTATTAATAACTAAATAACTATTCTTGAGGCACTTTACTAAGTACCTGGCATAAGCACAAACAAATCATGGGCCCTGGCTTCATGTTGCTGAGACTTAGAAGAAGATAAACATGGACAGACAACAGAAGTGTGATAACGGCCATTTTGATTCAGTAGGAATGGAAACATAAGTATGTCTAAGAAGACGATGACTTCAGAGTACAGACTGATTGGGAGTCTTGGACTCCATATATCCAAAAAGGAAATGAAGAACACTGACAGTGGCTGAACCATTAATTGCTGAACTGAGCTGAAAAGGAAAACTGACATCCTGGCAAAACTAAAAGTGGTAACTAAATGATTAGTTTGAAACTCCAATTTTGCTTTTGATAACAAATAAGGGTAGTACTTGGAGAAGGCAATGGCACCCCGCTCCAGTATTCTTGCCTGGAAAATCCCATGGATGGAGGAGCCTGGTAGGCTGCAGTCCATGGGGTCGCAAAGAGTCAGACACGAATGAATGACTTCACTTTCACTTTTCACTTTCATGCATTGGAGAAGGAAATAGCAACCCACTCNCCTGTGATATTGCAATTGACTTCCTTGGGCAGTGTTTGCCTTACCTTGAGAACAACACATAGATCTCAAAAATGTTCAAACATAAGTCTTGTTCCTGAAGCATCTACATGTTTTATTTGTTCTTGTGCTTTTCCGTATGTTGAGATCTACTCTCAAGCAGTTTCTTTAGTTCCAAACATAAGTTAATAAAGTTGTGTGCTGCTGCTGCTGCTAAGTTGCTTCGGACGTGTCCAACTCTGTGTGACCCCATAGACAGCAGCCCACTCGGCAACCCCATCCCTGGGATTCTTCAGGCAAGAACACTGGAGTGGGTTGCCATGTATTTCTCCAATGTATGAAAGTGAAAAGTGAAAGTGAAGTCGCTCAGTCATGTCCGACTCTTAGTGACCCCATGGACTGCAGCCTACCAGGCTGTTCCGTCCATGGGGTTTTCCAGGCAAGAGTACTGGAGTGGGGTGCCATTGCCTTCTAGGTAAAAATGTTGTTAATTACATTGCCTTGCAAGATAGATGAAAATTGCCTTCCACTTTATAGGCAACTATAATGTTTTTAAAGGGCTAGTTTTTCCTCTTTTTAGACACCAAAGTGACTGATTCGTGTCAGTTTTCTCAGTCTGCTTTAGCAGGCCTAAGATAACTCAATCCCCGTTTGAAACTCTGTATTTGTACTCTTTTAAGACAGTCATATTTGAGAAGAAATGCTGGCCGAATAGAACCAACAGCTGAAATAGCGTCTGTTTTTGGACTTTAAAACTGTCACTGTCTTATAAAAAAGAACACAGAACTGGAGCCTTAAGCACTGTGTTTCTGTGATGGGAAAGAGAGCCTCTAAGTAACTGAGGATGGTTCATATTTGAGGCCATCTCATGACATGGGTAATACATTTAGAATAATACTAGGTTATTCAACCAGTAAAAATGGATCATTCTTGATCTGTCAACAACTTCGAGTACTGATAGTTTTCTAACTGTTTTGGGATAGGTATAGATTTATTTTCAAATCCACCCCCTTCCTTGAAACTATTATCAATGAAATGATAAACAAGGAACAAACATTGCAGGAGCACTGTTTCTGTCACAGGATGATGGGAAATGACTGGAATTTTGATGATATCCAGAGCATACTTTTCACAGGGTCTCTGAAACCTTGGGAGTGAAGAAGAATACAGAGCAGTGGGAGCTTTTTAATTTTTTTTCTAACTACTATTTCCAAATTTACTAAGATGCTACCATTGCATGCAGGTCAGGAAAATAACCTGTATATGTCTATCTGTATCCTTATTCAGAGAGAACAAGGATCAGGGTATTTATGAAATCCCACAGAAGAGGAAATGGTATAATAACATTTCTCACTGCCTCTGAGCCTCAGTTTTCTCATCTATGATTAAGGAAGTTAGAGGAGATAATCACTAAGGAAGTGATGTGATTCTACCAGGAGTCTGACATTCTCAAATTAATTCCCAAAATGCATGTATTTCAGCTCTACAGAAGGTACCTATCCTCAAACACAGCATCTCTCTCTGTTTTTAAAAAATATTTAAAAAAAACATGGACCTCTTTTAAAGTCTTTATTAAATTTGTTAAAATATTGCTTCTGTTTTCATATTTTGGTTTTCTGACTGCAAGGCATGTGGGATCTTAGTTCCCTGACCAAGCATTGAACCCTCACCCCCTGTTTGGAAGGCCAAGTCTTAACCACTTGACCACCAGGAAGTCCCAGTATGTCTCTTTCTGATTCTATTGTCATACCTTTCTTTCTGCCCTTTTAGTCCCAGTGTCAAAGCTCCATCTCTCTGGAAATTTTCCAGATCTTTCCCAAGCAGAGTTTGCCGTCTCCTCCTTTAGCCTCTCTCAGCATCTCAGAATTCACTTCACAATGTGTCATAATTATCTGTCAATATGTATCACTCCCTAGTCAGTGTGTCAGCAACTAGTATGATAATCACTTTTCATTCATCTCTATGTTCTCAGCACTTAGAAAAAAATGTCTGGTGCATTTAGTAATATATTAATAAGTAATGCATTGATAATTAAAAAATAGAACTTCCCTTGGAAAGAATCAATATTCATCATAATATGGAATTAAAAGACTATGGACAATTTTCTTTGTAGTCATTATTGGTTCACAAATACTGAGAAACCTGACATATAGAGTTGGCTGTGAAGAGCATGACCTGTGACTCCACCTGAGTCAGAGCTAAGCCAGTTATCAGGAATTCCCCTTTCCGAACACAGAGGAATCACAAGACCCTGAATCCCAGAGTAAGTTCAAGGCTATGAAAAACATAGCATTCCTGAAGACTCAGAGCAACACTGTTTCTGAGAATTAAAGCAGAGAGTTGTTTGAAAGGGATTGAATAAGGACATTTGGAAATTAAAGCATGTCCTCAGAACTTAGAGCAGAGACAGGAAGGCCATTTCAGGAAAAACTGGATGAAACTCTTGGTACGAAACCAGAATAGAAGAGAGTGAGTTACTTAATCATTTACACTTGTTCAGAATACTTCAGGTGGCAATATATCAGAATGGTTCGGGCTATAGAACCAAAGAGAAGAGTTAAATTTCTAGTTCTGCTACGTATTTGAGATAAGACTTTCCACAAGTTATTTTACCTCTGGGTATAGAAATAGTATTGGAGGCAGACAGGTGAGTTTGAAAAGGTCTTATTGCTCAGGCCCTTAAAGGAAAGCTGGTGTTCACTGTTCAGTGACTTCAAGTGTGAAAAACCCTGAGGTAAGTAGATGGCAGAATAAGACACCATTTTTGCTTCCAGGGAGTTTATAGTGGAGTTAGGAAGACATGTACAAATAGGTCCCAGTCTTCAAAGTTCAGACTTGCCTCTTCTCTTAAGTCCACATTGCTTAACACCTTCATTTGCCTTTGTGTACACTTCTGTTTCCCGCCTTCCCTTCCCTTTGGTTCTCAACCTCCTGACACCTAGTCCGCCACATTCACTCTTATCAGAGAACTTTGCTTCCTACTTTTCGAGAGGACTGAAGTTATTTGAAGAGAATTTTCACAGACTCTGCACTACACACACCTGCCAGTCAGCTCCCAGCCCTTTGTTCTGCCTTCCTACCTCATCCTGTGAGGAACAGTCAGTGCCCCTGTCTAACCCGGTCCTCCTTTTCCACAAGAGGTCCGTTCGGGAGAGATCCACCATGATGTCAACTTGGAAAGGCTACAGTGCCCAGATACGTGGTTGAGCACTATTCTAGATGTTTCTGTAAGGGTATTTTTGGATGAGATATTTAAGTGGGTGGATCTCAGTAAAGCAGATTGCCCTCCATACTGTTAGTCAGCCTTAATCAATCAATCAATTCAGTCACTCAGTCATGTCTGACTCTTTGAGACCCCATGGACTGCTGCACACCAGGCTACCTTGTCCATCACCAACTCCGGAAGCTTGTTCAAACTCATCTCCATAGAGTCGGTGATGCCATCCAAACATCTCATCCTCTGTCATTCCCTTCTCCTGCTTTCAGTCTTCTCCAGCATCACGATCTTTTCAATGAGTCAGTTCTTCACATCAGGTTGTATCAAGGTTGTGTATTTCTCACCCTGCTTATTAAACTTATATGCAGAGTACATCATGCAAAATGCGGGCTGGATGAAGCACAGGCTGGAATCATGATTGCCAGGAGAAACGTCAATAACCTCAAATATGCAGATGACCCCACCTTTATAGCAGAAAGCAAAGAACTAATGAGACTCTTGATGAAAGTGAAAAAGAAGAGTGAAAAAGTTAGCTTAAAACTCAACATTCAGAAAACAAAGATCATGGCATCCAGTCCCATCACTTCATGGCAAATAGGTNTTTATAGCAGAAAGCAAAGAACTAATGAGACTCTTGATGAAAGTGAAAAAGAAGAGTGAAAAAGTTAGCTTAAAACTCAACATTCAGAAAACAAAGATCATGGCATCCAGTCCCATCACTTCATGGCAAATAGGTGGGGAAACAGTGGAAATAGTGACAGACTTTATTTTGAGGGGCTCCAAAATCACTACAGATGGTGACTGCAACCATGAAATTAAAAGTCAGTCTTACCCAGTCCGTTAAAGGTGGGAATTGTTATCCACAAGCGGGGGAGTGAGTAGAGTGGGGCAATGTGGCGGGATTCGGGGTCACTTGGGCTTGGGATCGTGAACTGAAGGGGAGAGCTGTCAGCGTGAAGGTGGGTTTTGCGTTGGCCACACTCTCTGCAGTGGCTCTGGGTGGAGAAAGCAGAGCTTGCGTTTCTGCTTACAGCCCTGTGTCGTGTGAGAGGGACAGGACTGTCGAAGGAGTAAGTCAGGGGGTGGTATGATGTCTGGCCGTGGAATTTGATGGCCAGAGGGGCCATCAAGTGAGAGAGGGACTCAGAAAATAGAGGGTCTCAGGGGGATGATGTTCTGAGGCACCCCATCCCTGCTTCCTGTCACTCCTGACTTCAGTTGCATGAGCACATTCCCCTCTGAGCCGAAGAAGGGTGGGTTTTTGTCACTTGCAGTTGAAAAAGTCTTGCCAGTTGGACAGGAAACAGAAAAAAAGGGAAGGACCCAAGTGACGAAACTTCCACCCTTCAAACATACGGTTCTCAATTCTCAGTGTGTCAGAATTATCAGAATTAAAATGATGAATCAAATTAAAATTAAGTGATACTCAGATCCCATCCTTGAGATTCTGATTCATTTGGTGGAGTCTTAGGAAGCTGTTTTCAACATCCCTCATAAAATACAATCTTAAACCTGGGTTGAGAATGTTAGTTCTAAATCCTCTCAATTGAGGTCTTTCATGACAGCTTCAAATTATTTAGATGCTACAAGTTAATCTTTGAATTCAATAATGGATAATTTTTGGATTATGTTGGCCTGCTACTGGGAGATTTATGAGGGAAGAAAGAGGTGCTTAGATTTCCCCTGGATACATTTTACAGCTCTAGTGCCCAGCCACGTGCAGGGCCAGAGGAGGCTGGCGATGGACGGTGGGGTCTCCCACAGCATAGGTGTGATCATGAGGATAGAGGTGCGGCTGCTACTCCCCGGGAGCTTGCCATGCGTTTTTTGTGTTATTGTTTGTTTAATGTTTATTGTGAAGAGTGTATTGGTTTTAGATTTATGGTTCAGTAGTTCTATTCTGTATTTATTCTGAACACTTTATTGCAAATTAAGGCTCCTGAAATAATTGGTGTGTAAAGTATGCCCTTTTCATAGGCATTTACAACAGGACAGTAGCATTCCATGGACAGAGGAGCCTGGAGGGCTACAGTCCATGAGGTCTCAAAGAGCTGGACATGGCTGAGCGACCGACACGTTCACTTTTCTTTTGCAGTAGAATATCCTAAAAAGAGCTTTGGTCTGTGTGTCAACAGAGCTGTGCTTGAGCTCTATTTCTGTCCCATCCCAGCTCTGAAATTCAGGACAAGTTTCTCACCCCTTTTGCGTTAGGGTCTCCACCTGTAAACGGAGGGACTCCAAGATTCATTTCAGCCCTAAAATTCTGTGACGTAAGCCATAGTTTCTCCCCCATTTTTTTAAAGATGCAGAAGTGTTTTATATACATACATACATACATACATACATATATATATATTTTTTTTTTTTTTGCTTCACACTGTTGGCCTCACCTGTGGCTTATTGTCACGCCTTGGTTTTGGAGTGTCTTGGACAGTGCGCAGTGAAGAATGTGAATAAGCTTGGTAACAGAATGCTTTCCAGTTTTCTGGTGTGGCTTTTAGTGATGCATTGTAGTGAAGAGTAAGGGCCTGTGTTCAGAGAACAGCATCATTGGCAACACTAAGCGATGAAGATGGGTAAAGAAGAATGGGGAGAACGTGAGCTCCTGGTGGACTTCTGAAAGGAAGAGGAGAGCACTGCTTCCTCGTTGGTCTGGGAACAACCCAGGGAGGAGGTGGAAATTGACCCAGTGTTTGCAGGATGAGCTGGATCTCAGTCTTCAGGGAAAATAAGACTTTCCTTTGTGCACTTGGGTGGGGCAATGGAATGGAAGTGAAGATATGGACAAAGGTGGATAAAATTTGAGGGATGGAGGAAGAAGATCAGCTTGCCTTGGAGGACGAGAAGAAAAGGCTAGAAATACAGAAAGTTCAGACTGCCCACGAGTGGTTGATACTAGTGTGAAATGTAATGGATAGAGCACATTCAAATCTTTTTTAAACTTTTTATTTTATATTAGAGTTGATAAACAAGATTGTGTTAGTTTCATGTGTACAGCAAGTGGTTCAGTTGTATATATACATGTAACTATTCTTTTTCACATTCAAATATTAACATTTAAATATTTTTATGAAAGGTTGAAAAACCAAAATGTAACAGGGAATGGAAATGTAACACGGGATAAAGCAATCTGTTTTGAAGGATTGAGGGTAGAAGGAGAAGAGGGCATCAGAGGATGATTTGGGCTGGATGGCATCACTGACACAATGGACATGAACTTGGGCAAACTTCGGGAGGTGGTAAGGGACAAGGAGGCCTGGCACGCTGCAGTCCATGGGCTTACAAAGAGTCAGACATGAATGGGTGACTGAGCAACAACAACAAAGCAATCTTTAGAAAAAGGGAATGAACAATGGCTTTTGTACATCCCTTGGAGGACAGGCAGAACATGGTGTAAAGACAGTCTGCTTCTGGGCTCTCTGCTTTTATATACTTTATAAACTTTTAATCTAACGGTGATATGCCTGAGACATGCTTGGATGCCAAGGAGTCTGCCTTTTCTTTAACAATCTTCCCACTCTTGCTGACTCTTACCATTGTCTCAAAGTATAAAGATCTCTTTGTTGAAGAAAAAAGAGTGAAGATTCAAAGTATCTGTGTTTGTCAAGTCTCCTTTCATCAAGGCACTCTACCAGCCCCTCCCATGCATTTCTTAAGGGATTTGTTCCTAATTTTAAAGTTTAATAATGTATTAAAATGTGTAATGGATTTAATTTGTTTTGTTCAATGAGTGATGCTAATGATTTTATAATTTAATGATGGTTTAACCCAGAAGAACATGTTTAACAGAGTATGATGGTCATGATCGTGAAAAACAGTATTTTAAATTTTAATACACATTATACTTTTTGCAGAGATGTATAGTGGGGTGATGTATGAAAAAACTGGCATGTAGTTCATAATTCTGTGCAACTAATCTCATATAGTTTGCAGTCTGTTTTGGAAAATCCCTTAAGTATTAGAACCACTCAAAGGTAGGTGATTCTTTTATTGAGGAAATTGTTTCAATTGGGTTTGATTTTTCAAATTGTCAAGTCAGGCATTTGGGTTATACCTAAAACCAAATGAATCTTTGAATTCAAGCATAGCCAACTATTGATTATATAATTTTATTAGTTTTATAATCTTTATCTCATGATCTCTTAAATTACTTCTTTGGGCCCCAGTGCTTTCCTAAGTAAACTGGGGATAATAACACATATCCCAGCTTTGATTTGAGGAGCAAATGGGATCATGGTGTTAAATGCTTAGTATAGTTTCAGAAGACTCTGTCAGTGGACTCGCTCTTTCTTGCTCTCTCATTATATGTAGGAAATGTGTGTGTGTGTGCGCGTGTGCTCAGTCTTATTCAACTCTGCGACCTGCCAGGCTTCTCTACCCATGGGATTCTCCAGCCAAAAGCACAGGAATGGGTTGCCATTTCCTTCTCCAGGGGATCTTCCAGACCCCGGGATCAAACCCATGTCTCCTGCATTGGCAGTAGAATTTTTTACCACTAGTGCCATCTGGGAAGACCATATGTAGGAAACTCAGGTTGATTATAGATCAATCATTAATTTAAATGTGGCTTTAAAAAGTAAACCTCACTTGGAAAATTATTAATAGAAAAAGTGATGAATATATTCGTTTTTTTTAAAGAAAAGATTGGAAATGCATCAAAAGAGCAAATTAGTAATTCCTCCTTGAAATATAAATAACTCTTAGTTCCCCTCTTGTAGTTTAGATTTTTATACATTGTTTATCTACTTGCCTATCTACCTTACCAGGTTAATAATGTTAGATATGCCTGAAAAACATTTGTTATTCTCTAATAACCATAACAATGAATAATAGAACATGAAGTCTTTTGGTTAATTTAGATTCATAAGCTTAATGCATATAACAGTTATCTGAAAGCTCATTGGAGGGATTTGAGCTTTTACATGAATAATGGCCACCAAAGCTAGCTTCCTCTTGAAAAGGATATGAACTATTAAAATAGACACTCTTAATACTGTGTAAACTTGTACTGTCATAAATGGTTGGTAGCCCTATTCACTGAATCATTTAACCAAGGCTTCAGAACTAAATGAAATAATGTATTTTCTTACCTATTTCTTACCTATCTCAAGCTAATTCTACCCAGGTATTAATAATTCATTGTTTTAATTCCATTGCATGTAAATTATTATCAGTGTTACAGAAATTCTAGAAATTTGGGGGGCTCATTATTTGGTTAATATAAATAAAATTGACCTAATTAAGCGTGTAACTGAAGAGGAATCTGAAAAATAAAATCAATATGATCACTCATGAGCAGGTAAGTTTATTCTCATATTGTATCAAAAATAAATGTAATACCTCCCAGTGACCCTTTCCAGATGTCTATAGACTTTTTTTTTTACAAATATATAATTATTTAACTGAGATAAAATTTCAACTATAATATTCTTGATGCATTAAGAAATTTACTGTAGTATGTTTTTGAGCTGTAATTAGGATAGCTACCATACTGTGTGATTCTCCAAAAGCTGAATGTATATGTTCTGTGCTATCATTTATAACAGTTTTTGCAAACTAAAGAAATTTTCACATCTGAAAAAATTTGGAAAGCAGTTCAGAATCTCAACTTTGGAACATGCCTGTCTTTCTCATTTCCTGCCTCTCTCACAAACCCTGCCTTCCTCCTCACGGTGGAATATGCAATAGGAACCAACGAACGGGTTGAAGACAGTACTATACACAGTTCGCACGAGGTCTTGTGAAGAAGATGGGACCCCATCTTCAACCATATGGAATACCGGAATTTTTGGGAGCAACCCAAAATGGTAATATGAAGTCTTATTTAGGAAACAAAACTTGTGTGACTAGAAATAGACCAGCCTCTAAATATATTCTGGTTTATGTGCATTCGGGTAGAAACTGCATGTCACTAAGCAGAGTTTTAGGTGGTCAGCAGAGGGCAAGCATGTTTTTTACCTTTAAAAAAAAAAAAGTGTCCACCAGTCCAAGAACTGATTATATTCTTTTTCTTGTTTGATCATTTCAAGTCTTTTCTAACCCAGTGACAAATCTGTACTTCTATATACATATTTTAAAATATTGTCAGTCCCTTTGAGGAAGTAAATGTTCATTTCAAGACCATTTTGATCATGAATTTTGACTTCAGAGATCTCATTTCTACATTTAATTTTTAAAATTATCATATAAAATATTCTGTGAAATATTGATCCTCTCATGGGCTTGCCCAACTGAAAATGAAGTTATAAACTGGGAATTTCTTTATTTTTCCCCGAAATAATCCATGTTAACCTATGATATGTAGGTATGCTAGAGTGGGTTCTCATCTCTAGATTTTCAAACATCAATATTTTTCTTGTTTGTTTGCTGCTTCATCTTAAAGCAATTTATTTAGCCACTCTGAACTTGTGTCCTTGTTCATAGAATGAAGATTATGTATTTCATAATCTCTCAGACTTCTTGCAGTCTTAATTTCTATCTTCATAAAAGTCTGCTATCTTCCACTCACACTATAGTTTGATCATTTTCCACAGTTTTTGAAATAAACCACTGGCCCTCCATCCTCTTTGTTTGCTAGTTCTTATAATTTGGCATATGATTATTCTTTGTTGCTGGGTGTTTCTTTAATTTTTCTGATACTCTTCTTGTGTAGCTAATAGATAAAAGGGAACCTTTTGAGTTTTTGTAAAATAATGTGAAAAGTATAGTTATTTAGAGATGTGTCCAACTCTTTGTGAATCCAACGGACTGTAGCCTGCCAGGCTCCTCTGTCCATGGAATTCTCCAGGCAAGAATACTGGTGTGGGTCCATTCCCTTCTCCAGGGGATCTTTCTGACCCAGGGATTGAACCTAGGTCTCCCTCATTGCAGGCAGATTCTTTACCATCTGAGCCACCAGGGAAGCCCATTTAGAGATGTAAGTGATCATAAACATCATCAAGCCCATCCATCAAAAATAAGAAAAGTGATGGCAGAATTGTTCACAGCCTTGATTTTGGTTTAGGGGGAGGACCTTTGGAGTCAGAGATTAGCAGCTTGATGACCTTTCACATTTTATCATGTATACCTCCTTTTAGCTGTGACGTCAGAAGTAACATCTTTGCTCTCATATAAACACTGGTTGTGACATTTAAGAATAAATCTTCCATTGTGGTGAGCTACAACAGTTTCAGGTTTCTGTAGTCAAGACTCCAGATTCTTCCCCCATCACTGAGTTCAAAGCTGACCAGGCCAGGAAGGTCACCCTACGACTTACTGAATGTCCTCCTCCTTCCCCTTAACACCATGCTGCAGGGCCCCCAAGGTGCTTGGAGACCTCCTTGGTCAGTATTTCTTGATCAACAGACCCTGCCTTGGGCTTGTCTTCCTGAAGATGGTGGTCAGGTTTGCCTAATGCCCTAGCTGGGAGGCAGCGCAGTGTAGTAGATCAGGGACTGAGGGTTCTGCCTTCAATCAGGTAGGTGACATTGATCTCTGAGCCTCATTGTTTTAATATGTGGGTTTTTTTTGTTATTACTCTAGTATGGTGAATGATGCCACACTGGGGGTGAGAGTGGGGGCATCCAGGGAAGCACCAGAGTTGGTCAGGAGGCCAAGAGAGCAAGGGAAAAATATTAGGAAGAAAGCTTTTTGTGGTTTCTAGAGGAAGGGACAGAAAGGGAGGGTAAACAGGCTTAGGATTGGCTAGTTTGAATAACTTTAGCAGGCTCTGGGGCATAGGGGCTGTTACTAGCTGTCTGGTGCCAGGCCACGGGGTGACAAGGGCAGGGGAATAGTCACCCAAATTGTGAAAATACAAAATAAAGGAGGTGGTTGTGGTGTGAACTCTGGGTTGATGAGTTTGTATATGAAAGTCATGCTTGCTGGTGAGCCATATCTTATTACTAGATAAGAATGGTTGGGTAATGCTGGAGAGGCGGTCCCTCTAGTGTCAGCAAGGCCCCAGATGTCAAACCATCAGAAACAGAATAAAAAGACATGATTACTACACTCACTAGCCTTAGAATTTTTCATTTGAAATAACATGAGTAATGGTATTATTACTAACTTAATGTTTGTAATAATCCTAATATTATTACTGGAAACAGTACTATGATCTATTCACTATTCACTAGGTTTGATTCTCCCTACAATGAGAAATGGCATATAAATTACTGTATCCTTTTTACAGATGTAAAATATGGAGACGGGGTTTCTTGGCCAAGTTTACACAATGAGTCACTGTGTCTGTACTTCCCCTGCTCATTGTATCTTAAAATAAAAGCAAGAGAGAACAGAATTACATGTATTGTGTTTGTGCCAGATGTGTTCTTAGGTGCTTCAATATGTTATGTTGTCATTTGGTCACTAAGTTGTGTCCAACTGTTTTGTGACCCCATGGACCATAGCCCACCAGGCTCCTCTGTCCATGGGATTTCCCAGGCAAGAATACTAGAGTGGGTTGCCAGTTCCTCCTCCAGGGGATCTTCCCAACTCAGGGATTAAACCTGCATCACTAGCTTGGCAGGCGGATTCTTTACCACTGAGCCACCCGGGAAGCCCTGTGTTATGTAATTAAATGTTAAATAAATAAAAATCCCTTATAACACCGTGAAAGAAATTATTGTGCCATTATTATGCCCATTTTGTTGATGAGAGAAATGATATTCATGGAAGTTAGGAAAGTTATTTCAAGGCTACGTAAGTAACAAGTGGTAGAACTGAGATTTGCCCCAGTTGGGTTTGCAGGACTCAGGGTAGAAAATGAATTTTATCTGGAGCATCAGCCGCAGTTAGCTGATGGAGGTTGCCTGAAGCAGTGCAGAGAGGATGCTGAAGCTTGTCTGGGCTCGTTGGGAGACAGTGTCACACTGAGTTAGTGACCTTTGTCATGCGCGTGAAGGGCACAGAGCAACACCCAGCCATTTATTTCTCATCCTTGAAGTAAACTCTCTTTCAAGTCCACAGACCTGTTATTCTGGGAAACCATGGGAATAGGTAATGTCAGCCTGCATTCCCCTGCAAGTGGAGCCTGAGACAGAGGCTTCTGTGCAAGTAGTTAATTTAAGAATGTGACCCGGGTGCAGGAGCAAAGAATGGAGACAGAGGGAGAGCCAGTAGAAGTGAGTGTTATGGAGGTGGCCACCACTTGTACTCAGTTTGGTGCAGCCTCCTAAGAAGCATCGTGAAATGTGTCTGAGGACTCTCCACGGGGGAAGACCACGGACAAGCAAGAAGCATCAGCAGAGACTCCTGGGTTTTGGACCAGGGCGGTTCTGCGAGTATTCACTCCTCTCTCCTGCCTGGTGTGTGTTCAGGGGGCTTTGGGGGTGTTCTCTGCTGCAGACAAGGAAGCTCACAGGTAGAAAGCAAGAACAGGCAGTGATCTTGGTGAGAAACTCTTGAGACGCAGCCAGTGCGGCTGGTAAAGCCTGAACTTAGTCAGCTGGGTAGTGGCTGGTGTGAGCAGTGTGAGAGCTGGTGTGAGAGGATCTTGAAGTGGTGCCCAGAAGGACACTGCCCAGGGTCGATGTCTGTAACTCCCTCAGACCCGGGGAGACTCCAGGACCCTTCTAAAGCCTGTAACTAGGCTGTGCTTGCTCAGTCGCTCAGCTGTATCCGACTCTCTGCAACCCCGTGGACTGTAGCCCACCAGGCCCCTGTGTTCATGGGATTTCCCAGGCAAGAATAGTGGAGTGGGTTGCCATTTCTTCCTTCAGGGGATCTTCCTGACCCAGGGATGAAACCTGCCTCTCTTGCATTGGTAGGCAGGTTCTTTACCAGGTGGACCACCCAGGAAGCCCATGATTAGGCTAGGAGAGTACTAATAACATGTCATCTGCAGTACTTCTCGAACTTTCTGTCTCTCCATCCATCTTCTGACCGACAGAAACTTGGACTCATAAATATCAGTCTGTTTCTAAGAGACCAAGTTTGTTGAGAATTAGCAATTCTGTTTTGTTGAGTATCTATTATGTGCCAGCCTGTATGCTAGACTATGTAAGCCCACTTGATCTTTTATTTTTTTTCTAAACTTTTTATTTTATATTGGAGTATAGCTGATGGACAATATTGTGATAGTTTCAAGTGGACAGCAGACTCCCCCATTGGCTCAGTGGTAAAGAATCTGCTTGCAGTGCAGGAGGGGCGGGTTCAATCCCTGGGTCTGGAAGATCCGTTGAAGTAGGAAAGGGCCACCCACTCCAGTATTCTCGCCTGGGAAATCTCATGAACAGAGGAGTCTGGTGAGCTACAGTCCATGGGGGTGCCAAGAGTTGGACACGACTGAGCAAATGAGTATGTGCGCGCACACACACATACAAATACACACACACAGGTGGACAGCAAAGGGACTCAGCCGTATATATACATGTGTCCAGTCTCACCCAACTCACCTCCCATCCTGGCTGCCATATAACACTGAGCAGACTTCCTGCGCTATACAGTAAGACCTTGCTGGTTATCCATTTTAAACATAGAGGTTTATACATATCAACTCCCTAACTATCCCTTCCCCTCATTCGTCCCACTGTAAGCCCACTCAGTCTTAACCACAATATTGTGAAGTGTGTATTAATTCCATCTTAGACAGGAGGAAACTGAGGCTAAGAGTTGAACTGAATCGCCTGAGGCCACTTCTGCGGAGCTGTACTTCAGGAGCCCCTCCAGCTGATGCCTAAGTCCAGATTCATTTCACCCTGCAGTTGTCTGATGGGCAGATGTAGTAAGGTCTTGGCTTTCATTTGACAAGGGCTTGAACTCTCACCCTGGGACTCTACAAAATGAGCTCACTTTGGGGATTCTGGCCTGTCAGCATCCTCCAAGTGAGTCAACCGGGGACCTGGCCCGTCTCCACGATAAGAGCTGGAAATTACTGCTATGTCTCTGACTCAGAGATGCCTTTCTGAGCCCACAAATCTTTATAAACTTCCTGGGCAAGTACACACTGAAGATGAAAGTTCCTAGAAGCTGTACCCATTTTCCCCAGAAGTACTGAGGGCCACGTTCTCTCTAATATTCAAAAACATAAAGTTAAATAGAATGTCAAAAGTTAACAAAGAAAAAGATGTTCCTGATGGTCCAGGGGTTAGGACTTCTTGCTTCCAAAGCAGGTGGCACTGATTCAATCCCTGGTTGGGAAACTAGGAACTAGGAACACAGCACACAGTGCCACCAAAAAAAAAAAAAAAAGGAATCTGGAAAAATGATACAGATGAACCTATCTGTGGAGCAGGAATAAAGATGCAGAAGTGGAATGGGTTTGTGGCTGTAGTGGGGAAGGAGAGGGTGGGAGAGCTTGAGAGAGTAGCATTGACATACACATACTCACATACTACCATGTGTAAAATAGATAGTTCGTGGGAAGCTGCTGTATGGCACAGGGAACCCAGCCTGGTGCTCTGTGATGACCTGGAGAGCAGGCTGGGTGTGGGGGAGGGAGGCTCTTACACACACACTTATAGCTGATTTAACTTCCCTGGTGGCTCAGACAGTAAAAAAATTCTGCAGTGCAGGAGAGTCAGGTTCTATTCCTGGGTTGAGAAGATCCCCTGGAGAAGGAAATGGCAACCCTTTCCAGTATTCTCTCCTAGAGAATCCTATGGACAGAGGAGCCTGGCAGACTATGGTCCATAGAGTCATAAAGAGTCAGACACAACTGAGCAACTAACATACACACAGCTGATTCACACTGTTATACAGCAGAAACTGGCACAACATGGTAAAGCAATTATACTCCAGCAAAAAAATAATGAATTAAGAAAAAAATTAGCATCAACCTCTCTGCATCTCAGTATTCTCATTTATGAAACAAGGCTGTAGATTTCAAGTTCTCTAAGGTGGCATCTAAAATAGATTTGTTGAGACTGAGGCTCCACTGAATTGGATTAGGAGGAGTTAGAGGGCAGGGGCAAAGCTGCACTGGGAAACTGCTTCCTCAGTATTTAGCACAGAGTAGATTCCCAATCTGCATTTGCCAGATGACAGTGAGATTCAAAATGGACAGGGCACCTTTCCTCTGTGTTTCTTTCTCTACTCCTTGGTTTTCATCCTATTCTAACATCTATCAGTTTTGCTCCCAAGACAAACCTTGTGCTGAATAAATGGTTGGACATTTAGTTGTGTCTTCGTGTGCAGGATCCGAAGTCAGTGTATTCTCCTCCCCAGGTGCATTTGCTTATTGAGATTTATAGTTAATTTTGAAATTAAGGAAATGTCACCCTTCATCCAATTTCATGTTTGAGAGACAGGACTCTTCTGAGGCTGTAAACTCACCCCATGAGTGCATGCGTGCTCAGTTGTGTCTGACTCTTTTGTGGTCCCATGGACTATAGCCTGCCAGGCTCCTCTGTCCATGGGATTTTCCAGGTAAGAATACTGGAGTGGGTATCCATTCCCTTCTCCAGGGGATCTTCCCGACCCAGGAATTGAACCCAGGTCTCCTTCATTGCAGGCAGAGTCTTTACCATTTGATCCACCAAGGAAGCCTCACTGTTACTATGGAACGAACCTACATAATAGAACTGATTTTGCCTCTTGGTCCACAAAGCTTAAAATACTTACTATCTGGCTGTTTACAGAAAATGTTTGTCAACCTCTTGTTGATAGGAAAAGAAATCAGACAATAGGAAGAATGATAGATGTGGGAGAGGATAAAAGGGAAATGGAGCACAGGAAAATGATGTCACATGTACAATGGAATAAGTAGAATGTTCTTTCTCTAACACATGAAGTACTTAAGTGGGATCTTTTAAGGACTTGTCGACTTCGCCAAGCTCAGCAAAAAATGATTTTCTCTGTGTGTAACTTAAAACACATACACAGTGTGCGTGTGTACTCACACACACACACACACACACACACACACACACTCCTTTCCTCACCCCAGAGACGGGCCGTGGCACCAGGGGTCGTCTCTCTGCATGTCCAGCCAACCGATGCATGCTGCCTGTCAGACGCCAGCCTCCTTCCTGAACCCAGTACCTCCCTGTCCAGGTCTAAGTCAGCTTGCAGCTTCATCTACCCGCATCCTCAGTTCGTTCTCTCCTCTCAGCTCTGCTGCACTAACTTGTAGTCCTTCAGGGCCCCATCAGCCATGATGCCTGCCTGTTAAATAGGTCATGTTGAGCATTTGAACATTGCTTTAAAGTTCATGTATCAGACCATCTTTCTAAGCACTTCAGGTGACTTCGAAGCAGTCACCACTCTGGTTTTGAGCCCTCTTGTGGATCTTAAATAGTACAAGGATCAGTACATCAAGTCTGCACGAATATTCCAGTACTGAAGTCATCCCAGTACTAGAAAGGAGCTCCTGCACTTTTTGCACAGGCTTTGTACAAGTTAATCATGCCATGCGTATCAGGCCTCTGCTTCCGATTCTGCCAGGCTTCATGTTTTCCTCAGCAGGGAGTGTACATCCTAGCTAGGGTGCCAGGGCCCTAAGAGAAGCCTTCTCCCATCCTCCCCAACCATACCGTGTCATGTTCAGGGCACCAGCCAAACCGATCTCTTGGTTCCTTGGGTATGCCAGGCTGCTTCCCCTTACACCCTTGCCCTTTTGGCTGGGACTCGGCCCCCACAATTTTCATCATGTGTTCAGGCTTGTCATCCAAAGTACAGCTCAAATGTCATCTGCTCAGAAAGGCCTTGTCACCCTGTGTAAAGCTGTTCTCTCCCCCTGTTGAATGAATCCATTGTGTTTCCCCGATGGACTTATCACAGTCTGAAACCTTCTGGTTCGTGGTTTGTGTACTTAGTCCCATCTGTTTACCACGACCAGAATCCGAGCTTCATGAGAGCAGGAATCTTTTCTATTTTGCCATTGCTAGGCCCCTCAGTTGTCCTGCTCTGTCTCTGTTCCTTTAGGATGAACGTGCAAAATCAGTGCAAAAGGTCTCCTTCTTTCCCTGCGAGGAACTGGTTGCTTTCTCTCAAAGCGAAATTTAACCTTTGGTGCTACAGGATTACACATTTGGGTTTTAAAGAAATTTTCTCTCCCTGGTGGCTCAGACAGTAAAGAATCTGCCAGCAAAGCGGGAGACCCCGGTTCCATCCCTGGGTTGGGAAGATCCCCTGGTGGAGGGCATGGCAACCCACTCCAGCATTCTTGCCTGGACAATCCCCATGGACAGAGGAGCCTGGTGGGCTACAGTCCTTGGGGTCACAAAGAGTCGGACATGATGGAGTGACTGACACACACACACACACACACACACACACACACACTTTGCTTAAGACAGACAAGAAATCAAGTTTGCTTGCAGAGAGGTGGGAGCTGAAGTAAGGATGTTAAATGTTGGCAGAATGTTTCAGACTTCAGCCAAACAAAATAAATATTTTGCAGGCTATCAGTAAACTCACATCAAGAACAGCCCTAAATAGTGGATATTTGGCATTGCTTTTTCTGTTGTTTTGAAAAATTGCTGCAATGCTTTCACGAGAAATTCCTGTCTGTCTTTCCAAATGTGAGTCCATCATCTTCATTTTGAAGAGCATTAACTTCTTAAAGAGAACTCTTGAATTATGGAAACTTCTAAGCCAAAGGTCTTCTCTTTAAATTTTCAGTGGAAAATAACATTTCAAACACTGGAAGACCTTAGGGATTCGTATTTGACCTTTACTTTGTGCTCACCGTGTTAACTTTTCCAGATTATTCATTGCGTGTGTGCTTTCTGTAGATTCTCTCAGATTTTTCTTCATCCCTCTAACATGTAACAGAAGTAGTATATTGGCTTCCCAGCTGGCGCTAGTGGTAAAGAACCCACCTGCCAATGCAAGAGATATAAGAGATGCAGGTTTGATCCCCAGGTCAGAAAGATCCCTGGAGGAGGGCATGGCAACCCACTCCAGGATTCTTACCTGAAGAATCCCCATGGACAGAGGACACTAGCGGGCTACCGTCCATAGGGTTGCAAAGAGTCGGGTACGACTAAAGTGACTAAGCACATGCACAGAAGTAACATATGCATAATGGATTTTCCAGAACTTTTGTAATCCCTGGCTACTGGTGTTACTGCTACTGCTAAGTCGCTTCAGTCATGTCTGACTCTGTGCGACCCCTTAGACGGCAGCCCACCAGGCTCCCCCGTCCGTGGGATTCTCCAGGCAAGAACACTGGAGTGGATTGCCATGTCCTTCTCCAATGCATGACAGTGAAAAGTGAAAGTGAAGTTGCTCAGTCGTGTCCAACTCTTAGCGACCCCATGGACTGCAGCCTACCAGGCTCCTCCATCCATGGGATTTTCCAGGCAAGAATACTGGAATGGGGTGCCATTGCCTTCTCTGATCCCTGGCTAGAAAACCCAAGTCAAGGTATTTGGTAAGAAGGCACTGATGGGGACCTTTAAATTATAGAACTTTCTCAGATTTTACTTTTTTTCCTACATTGCAAGAGAAACTATAACAAAAATCACACATATGTATATATTTACATATAGGGTCAAAGTTTCTTATATATATATAGACTTAAGTATATATAGACTTACATATATAGAAAAAGACATAAGGTTTTGCAGTTTCCTTTCAAATACTGTACTGTATAATTTCACACAGCGAACATTAGAAAAAAAAAACATTCTCTCCTTGAGTCCCATTCTGTATCTCTTACCACCTACCTCAGCTCTACATAATATCCCATATGTCTTTCCTCATTACCGGCATATTTTAAAGTCATTAGAACTCTGTGGGTGGCAGAGATACATTGGAGAACCGCTCATAATTAATATAAACCTCATGGGGAAACTTGAGAGTTGATCTTGATATATACATATACGTACACACACAGAGAGACACGATTTGTTTTAACAGAAAGTTGGACATGACATTTAACTATGAAAATCTATGCCAAAGTATGTAGCCTTGCTTGTAAGTAAACTCTCTTTACATCGTTTTTACATAATCTCAGCTGTGTACCATGTGTGATCTAGCTAGAGCACTGATTTGCTTATGGGACCTGGAACTTAAACATTTTTTTTTCTGGTATACATGATGGATCAGGTACTGGCATCTGCTGGCAATGAGTGATATTGCTTTCTAATTCTATAGGCGGCCTGGCTTCCCGTAACAGTGCCTCCCTGGAAAGCAGACCATGGTGTTGTTTTTTTAGAACAAACATATACATGAAAGGATAAGTAACAAAACAGAGTGGTGATGATCATTTACATACTGGCTGGTGTGTGGCATATGGAAGGAAGAACATGAACTTTTGTTGTGAATGTGCTGTGCCCATGTGGTGGTGTGTTCTTCCCCATGCTATCAGAGAGGTTAGAGATCAGAAACTTGGAGAAACTGTCCGAGCTCACAGGTTGAATGCAAGGGAAAATCTATGCCTGTGGGAAATAGTTAGGATGACCCAGTTTTTGAGGCAAAAAAAGAAAAGGCTATTCAGATGAGAAGGATTTGGACAGCAATGAACAATCTTATATACTGCCAGTTGTAGGGTGTTTTGCTTCCATTTTTGGGGGGAAATGACAATTTTCCTGTATGCAAATAAAGACTTAAAAATGTGCATGCCATTTGACTAACCAATTCCAATTCTGGTCATTTATCCTCAGAAAATAATCGGAGAGGGGCTTAAAGATTTATTAATATATGTAGTTATTGCATCTCTCTCTCTCTCACCACATATATGCTATATGCTTCCCCGATGGTTCAGCAGTAAAGGATCTGCCTGCCAAGCAGGAGATAGAGGTTTGATCCCTGGGTCAAAAAGAGGGCAAGGCAACCCACTCCAGTATTCTTGTCTGGAGTATCCCATGGACAGAGGAGCCTGGTGGGCTATAGTCCATATGGTGGCAAAGAATTGGACAGGACTGAGTGAGCACACATGCACATACTATATGCTATAGCATTTACTACAATCATGAAAATAAATGATCTAAATAACAGCCAGTAACAAAATGTTGGTAACATAAATTATAGCATATTCCTATAAATGAATTATATTCATCCATGAATATAATGTTGTATAGGAAATGTTGTATAGGAATATTATTGACATGAAAATTATTTATGCCATATTATTAGGTTAAAAAAACTGGTTTATGAGGTCATATGATGCAACTTTCCAAGTAAAACTCTATATGTGTAAGTGTGAGTTGTGTGTATAGAAGATTTACCAAAATATCAATAGTAGTTATCTCTAATAACTTGGCAGATCACATTCATTTTCTTCTTTTCCTCATCCCTCTTTTATAAATTGTCTTCAATGAAAATATATCATTTAAAAAATTTGGTACAATTTAGGGACTTCCCTCATGGTCCAATGGTTAAGACTTTGCCTTCCACTCCTGGGGATGCAAGTTCGGTCAGTGGTCAGGAACTAAGATGCCACATGCCTCCAGGCCAAGAAAACAAAGCATAAAGCAGAAACAATATTATAACAAATTCAATAAAGACTTAATAAATGGTCCTCATAAAAAAGTCTTAAATATTTAATAAAATAAAATTTAGAGCAGCTTGTCTTCTAAGAGAATTAAGAATATGATAACAGGAAGCAACCAGGGGACTGAGACTACAGAACCAACTGGGATAGAAGTGGACAGGGACTGGTATCCGCAGCAGGAAGTCAATAGGAAGTGAGGACTTCCGGCATTGATGCTTCCTGGCTGTGGTAAAGGGAGGGCCTAGAAGTGCTTGCACATGTAGCGTTGCGTGCAGGCATGCTAAGTTGCTTCAGTCCTGTCCAGTTCTTTGCAACACTATGGACTGTAGCCCACCAGGCTCCTCTGTCCGTGGGATTGTACGGGAAAGAATTCTGGAGTGGGTTGCCATGCCCACTGCTAGGCGATCTTCCGGATCCAGGGATCAAACTCACATCTCTTATATTTCCTGACCCAGAGATCGAATCCACATCTCTTACATCTCCTGCATTGGCAGGCGAGTTGTTTACCATTAGCGCCACCTGGGAAGCCCACCAGTAGCATTGGGGTTGTTTAAATGGCAACTTGGTGACTGCAGAGTAGCCCCCAAGTTAGAAATTGCTTTTGTCCTAGAGAAGCCAGGGGGCCAGCAAGAGAGTAAATGATAGGAATGAGGGCTGGCTCTGGGAAGAGAGGGTAAAGCCAGGGCAGAGGGAGAGACAAGTCCAACTCAGTGTTAAATGACTGAACGACTGTCCCAGCTTGCTGCATTTCCCCTTGATCATGCCCCAGACAAGCTTCATTCCCTTTTCCTCCCCCACACTTGAGATTTAGAGAGCTGTTTGTCTGCAGATGGAAGAAACATCACATCCAGTGTAATAAAGGTTGCTTTAGGCTATTAACGTACTTGGAACGAGTTGGAAAACATACAAATAAAACTAAGCCAACAGATGGAACCAATGTCTTTTTTTCCCCCACTTAATTTTTCCCTAGGAAGCAAAGGTGATTAAATTCATTCCTTTGACTTCAAACATGCCCTTAAATTGGGATCATTTGCAACATCTAGATGTTTGAAACCTTGCAAAAAGTTTTTGATTGCGAAGTTTGGGAAAGAAAAAGACCAATGGATTTGGGTCAGTGATCCTGTTTGTGCTACCATGCCTGACTGAGAGAGTCACTTCAGTGCCTTAGATCTTAGTCCTACAAAGCAAGATAAAAGTGGAAGATCCTGCCAGCCCTGAAACTCCAGGACTCTTCTGACCTGAAACTGTATTCTTCTTTTTATGACCGTATCTTCTCTCATATCTACCTAATCCCAGTCCTTAAATAAAAGAGCCACAAAAGAGAAACATCCCCCACAGAAGGTCATACTGAGGGGAGAGACGGTTCTTTTTTTTTTTTTCCCCCTGTGGTGTCTTTACACACTGACTGTATAGGTTAAAAACTCAGGAGTATTTTAACATTTGCTTATCCATCTATTCGCTCATTCAAGAGATTGCTGAGCATCTGGTTTTGTCTCATGTAGTTGCTGGGTCTTAGGTAAACAAAAATTTAAAAGATCCTGCTGTCAAGGAACTTTCTATGTCGTGACATCTTCAATTTTCTTGCTGTATATTCCCCTGGAGGTTTTGAACCTCCTCCTCCTTCTTCTCCCCCTTCCACCCACACTGCTTTTAATAAGATGTATAATGATAGAAATTGATTGTATTTATGGATTGTATGGAGGTAGAGAAATATTGAAAACCACTGGCCTAATGCAGGAGATAGACTCATATACAGGCAATTACAGATCACCGTCATATGATCTATGAGTGCCCAGTGGCTCAGTCATGTCCAACTCTTTGTGACCCCATGGACTGTAGCCCGCCAGGCTCCTCTGTCCATGGAATTTTCCAGGCAAGAATACTGGATGTGTTGTGTTAGTTGCTCAGTCGTGTCTGACTCTTTGTGACCCCATGGACTGTAGCCTGCTAGACTTCTCTGTCCATGGAGTTCTCCAGGCAAGAGTACTAGGGTGGATTGCTGTTTTCTCCTCCAGGGGATCTTCCCGACCCATGAGTTGAACCCATATCTCTTGCATCTCCTGCATTGGCAGGCAGGGTTATTTACTACTGAGCCACCTGGGAAGCCCCGCATGATCTATAGCAGGATGATATTTGGGGGGGGCATGGGCCACAGAAACATAACTGTAAGAATATACTGACCCTGACCTCCCATCTCCTATCCTGTTTCCAGGAATTTCTTACATAACTGGGGACTTGAGCTCAATGAACAAGTATTATAAATCTATTTAATAAGTTGCTCTAAAATGCATTCCATTTCTTTCAGCCCCCTACTGCCTCTCCCATAATCCCATTTTCCATCATTGTTTACATGGGTCACTTCCTACCTGGTGTCCCTGCCTCCTGGGAACCCGTTTTTCACATCATAGCTAGAGTGATCTTTCTAAAACACAAATCTGATCATGTCTCTCTCCTGCTTTTGTACATGGAAACCCTTAGTGGAAGTTAGGTGAACCTCCTCTGTGCCTTCATCTCATTCAATCATCATTCAATTGCCTGCATAGTCATCGTTCTCTTCGACCACACGGGAAACTCTCTGAAGGTGGAAACTAGTTTATTCATCAGTAAATGAACATACCAAGGACTGTACCTGGCGCAGTGTAAGGGCTGGACAGTATCTCTTCGATGAATGGAGGATGCCGATGTTGAGGTCGTATTTAGTTGCAGTCATTGGTGTAGATGACGTCTGGATTAGGAGTTGCTTGGTAGGTAAGGGTTTTGTTGAATGAACAGGTAAATAATGAAGGTTATTTGGAGCTTCTCTGGTGGCTCAGGTGGTAAAGACTCTGCCTTCAATGTGAGAGACCTGGGTTTGATCCCTGGGTGGGGAAGATCCCCTGGAAAAGGAAATGGCTATCCACTCCAGTATTCTTGCCTGGAGGATCCCATGGACAGAGGCCAGGCTACAGTTCATGGGGACGCAAAGAGCTGGACACAGCTAAAGCAACTTATCACAAAGGTTAGTTGACTAAAGACAGATGTAGACAGTAGAACCCTAACACTCACATTTCACTGCAAGGTAGAGAAGTGTCAACTGTGAGAATGCTTGAAAAGATGGGAAGACACTCAGGAGAGAATGCAGGAGGGTTTGGAGAAGCCAGAGTCTCAAAAAAAAAAAATAATAATAATAATAATGCTTCTTTGTATTTGCAGGGCCCAGCACAGGAGTGGATGAAGAAATGGGTTGGATGAATGATGGTCAGGAGATTAAGATTCAGCAGCCAAGTTGAAAACCACAGGGCCTGAGAAGAGCCTGCTAGATCTGGCAGTTAGGGCATCCTTGGTCATCAATGGGATAATTAATTACAGTTTTAGTGGAGTGTTTGGTGCGAGAGCTGGGGGGAGGGGGCAGTGCAAATGAGAAGGGAGAGATGGTGAGTGGAGAAGGAAGGAAAGGGAGGGCCCTCTTGGACAGGAAGAAAAGAGAAGGAGAATTCTTGGAAGGAAAACTCTGGGGGCAGTTTCTCACCCAAGAAACATCTCATAGACCGCAGAGGAGCAGTTGGCAAGAGGGGACCAGCACTGATGCTAAGGTCATAGAGATGCTGCTTCTTACCCAGCAGAGCATAAAAGGTCATAACCTAGATTTTTTCCCCTTTCAAGTTCTCAGCTTTGCTACTGGGTGACATATTAATAATAGCAACAGACTTTCTCCTGAGTACATTTTCATTATGTTTCTCTCATCATGATAATGATAGTGGTGGTGAAAGTAATAATAATGGTGAGCAAGGTACTGTGATAAGTGCTTCTGTAAGTACTATCTAATTTAATTAGGCTAATAATGATATAGATAAAATTATTCTCCCCATTTCACAGATCAGTAAAATTAGTTGAATAAATGAGTTTTTTTATTAATTTAGAAATAGAGTCGATCAAATCAGTTTAAAATAGGGTCAATGAAAACACAGAATTATTATTATAAACTTGTTTTTCACTCGAATCTGAGGAACCAGATCTTTCATAAAATGAAGGTATACTGTAATGTTGGAGATTTCTCAATGCAGATTGAGATTTAATACTTTCCACAGGAAGCAGTTGATAATGAGTATGTCAAAATGCCCTTTTCATCTCTTTTACATCTTTAGAGTATTAAACATATAAGCAAAAGGTATTTAGAAAAATATATAGCATTGCGTATATTTTAAGTAACAAAAAATTAATTTTAACTTGTTTACTATCCTGTTTCTAGTAATTTATTTTTGAAATGAAAATATTTCTCCTGGCTAATGGGTAAAAATTTTGTTGCTTTTAATCCTTACTATAAACATGCCGAAGGAAAATGATTTTGAGATGATCGCTCACATATAAAATAGAGTTATTGTTTCTTTTAAGGTACCAAAATGTGAATGCATTTAGAATCAGTACTAAAGTCTTCATAGCCATTGGAATGGACTGACTGCAAAATGTTTTAATATAGCCTGTAAGTGAGTGATGACAACACACCAGCATGTACACAAGTACGACAGCATCTCTTGTGTTTGTCCCTATCCATCACTCAGAACAGATTTTTCTCGTGGTAAAACAAAGCCAGGGACAAAAATGTATTGCTTTTAAAGTAACCTCACAGGCCTGCTTTAAATAGACAACAGAAGCTTGGGCGATCAACGCTGAGGAATCTTAGCTGCATTGTTAATCTACGTTTTTGTGTTGCAGAATTACTACACATAACATACATGAAGGTCTTCACTGCAGTTTTAACAAGAGACCTTGGCTATACTGCCTTAAGAAAGGGTTTTCATTCTCACCTCTTAAATACCCACTTCTTTCTTTTTAATTCAACTTAGATTCAGCGAGAGAATTCAAGCACATTTGAAAATTTTAGTGGAGAGAAATACTCCTTCATATCAAATAAATTCAAAAACATACATTGAATGGTTGACTCAAGGGCTTTCACTAAACTGGCCATGAATGCTGAAACCATCTGTTTTTCTGGACGTTGTCAGGGTGAGTGTGGCAGAGGCAGCTGTTTGCAAAGGGACGCTTTGGATGATGAACCAGCCCATTGTTCCTAAGCAATTCACTTGCTTTCAGAGGCTCTACCCAAGCGTACTATAGAGCAATCAAAATCAAACTATTGTTTGTACCAATCATATTGATCTGAAAAGAACGTGGTGGGATGACCCCATTGTAGATGCAAATAGTTGTTCTGAGCAGCTGTATGCTGGCCAATATGTACCTCAGTAGGAAACAGGCTTGGAGGCTAGAGGGCTCCCTGTACCCTACTGAGGGAAGAAAAAAGATTATACCAGATTAAACTGCAGTTTAAGGGGACTGGAGGGAATGGAGACACAGGTCTATTGGTACTAGTGGCAATTTTCTCTCACAAAAACATTGTCGACATTAGCTCTAGGGTGGTAAAACTACTCTTGTGTATGAAAGCTTTCTGCAAACTAGAAATCTAGATTCTCCATAAAATTAGATAAGGACTTAAAATGATAGCACAAAACATGATTTGCTTCGGTTGGAAGTATTGAGTCCTTAGTTCTTCAAATTTTAACACTGCCTAAAGTTTTACAATTGACATACAACTCGGAAAAATGTCAATACAATCTTGATATTGCAGTCTTTGCATGACTATTAAAAAGGACATTTTGGTCAATGCAGAGAGCAAGTGGAAGCACACAAAAGGAAAATTACACTAGCTAATTTTAAAAAATAACCAGAACGCTATCTTTTATCCATTAACTTTTAAGCTTTTTGGTTGTCCTTGTCACTTCATTGCATGCATGCTAATATCTTCTCATATAAAATTTAATCTGTTGAACTAAATGAAGGAATTAGTATCTGAAAGACATCTTTCATTAAGCAATTAACGAATCTCTCCAACAAATCTACAAAAGCATATGTGTTTATATTTAATAGTTATTTGTATGATCAGCCAGTTATAACACATGCATACGTTTTGTTTTAGCCGTGATAGTACTACACCTAAACTTATTGTTGTTGTACTGTAGAGTCCTAATAAAAATGTGGCTACAGCTGGTTATTTGCTAAAGGATATATATGCATATATCTGTAGTTTATCGCCTTTAAAAATTCCTCTGTAGTTCATTATAGAGCAATGACAAGTCCCTCAAGCAGAGCTATTTGGTATTGGATGAAATTTTGCTTTCTGTTGCAGCGTAAACCAGAAATAACAAGGTAGATTTAAGAAATATATAGCTTTGTAGAATGTGATTGAAAAAAGACTCAATACCATATGTACCAACCAAGCTTTATTGTCAAATACAGGGGCCATGATAAGATTTGTGAGTCTTTCTTAAGAAAATATCTTACTCATTATTTTAATTTCAATTAAAACACTTTAATTGGCAACCTACCATGCTTCTGCAGAATATATTAGGTTGTCTTGGTGTCACTGTGAGTATGGCGTGGGGTGGAGCCTACAGAGCATTCCATCATGGCAAATTCAGTCCACCACTAGGTTAGCAGGCCTATGTATGTGAAAGGAACATACTAAAAGCCATTTCTCAATTAAATCTCAGATTTTTAGTTGAGTTGACTTATACTTGCAGATGGAATAGCTAGGAAATATCTGTCAAATAATTTTCATTGGTTAAATGTTTTATGTACACTATTCATAGACACAGACAGTATTTCACTTTTCTAACACTCAACTGAATATATTTCCTATATACTTTTTTTTTTGGTCCCACTCTCATCCAGTATGATCTCAACTTATTACATCTGTAAAGCCTCTATTTTTATTTTATTTTTTAAATTAATTAATTAATTTTAATTGGAGGCTAATTACAGTATTGTAGTGGATTTTGCCATACATTGATATGAATCAGCCATGGGTGTACATATGTTCCCCATCCTGAACCCCCCTCCCACCTCCCTCTCCATCCCATCCCTCTGGGTCATCCCAGTGCATCAGCCCTGAGCACCCTGTCTCATGCATCAAACCTGGACTGGTGATCAGTTTCACATATGATATTATACATGTTTCAATGCCATTCTCCCAAACCATCCCACCCTCACCTTCTCCCACAGAGTCAAAAAGTCTGTTCTTTACATCTGTGTCTCTTTTGCTGTCTCGCATATAGGGTCATCGTTACTATCTTTCTAAATTCCATATATGTGTTAATATACTGTATTGGTGTTTTTCTTTCTGACTTACTTCACTTTTAAGAGATTAAGACCAATTATAATTTTTAAGCCAGTATAAAGGATTTATTCTATAAAGTAATTTCCAAGTTATATTCCTAGTATGAATAAACATTTGGCCATTTTCCCCTCTCATATCTGTAGAAAGAACTTTTGCTGTGATAAGTGATATTCACAAGGATGACCTGAGGGGCTATAATGACACATCATCCACCAAAGGATAATTACACAATGTTCATAATATTATACTTAACAGTAGCTAATTATGATTGGGTTTTTACCCGGTGTCCATGGTGAAGTTCAGTTTCTTTACAACTTACTGCTCCAAATGAACAAAATGGAAAGGGTATTAGAACATGTTGTGGGCTGAGCTGTGTTCCCACCTCCCTCCAGCTGATGGCTCATAAATGCAGGAGACACAAGAGACGAGAGTTCAGTCCCTGGGTCAGGGAGATCCCCTAGAGAAGGAAATGGCAACCCACTTCAGCATGTTTGCCTGGGAAATTCCATGCACAGAGGAGCCTGGTGGGCTATAGTCAATGGGGTTGCCAAAGAGTCAGACAGGACTTGGCAGCTAAATAGCAGCAGCAGTGTAAGTAGTATTTCATTTGGCATTTGTCTTTTTCTGACTGACTGACTTCACTTAGTGTGATAATCTCTAGGTTCATCCATGTTGTTGCAAATGGCATTATTTCATTCTTTCTTTATGGCTGAGTAGTATTCCATTATATGCGTATACCGCATCTTCTTTATTCATTCATCTGTCAATGGACATTTATGTTGTTGCCATGTCCTGACTGGCTATTGCAGATACTGCTTCTATGAACATTGGGGCACATGTTTCTTTTCAAATTAGGGTTTTCTCCAGGTATATGCCCAGAAGTGGGATTGCTGAATCATATGGTAGCTCTGTTTTTAGTTTTTTAAGGAATATCCATATCATTCTCCATAGTAGGTGTACCAATTTACATTCCCAACCATGTAGGAGGGTTCCCTTTTCTCTACAACCTCTCCATCATTTATTGTTTATAGACTTTATCATGATGGTCATTCTGATCACTGTGAGGTGATACCTCATTGTAGTTTTGTATTAAATAATTTGTGATGTTGAGCATCTTTTCATGGTCATCTGTATGTCTTCTTTGGGAAAATGTCTGTTTAGGTCTTCTGCCCATTTTTTGATTGTGTTGGCTTTTATTTTTCAATTGTTTAAGCTATTTGTGGATTTTGGAAATTAAACCCTTATTGGTCACACTGTTTGCAATTATTCTGTGGTTGTCTTTTTGTTGTGTTTGTGGCTTCCTTAGTGCACAAAAGCTTAAAAGTTTTATTAGATTCCATTTGTCTATTTTCACTTTTATTAGATTCCATTTGTTTATTTTCACTTTTATTTCTATTGCTTGGGAGACCGACATAAGAAAATATTTCTACACTTTATGTCAGAGAATTAAACTTGGTTTTGAACCCCTGTTTATATGTCTTCAAAGCCTTTCTCTTAACGACCCATGCTGCCCCCTCTCTTAAGCAGGTGGTCTATCAATATTATTTAGAAATGATTTCAGTGATAAATGTAGAACTATCTCCTCTAAATTTTTAACTCTCATTATTACAAAGGCTAGTTCACAAAAATCATCTATTATCCAAGAATTTCATTAATAAAAGTTAATATTACGTATTAAATAATTCATCTTTGGTAATTTTATTTCCATGAGTGAATTTACTGGAAAAAGTTCCACTTGTATTGATTCTCTAGTGTGTAAATGTAACAAGATAAATTCCTCCAGGACATGCTAACAGAAAGAGTTTAAGGTTATAAGAAAAATGTGTTACAGATAGAATATTGTAAAATAAATAATTTAGGAAATTAATAACATTTTTTAATGCACTCAGTGTATTCACGGGGAAGTTCAGCTTCTTTCTAAGGAAAAGAAACAGTTTACTGCTCCAGTCTAGCAAAATGAAAAATGTATTTTTATTTGAAAACCATGCCGTTTATTCTGTTTTTTTCTTTTCTATTGGGATGAACCATATGATTCTGGGATGAGTTAGAAGTTGAAGCTGGGAAACAATCAAATGACCTACGTAATCTTTGGTTATAAATTCTCCTTGGGGAGGGGGTAGTAATTTGTTTAAAAAGACTGGACATAATGATACATTTTCTGTTTGTCCTCTTCAATCCTGTCGTCACCTGATGTCTTAATATTAATACTTATCATAAAGGAAAACATTTTCTGCTACTGCTGCTGCTGTCATGTCAATCATGTCCGACTGTGTGTGACTCCATAGACT
>SJYV01049638.1:993903-1017798 GCA_006410875.1 Neotragus pygmaeus
CCCCGTCCCTGGGATTCTCCAGGCAAGAACACTGGAGTGGGTTGCCATTTCCTTCTCCAATGCATGAAAGTGGAAAGTGAAAGGGAAGTCGCTCAGTCATGTCCAACTCCTAGCGATCCCATGGACTGCAGCCCACTGGGCTCCTCCGTCCATGGGATTTTCCAGGCAAGAGTACTGGAGTGGGGGTGCCATTGCTTTTCTGCATATAGATCCTGAACATGTTTTGTTAGATTTATACCTAGATATTTGATTTTTGGTGCTATTTTAAATAGTATTGTGTTTTCATTTTGAACTCCACTTTTCATTGATCGTATATAGGAAAGCAGTTGCCTTTTGTATATTAATCTTGTATCATATAACCTTGCTATAAGTGATTATTTGTTCAAGGATTTGTGTGTGTGTGTGTGTTCGATTCTCTAGGATGTGTGCATAGAAGATCATGTCATCTACAAATAAAGAGTTTTATTTCTTCCTTCCTCTCTGTCTCACAATCTGCATACATGTTGGATTTCCACCATGATATTACAGAGAAGTATTGAGGGGCATGTTCTTGCCATGTTCTCTGACCTAAGGGAGCATGTCCAGTTCTTCACCATTAAGCTTTCTTCCTTTCTTTATGTAGGTTCAGGTTTTTGACCTATATCTTTTTCCTTTTCCCTGAAGAAATTCTTTGAACATTTCTTGCAGAGCAGATTAGCCAGTGATGAATTCTTTCAGTTTTTATTTGTCTGAGAGAGCCATTATATCTCCTTTACTTTTGAAGGTTAAGTTTGGTACATACTGAATTCTGTTTTTTTTTCAGCACTTAATATTTCAATCCATTCTCTTCCTGCTTGCATGAAGAGAATTCTGCTATAATTCTTATCCTTGTTCCTCTTCAGGTAAGAGTTTTTTCTCCTCTGATTTCTTTAAGGACTTTGTCTTTAGTTTTCTTCAGTTTGAATATGACATGGATAGGTGTGGAATTTTCAGGATCACTGCTTGATGCTTTTTGAGCTTCCTGCATATGTGTGGCTTGATATCTGTCATTAATTTAGAAAATTCTTAGAAGAAAATTAAAATACTTTTTGTTTTGTTCTCTCACTTCCTACTATTCCAGTTATGCATTTGTTACATATTTTGAAATTTTCCCATGGATCTTGGATGCTTTGTTTTTTTCATTCTTCTTTTCTTCAGTTTCATGAGTTCTGAACTGAAGTATCTTTAAGCTCACTGATTTATTCCTTGGCTGTGCCTATAGGTGAGCCCAGCAAAAGCATTCTTCTTTTTTGTTACACTTTAAATAAAAATTTTCTAGTATTTGTTTTTGATTCTTCCCTAGAGTTTTCATCTCTCTTGTCTACATTATGCATCTTTTCTTACGTGCTGTATATTTTTTCCATGAGAGCCATTAACATATTCATTACAGTTATTTTTGATCCCCTATCTTGCAATTAATTCCACAATCAGTGTAATACTGGAGTCTGGTTCTGAGGCTTGATTTCTGTTCAGAATGTTTTTCCCATTGATTATCAAGACTGTTTTGTAGTTTGGTTTATATAGTTATCTCTGTGTTTTTCAACTACAAAGTGAGGACTGCCTATGTGTGTGTATGTATGTGTGTACATGTGTGTTCATGTGTGCACATTCTGCTCAAGTAATGAAGTACCTAACACAGGAAGTTTTCTCTTTGCTTTGATGTGTCATATAACATAAAGCCAACTGAGTGTCTATCTTTAAATTAGTTATTATCTTTCAGCTTCTCTTTGATTTAGTTGTGGGAGTTTCTTTCCTCAATCTGATTTTTATTGAGCTAGAATTCCTATTATGAAATTTTCTCTCTTTTTTGTTTTTTATATATTTTTTAAACTTTAAACTTTTTATTTTGTTTTGGAGCATGACCAGTTAACAATGGTGTGGTAGTTTCAGGTGAACAGCGAAGGAACTCAGCCATACCTGTATCCGTTCTCCCCCAAATGAAATTTTCTCTCTTAACAGACCCTTTCTATGATTGCATTTTGAAGAATTTGGGAAATAGAAATTCCCTAAACATTTTGAAATTAATTTCAGTTTCCCTGAATTTTTAGAAGGGTGTGATAATTTCCTAGAGTTTTTCTTAATGATAGTAATAATTATAATAATCACATCTATTTACTGGATATTTGGTATGTGTCTGTTTCTTTGCACAAGCACTTCAAGTAGATTATGAGAGAATATAATTTTTTTTTAAGTCTTTTATACATCATTACTGTTGTATCTTAGACTTTTTCCCAGCTGAGGCAAGGGGCTGACAGAGTGTAGGGAAGGGTCTTATATTAAGATCTAGCCATTTCCCGTTCACTGCATGAGATGAAGTGGCCCCAGTGGCCTATGAGTTGCCCTTCAGAGAAGAGCTGCAGGTGGCTGACCGCTGAAAGCACCAGGAGGATCTAAAATTCGTTTTTACATTATACTCAGTAACAAAATACTTGGTAACTTGCTTGTATGATCTAAAAACTTAAACACAGCCCCAGTTTAGAAAAGGAATCAACCTGCTGCCTGGAGATACCGGCAGTGAATGATAATCATACTCTCCAAATTCTCCAGTAGAAAACTCGATGAGCTGTATTTACTTCTTTCTGACATTATAAAAATTATATATCCTTTTATGTGCAGAGACAGTTCCTTGGGGATGAAGAGTTATGCATGCTCATTAGCAGAAGAATATGTACCACAGCAAGCACGGCATACGCAACCCAAGACTTATGACCCTACAGTCCACATGAGTGGCAGGCATAACTTCTGTGTTGTGGCGGTTAAATGAGAGGATGGAGAGGTGATGATGAAATGAAGAATGATCATTTGAATGTCCTTGTCCTGGACTTTAGTTAAATATTCAAATACCTTTCAAATTAACCATGCTGCTTCAAAAGTTGGAATCCAAGTGGGATTAAATCATATAACATTACTTTCTTGCTGAATTTTTTGTGTTTTGAAATGGAAGATACCTTTGGAATTCTCTCTTAGAATTGGCAAAGCACTTTGCCCTGCTATGAACCTTGATGATTGGTTTTGCATCTTTTAATCCAAAAAGACTTTAAATTGTTTTCATTGTTTTTTCTAAACTAATTTTCTCTGACTCTGTTGGCAAGTATATTAGCATAATCTTTGCCAAGAGATTTTTACTTTGATGTTGGAATCCTGATGATAATTATTCTTTTCAAGAATTCAGGTCCTTGGTGTCATTTACTCTTATGATCAATGCACATATTGTGTAAAGACCTGATTCATGAGAATGATCATGAAAACTGGTTCATTGGCTAAATATACATTGAAAGATCTCAAGTGAACAGAAACTAATTGTGAAGAACAAATAATTTAAGGAAAACAATGAATGCTCAGCATTATGTCCTTAGGAAATCTTGTCAACAACAACAAAAAACACTGACTCATTACATGTATTGTTTAAAAGAGGAGATATGAGAACTTAGGCTCTGAAATTAAGTAAAATAAATTATAAAAGACTGTAGATCTTCTTAGATCGCAGTCCTTGGAAGCAGAACTTCTGTGCAGGAACTCCCAGGGGAAACCTTAAGGGAATGGGAAAAACCAGTCAGTGGGGGAGAAAACCATGGAAAGAGATTGATCTCAGAAAGAATCTCCCAAAGGGTGGGCTTCAGCCTAGCCCTACAGAAGACCTGTGGAATATGAATTACGTGTTGAAGGTTCATACTCTGTCACCACATAATCACTTGACTGTCTCAGGGTGTATAAGAAGGTCACAGCCCCTCAGATCCTTCCCACTTTTTACACCTGCAGCCAGGTAGCCCCAGCAGCCTGAGAGTTGTCCTCTGAAGCACTGCAGGCCAGGCCATCGAAAACTCCAGATTTCATTTTTATACATTTTTGTAACACAGGATCATCTGTTTAACAGACATTGTTGACTCCCTCTTATTCCTTTTTACCATTTCTGCATGCACCCCACCTCCTACATTACTGTATGTAAAATAGATAACCAGTGGGAGTTTGATGTTTGATATAGGGAATCCAAAGCTGGTGCTCTGTGACAACCTGGAGGGATGAGGTGATGAGGGAGGTGGGAGGGGAGTTCAGGAGAGAGGGGACATATGTATGCCTATGGCCGATTCATTCAAAAACCATCACAATATTGTAAAAATTATCCTCCAATTAAAATAAAATTTTTAAAAAATGTGTAAAAATTCATGAAGGATATTTCAAATCTGGATAATTTTTCAGATTAAAGGAAAATGTCAAATTGATCATCCCAAGAATACTTGTGTGTTGTTTTGTTCTTAATCATATAACAAACACATGAAACCTGCTATTGATTGAGCTCCTACCAGTCACTAGCTCTTTGATTCTCAGGTCAGTGAAAATAGGTATTATTTCTCTCACTTCAAAGAGAACAGAAACTCTGCCAGAAGCCATGGTGCACCAAAAATGATTTTTGAATGAGGAAATGAATGGCCACACCTTTTTGAATTTAAGATGGGGCTTCCCTAGTGGCTCAGATGGTAAAGAATCTTCCTACAATGTGGGAGACTTGGGAGATGTGGGTTTGATCTCTGGGTTGAGAAGATCCCCTGGAAAAGAGAATAGCTACCCACTCCAGTATTCTTGAGTGGAGAATTCCACTGACAGAGGAGCCTGGTGGGCTACAGTCCATGAGGTTGCAAAGAGTCTGACACGATTGAGCAACTAACACTATTGAATTAAAGACAGGCCGATAAGTAATTTTATTCCATTTATCTCGTTAAAGTAAGTAAGTAAGTGGCTCACTCAAGACACAGTGTCATCTGTCTGACTCTAAAGCCCCGGGTGGTTTAATCTGTTCCAGTATACAGACGGTTCATGATTTGAAATGGTTCAACTTAACGGTTTTTTAAGTTGACAATGGTGTTAAAGTGATAGCACATTCTGTAGAAACTGTACTTGAATTTTGACCTTTTCTTGGATTTTCCTGATGCTGAACAGCAGCAGCAAGCCACAGTTTCCCATCAGCCGTGCCATCACAGAGGTATAACACAGATACACTTATTGCCATTCTGTACCTGGACAACAGTGCTGTTTTTCACTTTCAGTACAGTATTCAGTGAAATTACACAAGATACTTAACCGCTTTATTATAAAATAGGCTTCATGCTAGAGGATTTTGCCCTGCTGTGGGCTAATATAAGTGTTCTGAGCATGTTTAAGGTAGGTTTGGCTAAACTCTGATGACTGGTAGGTTAGGTTATTAAATGCATTTTTGACTTAGGATATTTTCTACACATAGTGAGTTTATCAGGACATGTAATCCCATTGTAACTAGAGGAAGATGTAAATGCCTTTTCAAAAGAAAATTGTTTTTAAATACCTTTAGTCTCTATTTCCCAAACAATAACAACTCCCTGTATTATTACAGCTCCACACAGTTCACCCAGCCTTCCACATCCTTAGCCCATTTCATCTTCACCACCACCATTCTTACAAATTAGACAGCTGATATTCAGGGAGGTTGGGTAACTTACTCAAGGTCACAGAGCCAAGAAACAGTAAGGCTCATGCCAAAGTCAGCTCTCTTGACTTCAAGGCCAGTGTTCTTTTCAAAATCAGTTGTTTTGAGCATGCACTTTTTTTTTTTTTTTTTAACATTGTCAGTTTCCCCCTGGGATTCAAAGTGTTTTACAGAGTTTGTGTCACTGTAGGGTCAGTGAATACATATTTGCTAAGCTGGTTGCCATGAAATTGCGTTCAAACAAAGGACTTTCTGACCCCCACACCAACATATATTCAGTTTCTATATTTTCTCAGATACATGGACCTCTATACCAGTGGTCTGTGGTTCATTTTAAANTTTGTGTCACTGTAGGGTCAGTGAATACATATTTGCTAAGCTGGTTGCCATGAAATTGCGTTCAAACAAAGGACTTTCTGACCCCCACACCAACATATATTCAGTTTCTATATTTTCTCAGATACATGGACCTCTATACCAGTGGTCTGTGGTTCATTTTAAATCTCTTCTGAAACAAGTCTGATAATTAAAAGATGAAAAGGTTAAGGAATAAGAGAAACAATAGAAGTTTTTGGTTTACATTTTTCTTTTAAGGATCAGAGGGCTGGAAAAGGTTTCTTATCTTACGTGCTCCTCCTGTAAAAGGTATCTATTTTTCCTTTAGTTTCATCTCAGGAAGACGACACCTTAATTAGACTCCAGTGGGCTAGTTTAATTAAAAAATGTCAGTCAGATCCTCATAAGGGGACCAGATATCCATGAAACGGACCGTCTGTTTCCTTTGTGATTACTCAGAAATCTCTGACCCTCCACCCAACAGGACGGCATNCTTTAAGTGTGCCTTGCTGGAAGCAGAGTGGGCCCTTGGTAGGCTAGTGAGGGAAGGAGAGAAGCCAGGTAGATCATCAGGACCCAGATTTCAATGCTGAGAGACTTTATTGCTGTCCTGAACTAAGGGATTCATGGTCATCAGTTCTATTCTCATCACTATGAAGACACCTAAGAATTTAGCCATTCTTTCATCCCTGTTCCACTTTCCCACCTGTCTCCCTGTCTCCCTGCTTTCCTTTCTCCCATCTGTAGGCTCAGACCCTGTACTTTCGTGTATACGTGTCTGCGAACCATTTAGTGCTTTTTCAACCTGAATCCAAACAGCCCTGTGAGCAAAGAGGTCACCTCCCTAAACCCTAGGGCAAGCGTGGTGAAGGGTTTCATAACCATGATATATTGAGGTCATTCCCTCTTATGGGTGTTTTAAAGACATGATTTCGTTTAATGCCCACTTGATTATTACCTCACTTTGCACCGAAATGGAAAATGGAGGCTTAGAGAAATTAAGAGATTTACCCAAAATTACAGAACAATCATATGGAGAAACTAGGAATTGATCAGCAGAGCTACTCATGACCTGTTAAGCTTCTAACTCCAGGTGTTTCTCAGCCATCTCTTCTTTATTTATGAAAATAGCCTTAATCTGATTCTATACATTACATGCTTATTTGAAAAATCTGGTATATTGGATATGCTGTTTTCACTGAGGATCTCTTAAAAATATTAATAATTATTGTTATTAGTAATAACAATGATTCTTGTTCAGCCAACCTTTACCAGTATCTCCTACCTGTCCCCTCTACCTCCAGAACCCTTCCATACCTATATGAAGTGACACAGCCCTTCAAATGTCGCTCTGAGAGAATATAATTGGAACGAATTTGCAGGTGTGCACACAGCATGAATAGGGAGTTTGTTCATGTTAGTTATTTTAAAAATATATTCTCTTCATCTTTTCACTCAAGAGTAACATCATAGAAAAATTTCCTGGCCAACTGGTATAACTAGCACATTCTTTTAAAGGCATGTAATACTACATAGGAGGCACAATCTATAGTTTTTCTACTTTGTTTCAGTTTTTTTTTTCTTTCTCTTTTCCCAAAGAAACAATTTTGTACTAAATATCTTTAATGACATCTTATTTCATATTTGTGCTTTTATTTCTATGGGCTAGACTTTCCCAGAGGTGAGGTTTTTTGGGTTGAAGAGTATGCCTTTTTAAAATTTTAGTATCTCCAGATTGCCTAAGCAGTTTCTAGGACATGTGAAAATGCCGTTTATCAAAAACCCATTAGACGTACTTAAGAATGGACGCATGCGTTCCCAACTCTAATTTGGCCATCTCAAACCCTGACTGTCCCTTATCAAATGTGTTATAAACATCCCAGTCCTGAATTAGGTACAAGCCAGACTCCACAGGATCAAATTGAAAACAGATCTCCAGAGATAATATGTTTCCTTAGGTATGCCTCTACTGAATATCTGGGTTACGTAAAACTCACAAAAGTTCTAGAGTTTACTTATAGGACATTTGGATAGCAGATTGTTGCTGAGAAGATCAATTTGTGCATTTGTGTATAGAAACACCTCCTATGATGTATCATTATAGAGTCATGGGAATTGAGAGCTGGAACTGTTCAATTGATGATTCCTTCACAAATTGCATAGAATCTTCGAGAATGATATCTTGACAGCATATGCTTTTGGTACATGCTATGATGCGATCTCATTTTTGGCGCTTTCCTGAAAGCCTATTTTCAACGTGTTTTTCAAAATGTTCAAATTTTTTAAAAGAACAAAGCATGTATTTAGAGTTATTTTAAAGACCACTGATTCAGGGCTAATGGTTGTACAGTTTATTAATCAAATGTATTTAGCAGGAAAAAAAAAAACCCAGTTACAATTCACTGACAATTGGAGTTTTACTCTATTTTAACGTTATTTTAATGAGCTACAGATTTGAATGTGGCCTTTGTTCATCTGTTGCTTCCGCTCAATTGCAGTTTCACCCTAAGACGACACAAGACAGATTGATCAGGCTTCCAGTCATTGTGAGGCTTAAATGAAGTGAACAGGGCCTTATGTTTCTCTAAACCAAATGAGAGGATTAAGGCAAAAAGAAAAAGAAGGCCAAAAAAAAAAAAATCCCCTCATCCCTCCCAAAACACTCTAGACTAGACATTCTTTAAATCATGTTTGCTGTTTCTTAAATCTTCTGCTTCAGTATCTCTGTTTTCCTAGAAGAACGTCAGAAGATGACATCATAAAAATGAAGACTTGCAAACATCCCAAATATTAGCAGGTNTGTGACAGTTTCAGGTGCACAGCAAAGCAACTCAGCCATATACACAGCAAGTTACATATATTTTTAAAACTGCAAATTTCAACAAGAGTCTGCTACTGAAAAATTCCTATTGCAAGTGCTGCATGTTACAAATATGAATCTTTTCATCATCCTTCACCTTCATTTATATGCTGGTTTTGTTTAAAGCAAGACAGACCTATTTTGCTTTTGTTTAAATCAAGGCATACCCCCATTATGTTATTTCCCCGAGAGCTTGTTGCTTATTTTAATACTGTTTCTTTCCTTTTGATGATAGGAACGATGTAGTAAGACCAAAACACTATAAAATAAAATATAGAAACTAAGGTGTTTTTAAAAAGGAGTGGAGAAACACTGTATCTATGGGATCCTAGAGAATTCACTTAGAGCTTTCTAACAGCCAGAGCAGATGTGTATCTTGTACTTGAACTTGCAGAGTCACTTGGTGAATGAATGACAGTGTTGTTTGTGATTTCGGTGAAGGTAAGTTTTGTTTCATTGTTTGCTAGTTAAAATTCATGTTGAAGTTTTAATGCATTCTCTATTAAAAGAGAACACACCCACAAAACAAACGTGCAAGAAATGATTGCAGGTAAAGAACTAAGTAAGAGTCATGTATTTTTCTGTCATTTGTCATTTGTGATTATATGTGTGTGACTTTGTACTATTTTAGATTTTAATTTTGTTTTCTTTTAAATAATTTTTGGTCCAGAGAAAAACGTTTTATTATACATTTCATTCTCAGTGCATTTTTGCATAAAGGAAAATACCTATTTGGAAGTGATTTACAAATAGATTAAATTCAAAATATAATTGACAGCCCTTTAGTAAACTGCTGAAAAAATGTGTTGAAAAAATATATATAACACTTCCATGTCACAGAGACCATTATGTTAGTTATTAATTGTGATAAAATTTGAAATTCATCCATGTATAGTTTTGTTAATTACATAATTTAGAGAATATTTTTATCAAAGAGATTTATATTTTTTAACTAATACATCTTTTAAAATATGCACATGAATTACATTCTGGCCTCAGACAAAGATGGATGACTTAAAATTGTGTAAAATAATGACACACAGCCAATTTTAAAGAGCTTAATTTCCTTTTGATGGCATGTGTGTACAACCATTGTGTGGATGTTTTTGCATTGCTTTGAGCGTTAACATTTTCTCTGAATATTCTGTGTATCTAAGTAACCATGATTGTGGTTCATTTCACTTAATGGTCATTCATATAAAATTAAAGCTTTGAGAATATTATTTGCTTCAGCTAATACCAGCTATATTACTCTTTTATAGGATGGCTGATATTTTCACATAACAGAGATTTTTCCCATCTCTTGACTTTTTTCATTTTATTGTCCCGTTTATTTTACTGAAAATAGACTCATAATAAGTTCAAGGTGAAGTTTTTAGGCTCAAAGCTATTAGTCAGTTTTCATGTAAACAATCAGCTTCAACCATCTTTGACATCATCTTTCTATTCATTCACCTTTGCATCCTGTTATGTAAATAACCATACCCCATACCTGTCACTTTTCACTTTCATGCATTGGAGAAGGAAATGGCAACCCATTCCAGTGCTCTTGCCTGGAGAATCCCATGGACGGGGGAGCCTAGTGGGCTGCTGTCTATGGGGTTGCACAGAGTCGGACACAACTGAAGTGACTTAGCAGCAGCAGCAGCAGCAGCAGCAGTGTGCTTTTAAAAATCACTATTTCTAATGGGCACATTAAAAAATCCTTAGGTATTCAATGCTTTTCTGCAAATAAATGTGAAGTGGGTGTATTGCGCTTTAGATTAAAGGCCAGTAAGGCAGACAAAAGGGACACCATTGCAAATTAAACCATAAAGGTCTGAAGTATTATTAGGAGGTTCACAGATACTATATTCCAGTCAGTCTCAATAAGGGCTGAATTCCTATTATGTTTCTAAAGCCTTCGAAAAGACATGGGAAGGGACCCAAAGTTAAAGTCATCAAATAAAACGCACTTAGGCCAAGAGCACATGAATGTATGACTGGGTAATGGGCCTTTCATCTTTGAAATAAAAACAGTGCAGTTCAATTGGAACTGAAGTTTCCCTCCTTTGAGAAAGTTTATTTTAATGAGTGTCCATTTTATGCGTGGGCTGCTCTTTAATCCGGCCTGTGCCATTGAAGTGTTACCCAATGAAGACGCAAGACAGATTGTCCAAGCTTGCGGCTATTGTTAGGGGTTGATGAAGTGTATGGGCCCTTATGGTTGGTAACAGAAGTAGATGGTCAAAGCCAATAAATAAAACTTTAACTCGGATTGTTGGGTGCTTTCTGCTGAAAAGGTTTCCATTAGCATGGATCTTTGGTTTTGAAGGACTTGTGAACCCAAAGGCAGCTTGTAGCTCTGTCACAAACTTAAGTCACTTAGACAAGCAGCAATCTGTCCTGGCTGATCAGCTCAGTTTGGCTTTTAAAATTCTAGACCTCATTTGAGAAATCAGCACTGTTAATATCTTGACAGACAGTTCTATAACTTAACAGTATGTGAGTGCGCTGCACTGTTGATTTCTCACATATGTGGTTTAAGGAGGGGGTTAGTTTGTGCTTTGCTTTATGGGGTCTTAATAATTAAAATTATAGAATGAACCATTTAGTATATTTTAAGGGGTTAATATTTGAGGCTGGGGAGGGGAGGAGGATATTTTACAAACAGTGTGAGTCACAGGATCATCTCAAGTGTCCTAAATGTTGGTTACTCACTCTTATGACATTCATAAGCTCTCTCCAAATTTTTATTCTTCTAAATTTCATTTCATCTAATCTTTTTTAGTGATGGGTATAATCATTTGAGTACTTATAGTTGTCCTAAAGAGCTTCCCTGGTGGCTCAGTGGTAAAGAACCCACCTGCCAATACGGGAGATGCAGGTTCGATCCCTGGGTCAGGGATATCCCCTGGAGAAGGAAATGGCAACCCATTCCAGTATTCTTGCCTGGAGAGTCCCACGGACACAGGAGCCTGGTGTCCAGGAGTCCAGGGGGTTGCAAAAGAGTCAGACATGACTTCATGACTGAACAGTAGCCGCAACAGTTGCCTAAAACCTACCAAAACCATTTGTCATGAGTCACAGTTCCTTGGAAAGCTTGCCCTAGTGACCTCAAAATTATGCAGCACCAATTTAGGACTTTAGAAGGCACTGCATCCTGTGACAGTTAAAATCATGACTAGTAGTATGACAGATGGACCCGTGATGACCTTGAAAGAGTAATCCTGCCCTCACTGCCTCACCACTGGACGGTTAGCTAGGTGCTATAGGTGATCTCTCATATTCTCTTAACCAGCTACCGCAAGGAAAACCCACCTGTGATTTATTTGAGACAGAGATACAAGTGGTGGCCCTCAGCCTGCACCCGCCACACCAACATGTTCTTGCATGCCTGGAATAAGACTACTCAGCCCATAAGGAGCTCCACTGAACTTTTCCCCACCCCAAACAGCCATTGGCTAACCACAGACCTAGATGGAACATGACGGCTGCATTATGGACAATTGGACGTGGGATTCTGGACTGTGGCAGGGTCTTCTCTACATTTTGTGGTAAATCTCCGAGTGAATAAAGTGACCAGCAAGGGTGACTTCCCTGGTGTTCCAGTGGCTAAGACTCCACGCTCCCGATGCGGGAAGCCTGGGTTTGATCCCTGGTCAGGGAAATAGATCTCTAAACCCTGGCGCAGCCAAATAAATTTTCATTTAAAAAGTGACCAGCAAGGATGACACTGAGAGAAGTCAGGGGCAGTGAGGAAATGAGAAAAGGTGGGTTAAGAAGCCTAAAGAGAGGGGAGCATAGGTGTTGTTGACTAATTCATACAAATTACCCAAAGGGTGTCCTTTTTTGTCCCATTTTTTTTTCATTGATAAAGTGTGTAGTTTATAACCATGCTCACAGTTAGTGATTTCCTACCTGTTCCTCAGTAAAGATTGCAGTAGTCATCTCAGTATATTTCCATGGAGTCAGACATTAAAAAGATCGTCAAAAAGTTTCCAGCATTTTTCTCTTCCAGAAAGGACAATCTAACTATGAGTTTTAAAAAATAGTGAACCTTTTAAAACAACGGTCTTTGAAGAGGAACACAAATCTTCATTCCTACCAAATTTCATGGTAGATATGTACAAATTTCCTTCTAGAATTCTGGTCTGTAATTCATGAGTTCCAGGCCTTGAGAAATATCAAGGTCTCCCATCTTTTACCCAGGTCCCCTCTTTCCTTATTCCTACATTTGGTTATTTCATGCTTTGCATTCTCAAATAAGGAGTATGCCAGCTCTATTCAGACATAAGGAGAATGAATCCTATTTCTTTCTAAACGGCATCCCTGTTCTTTATATCATTGGAGTAAATATTTGTTGAAAATATGCTAAAATATTGAGTTTGTCCTTGTGTTTTTTTTAAACCTTAAAAAATCTCATCATCACCACTTGCAGCTATTCGTCCTGAGAGCAGAGTGATGGGGGCATCCATTTTCATACGGTATGTGACACAGAACCAGAAATGGGACACTGTCATGTCCACATCTCTCTGTCACTGAGGAATGACCTCAGACTTCGTGATCAATTCTGACAAGTCACTGACAGTTTGCAGGAGAAACACATATGTGACAAAGGACAAGCAGGGGCTACATGTATCAGCAAGAACTCTCCGATTCTGACTAGAGGGAGTCAAGTTGCTGACAACTCTGGTATTTGGAGGCTCTTGGTTTTCTTGTTAAATATGACTTCAGAAAATCACAGGTTTTCACTCTTCCAGACAGGCAGGTTTTCTGCTGATAGTGTCCATGACTAAATGGCAGGTCACACTGATTTCAGTGGTAATGTGTTCATGGTCTTTTTGCCAGTTTGTGTATGAATTTTCACACATTTATGGACATAATTCTGGATCTTGAATGATAAAGCATAAATTCATGTTAGTTATAAAAACTACAAATGAAGAGTTTTAAAACCATGTTTAGCATAAAAATGGGCGCTTTTGGCTCAAGTTTGAGTCTTAAAGTGTTACTATCTGTCCCTTTTGCAGATGTAACAGAGGCCACATAGAATAGTGGTTAGGAGCTTAGATATTGAAGCCAGATCTCATGGGTGTGAGTTATGGATCCATTTAGGAATGGGGCTATGTTCACATAGAACTCTGCTCAATGTTATGTGGCAGCCTAAATGGGAAGGAGTTTGGAGGACAATGGATACAGTATATATATGTATGGCTGAGTCCTTTTGCTGTTCACCTGAAACTGTCACAACATTATTTGTTAATCAGCTGTACCCCAATACAAAATAAAAATGAAAAAAAAAAAAAAGAGTTGAGCCATGTTGAGCACAATAGCTGATATTTCTGGGAGTCAGTGTGTCCTTATCTATAAATCAAAGATAGCTAGAGCTCATTCTTCACCAGGTTGTGAGGACTATGTGGGTTACTCCCTGTGAAGCTGTTAGAACAGGTCTAGCATCTGGTAGTTAAGTTAAGTTCATTTCAGTCCCTCAGTAGTGTCCGACTGCGACCCCTTGGACTGCAGCATGCCAGGCTTCCCTGTCCATCACCAACTCCCAGAGTTCACTCATATCCATTGAGTCAGTGATTCCATCCAACCATTTCATTCTCTGTCATCCCCTTCTCCTCCTGCCTTCATTCTTTCCCAGATTCAGGATCTTATGGTGGGTGCCACATAATTATTTTTAAATTGTGTTGTTGAACTGTTGTATATCCAATATGCAAGTTTTATGAAATGGCATAATTTAAAAAGAGAGGGTCTCTGAATTTATAATTTTGATAGAATTTGGGGAAAAAATGAAGCCATTATCCCTTGAAAATTCTTTTGTTTGCATTTCTCTTTCTTATCCTTTTGGAATTCCGATGAGTTACATAGTTTAGACTGCTTCTGTCCAACAGGTCAACACAACTATTTTATTTCTTTTATACCTTTTTTTCTTCCTTTTGGATACTTTCTGTTGCTAATTCTTCAAGTTGACTGATCTTTTCTTCTACAGTATCTAATAAAATTTGCTGTTGATCTCGTCCAGTATAGTTTCATTTCAGATATTTTATTTTTCATCTCTAAAGTTTATATTTTAAACCTCCCATTTCTTTTGAAGTTCATGTTTTACCTGATGTTCTGAGTGAGTATGGTATATCATGTGCCAATTTTTATTCTTTTTCATGTTTTTGTGGCAACTTTTATTGATTGACTTTTTATCTGTATTTTCCTACTTCTTTGTTTGCCTAATAGTTCTTTTGTGTGCTGGACATTCAGGATTTTATTTGGAGGTGTCACATTTTTTCTGATAGTGTACTTTGTTCTGGCATGCAGTTAAGTTTCTTGGTATCAGTGTGATTAATTTGAAACTTGCTCTTCAACTTTATAACTTTGGTCCTGAAAGGATCATTTGACAAGTCTCATACAACACACTGACAACTTTTGTTTGATGGTGCTACTTATTCTTAATTTATTAATTAGCTCTCTGTTTTATCCATTCACCTACCTACTTTAATGAATTTCTCTGATATGGTTAAGTTGAATAAGTATCCTCAAGGAACTTAACCATTCAGGAGAGAAGATCCATGTAGAGATATTGTCAGGCAGCGATACATGCAAACTGCTGGAGAATCTGCTAGTATCTTTCTTTTCCCATGTGTATATATGGATGTTCAACCAAAGTTGTACTCTTGTACTGAACTTTCTTTTCTCTGTGATGATTCTCTCTTGGCTTCACAGTGTTTAAGAAAATTTCAGTATTATAAAGATGTATACATATATACATATATATATATATATATATATATAGTAAATATGTACATTGCTGCTGCCACAGCCAAGTCACTTCAGTCGTGTCCGACTCTGTGCGACCCCATAGATGGCAGCCCACCAGGCTCCCCTGTCCCTGGGATTCTCCAGGCAAGAACACTGGAGTGGGTTGCCATTTCCTTCTCCAATGCATGAAAGTGAAAAGTGAAAGTGAAGTCTCTCAGTCGTGTCCAACCCTCAACGATCCCATGGACTGCAGCCTTCCAGGCTCCTCCGTCCATGGAATTTTCCAGGCAAGAGTACTGGAGTGGGTTGCCATTGCCTTCTCAGGAGGAGAAATTTATCTACGTTTACAACAATTCAAGCATTGATTCAACCAGTATATCTTGATTGGCTACCATGTATCTAAAACTGGAGCTACAGCCACGAACAAAACAAAGTCCTTTCAAAATGCAAATTCAAAGAACATAATCAAAAAGTGATAATGTATACTGAATTACAAAATCATGACTCTGTATTTATCTTCCTGCTTTTAAAGTGACATAATGATTCTGGCATTGATTTACTGGTAGAAAAATTGCCCTTGGACAGGCCAGCTTATTCCCCGTTCTGAGTTCCAAATCCTAAGTGCTGCTGAAAATGGCTAGTTCCAGAGAAGTGTTTTTAAAGAGGATTGCTGATGTATCTATATTTTTGCCTGTGAAAGTACTATTATTGTACATACAAATTGGATTCCTTTTTGTAGAGTTCTGGGGTATGAATTCAAGAAGATTCTTAATTGCAGAAGAAAGGCCAGGCTAGGAGCTCCTAGCTAACATTTGGAGCTCCTAACTCCAAATGTTACTACTATTCCTACTGCTGCGATTTCCTGAGTGTCAACGTCTGCTGGGGCCCTGTTCAGTATCCTGTGAAATTCCCAACTTAATCTCTTTTCATCCTTCAAAGAATCGTAGGATGTGAAGAATAATAATAGTACAGAAGAAAAAAAGTGAGGATGGCCATAAAATCCTTTTTTAAAGTATTTATGAAAATGAGACATATCAAGAGAGAAATAATTTTCGATCTGCATTATTGAAAGTGCTATAATAACACTATTAGCACACATTGTGATGCAGATTGTAAACTGCAGTTAGCATTGTTGTTTTAAGCTTCCCTGGTGGCTCAGACAGTAAAGCATCTGCCTGTAGTGCAGGAGACCCAGGTTGGATACCTGGGTCAGGAAGAGCCCCTGGAGAAGGAAATGGCAACCCACTCCAGTATTCTTGCCTGGAGAATTCCATGGACAGAGGAGCTTGGTGAGCTACAGTCTATGGATCTTTAAGCCTTTCTTTTTCTGATGCCACACCTGGTTGTGGTGCCACCATGGCCCATTCCCAGAGAGTGAAGGGGGTGGGCTGACCTGCAGTGCCTGATTCCAGGGTGGTGGGGCTGCAGATGCAGACAGACACCAGTGGGCTTAAAGTGCAGGCATGACTGAGCAACTAACACTTTCACTTCTTTCATTATTGTTGGTTTGATGACTGAGTAGGTGGCTTTCTGAGCAAGGCTTATTTGAAAGATTCAAATCAAATTCTACATGGTTTTCTAGAAGGAAGGCATAGTGTAAGAATACTGGAGTGACTTCCCTGGTGGTCCAGTGGTTAAAACTCTTGTGTTTCCAATATAGAGGGCAAAGGTTTGATCCCTGGTCAGGGAACTACATTTCCCACATGCTGCACAGCTTGGCCAAAAAACAAAAGAATGCTGGCGATTTAAAATAACTCTCACAAGAATGTCTCTAGTATCTCTGCCTTCCTGAACAGCAAAGACCCCTTCCCGCCCCCCTTAGCTAGCTTTCCCAAGAATTAACTAAAAGCTAAGTGGTAGATAAGATTAAAACGGTCAGTGGACATATGCCCCAGGGTGCTTTTCACACACCTTGGCTTCCTTCTCTAAGGCAGGGGCTCCTTCCAGAAGGAGACAGATGACACGATCCATGCTGAGCAGACAGCCTTTCCTGTTGCCACACCTGTTGTGCCACCATGGCCCCTTCCCAAAGAGCGGAGGGGGTGGGCTGACCTCCACTGCCCGGTCCCAGGACGGTGGGGCTGCAGATGCAGACAGACACCAGTGGGCTTAGAGTGCAGTTGGAAAATCGTTTCGACTCAGCTGTGAAGTGTCTAAAAACAAGAGAGCTGATTTGCAGCTGATTCTGCTGTTCAAAAAGTTGTAGCGGATCTGTGTCTGTGCTGAGAGACAGAGAATATTGCTGGAACTAAAGTTTCCTCTAGCTTTATCTTCTAGTGGATTACATTTTCAAAGATTTGAAAAATGGAATTTTTGCTCCATCCCTCCTCCCAGCTCTATACCTTCCCTCCCCTTCTAAACATATGAAAGGGAAAGGAACAATGTGCAGTGTGCTTTTTTTCTAGATAGGCAGTTTGTTACGCTTGTAGACAAGGTATTTTTAAGTTGGAAAAGATACATGTACGTTTATTCTTTAAGCTCTTTAGGGAGAGTTCCCACTTTAAACTGCTACAAAGTAGGTGTTTCCTTTTAACGATTAGGTTGCTTGAAGATTTTATATAATGTTTAAATTAGGTTAATTTGAAGGTAAGATATTTTGTCTATTTCTATAAGGTGCTTTATGCCTCTATATGTTCATATTATATATATTTATATAAACATAATCCAAATAAATATATAAAAATATATATTTTGCAGGCTGCTTTGTATTTATACATCTGTAACTAAACCATTGACTTAGCCATTCATGAATTTTTTTGAGTTCCTACTATATGCCACATATCAGCCCTTCTAAACTCTGTTAACACATTTTGCCCTTAGTTTTACTTTTATTATCTATTGTGGAAATTTTTCGTGTGTCTTTTAAATTTATTATTTTCATCTCTCCAGTTACCTGCTGAAAACTCTTGAGTATTGGGTTTGAAATGGTTAAATGAGAGGGTATCACAAACAGTATAAAGCAGCAAGTGGAAAGGTCCAGGGTGTCTAGTAATTCCAATACTGACTTTATACATTTTAAAAATGTTTTATTCATGCTTTTGTGGTTTGTCCTGAGAAACATCTTTCCTTAAAGATCCCATGTACAACAATATCATGCTAGGTAGGTTTCTCAGAGTACCAAAGAAGAGTTGGTAGGATATTGGCTCGTCGTGAGAGTGGGAGGAGGGTGGCTTGCTGATGAGTAGGGAAAACTGCTAGCAGCAACAGGGGCCAACGAGAGAGCAGAAGACGATGGCATAGACCCGCCAAGGTCCGTATATTTAAGAGAGTNAGTTGATAGGATATTGGCTCGTCGTGAGAGTGGGAGGAGGGTGGCTTGCTGATGAGTAGGGAAAACTGCTAGCAGCAACAGGGGCCAACGAGAGAGCAGAAGACGATGGCATAGACCCGCCAAGGTCCGTATATTTAAGAGAGTAAAGCTAAAATTTCATTCAAATCTTCTGTAATCTTAAACAAAACATATACATTAGGTCACGTTTACACACGAGACTCAAAGTTTAGTCTAGATAAGATTTACACTCTGTTGTCCAACACTTGTTTACTCAATGATTGGTGTCGAGACAGACTGACAGTCAGATAAGGAAGGAAAAAGTGTTGCCTTTGCCTCTTTCTGCTCATGGCCAGTGTTCCCAGAGGCCACTGTGTGTTTGGATAGTGGGAAATGACAGCAGTCTTGCCTGGATTAGAATTATGTCTCTGGGCTTCCCTGGTGGCTCAGATGGTAAAGAATCTGCCTGCAACTCGGGAGACCCTGGTTTGACCCTTGGATTGGGAAGATCTCCTTGAGAAGGGAATGGCTACCCACTCCGGTATTCTTGCCTGAAAAATTCTGTAAACAGAGGAGCCTGGGGGACTACAGTCCATGGGGTTGCAAAGAGTCAGACACGACTGAGCGACTAGACTAACACTTACTTACTTTAACTTTTTCAGGGACTTCCCTGGTGGTACAGTGGTTAAGACTCTGCACTGCCCATGCAAGGGGTATGGGTTCAATTCCTTGTCAGGGAACTAAGATCCCACATACAGTCTGGTCAAAAACAAAAACAAAAGAATTATATCACTAGCACTTCTGATTCCCAGTGTAGTTCCCCTCTACCTCTCTTCCTCCCCTCACTGCCCATGTACCCAGAGTATATCTCTTTCTTTCTGGTTACACTGTGATAGTGAATTATGAAAAATAGCCACATCCCGTTTCCTATTGGTAAGAGTTTACCAATAAGACCTTCTTCAAAAGTCCAGAGTTTATCATGAGTCAAGTTTACAATTGATTTTGGACTTTCAAGTCTTTAGGAAAACAAGTTAGAGGCCAAGAAAAATGGGGTGGGGGGAACAAAGTAAAATGTTAATGTTTTGGTGAAATTGTTTACCAGTATAACTTGGGAATAACTGACTCTCCAGCAAAGAACAGTCCAGGAGAGACTGTCCATTTTGAATCACAGTTGAATTCCATTCCCAGTGATTGCAAGTCATGTTTGCAGTAGAATCTATTAAGATTTTAACCAGGTTTTCTAGTCTCATATGAGTTTGAGCAAGCTCCCAGAGCTGGTGATGGACAGGGAAGCTTGGAGTGCTGAAGTTCATGGGGTTGCAAAGAATTGGGCCCGACTGAGCGACTGAACTGACTGACTAGTCTGATTGGGTTGGTGAGGTCTCTGTTGTTTCAAAAGAGAGGAAGAGTTTCCTCTTCAGTCCCAAATATATGCCCCTGGATTACACGTTTGCCTAGAAAAATATCTTTCACCTGGAGGTGACATCGGAAAGCTGATTGACTAGTCAGTAATCAGGGGAATGTGGACTTGAATCAGACAAATATGTTGGAACAGATAATAGACTCTGGAATTTGGGAAATAATGTTGGCTCGGATATTCATTTTGTTGGCCTCTAGGGACCCTCAAAACTAAATGAAGATGAACTCCATTAAGGATGAAAGCATTATCTTAGTAAAACTCTGAGGCTTTCATTTTCTCTCTTGAAGGGTTGTTTGCTACAACACATATGTTGTACAGCATATGCATTTTGAGTTATTCAGGTGTAGATTCTAAGTGCATACTAATTCATTCTGTTTAAAACAGAATTATATTCAGGGTTTCTAATGCAAATTCTGATCCTATGAACCACTCAGTGACATTAAATAGATATATTGTTCAATTCCACTTTTGACAGTGATCTAAATACTTTCTTTTAAGAAAGCATTTTTCTGATAATCTTTGTTCTCATTTCTAGGGGACTTCCTATGTGCCAATGAAGCATTACTGTTACTACCCTACTTTAATAGAAATTCGATTCAAAGAGGTGAACACCTGTAATGTGAATAGCTAAGACAGGTGCAACCCAGGTCTTCCCTGAAAGCCTATGAAAGCTGCTGTCTATGGGATCGCACAGAGTCGGACACGACTGAAACAACTTAGCAGCAGCAGCAGCAGCAATTTAGTATGTTAGTGTATGTGAAATATATGGGAAATTAGTATATGAGAATAAGAAATATTGGTGGTGATGTTGAAAAGCCTCTCTATCAAGCAAGATTGTTGTTTATCGGGGTTATTATAATTTATTTTTGGTTTCACAAGTGGTGCTAATGGTAAAGAACCTGTCTGCCAATGCAGGAGACATGAGTGATACGGGTTCAATCCCTGGTTCAGGAAGGTCCCCTGGAAGAGGGCATGGCATCCAATTCTGGTATTCTTGCCTGAAGAAGAATCCCATGGACAGAGGAGCCTGGCGGGCTACAGTCCATGGGGTCACACAGAGTCGGACACGACTGAAGAGACTTAGCACGCATGTATATAGTATTTTTAACACAGGATGAAATGGACGGGATTAAATCCGGTTGACGAGAATCGTATGTGGGCATGCTTAGACACTCAGTTGTGTCTGTCTCTTTGCATTCCCACGGACTATAGCCTGCCAGACTCAGAATCCTCTGTCCATGGGATTTCTCAGGCAAGAATACTGGAGTGGGTAGCCATTTCCTTCTCCAGGGGATCTTCCCCACCCGATATTGAACCCACAACTCCAGCATCTCCAGCACTGGCAGGTGGGTTCTTTACCATGGCGCCACCTAGGGAGCCCCGGTAAGAATACTAGAGCTGTTATTTAGGACAAGAACTTATTTCCCTCGTCCTGCAGCAACCAACATTTCATGCTGCAACATGTTTATCAGAAACCAAATACAGGAAAGAAGCTTTCAGAATTGGTAAACTTTTGACAACTATTTCTATTTTGTTAGAATTAGAATCTTAATGACCAAAGTTAAAAAGCTCGGAAGTTACACAGTTAAATGACTAATAATTTAGTCAACCCACTCCAGCGTTCTTGCCTGGAGAATCCCAGGGGCGGCGGAGTCTGGTGGGCTGCCGTCTATGGGATCGCACAGAGTCGGACACGACTGAAACAACTTAGCAGCAGCAGCAGCAGCAATTTAGTATGTTAGTGTATGTGAAATATATGGGAAATTAGTATATGAGAATAAGAAATATTTGTAGAATAACTGTCTTCCTTGCTTAAGAGCATGAACCCTCAATTACATTTTTTTCTTAGTATTCATTATTGGTACATTGTACTCAGAGTCTCATAGTCAAGTTTACCATGAACTCTAGCCTCACCTTTGCACTCTACAATTTCCTTGAATTAGGGTCAAGTTTACAGCTGTATGAGATATACTTTTGTTTCAAAGATAATTCTACTGAATATATCGCCCCCAAAAATATTACCATAAGCTTGAAATCTGCTAGCAACTGACTAGAGAAATTCTTAATACTGTTTTCTTCTTCTAGCAAAGTATTTTCAAATAGGTATTTAATAATAAGCAATTCTTATATAACTGAAAAATTAAGGCTGACTTTAGACCTCCTGGGTTGTAATAACCCGTTGGAGTTCAGAAGGCTTATATACACCACAGTGTTAAGTGCTCCAGACATCAAAGTGCCTGGATTTTATTGTTCTCGCTGAATCGCTGTATTATCTTGATACTTTCTAGCATTTTCAGTACAATTATTGAAACAGTTATAGTGGCTCTAAAGGAATGTAATTGGAAAAGAAAGATGGCCTGTACTGGATGAAATTCTTAATTAATCTTTCACTGTTAAATGTTCAAAATTAATCAAGTATATTGCCTATAAGAGGCAACTACACTTTACATACCTCAGTATTATCATTACCAAGTCATATATTAAAAGTTAATTTCTGATTTAAAAGTGTACTTTAACTGCAAAGCCATCAATCCTAAATAATTCCATTACAAAAAATAAAAATAAAAAACCAAAGAACATGATAGAGTACTTTTGCTTGACATTTTAATAGTTTATTTTGTTGTTGTTGTGAGCTTCGCAACATCACGTTAGGGTGTTTGTTCCTACAACTAACCTGATTTGGGAATACTGTTCATTCACTCATGGATTCGTTCATTTATTCCTCACGCATTCATTGAAAAAGTTAGATTTCAGGCATTGAGAATAATGACTATGAAATGCAGTAGCAATTTTCTGGTGTGTCAGGAGGCAATAAACAACTTGAGTTCTAATCATATTGTGTATAAATATCCTTGGGGCTATTTGAGAAAATTATGAAAAGGTGGTCTCCCTCCGCCCCAACTTGTTTTGAATTATGCAGATTATACTCTTCAGTAGTTCTCAATATTTTTACCACCTTAACACACCATAGTGACAAGTCACACCCCATCAGACACACTTGGCCCCTCGGGCAGTGCTTCTCAACTGGAGAAAGAAAGTCACTTGTCCCTTTGCTGGAGCTGACGATGAGTGAGTCCCTTGGCTCGCTGCCCCGTTCCTAGGTTCAGAATCACCAGTAAATGAAATCTTGCTTAATTATGGAACAGGCCACAGAGGTAAATACCTCAATACATCCAGTGTAAGGTCCGTATGTTCCTAATACAGTCAGTAGAACTACATAACTTTAGTGGATTTTTTTCCCCTAACAAATAAACTAGTTATTTAATTCAATCAATTAACTATATTTTTTTGTGTTTTGGTCTTCCCTGTGGTTCAGCTGGTAAAGAATCTGCCTACCAATGTAAGAGACCCGGGTTTGAACCTTGGGTCGGGAAGATCCCCTGTAGGAAGAAATGGCAGCCCACCCCAGTATTCTTGCCTAGGAAATCCCAGGACACAGGAGCCTGGTGGGCTATAGTCTATGGGATTGCAAAGAGTCAGACCCGACTGAGTGACTAACACTGTATGTGTTTCATAAGACATAACGTTTATAACATTGGCTGGGCACTTTGTAAAGATGTGATTGTGAGCAGGACCATTTTTTCTTACGTTATGACTTTATCATTTTCTCTTTCTTTTAATTTTTAAAGTTATATTTATTTATTTTTAATTCGTGATTGCTTTACAATACTGGTTTGATCTCTGTCACACATCGACGTGAGTGAGCCACAGGTGTGCATGTGTCCCCTCTCGAGTCTCCCTCCCACCCCCCCCCCCCCTCCCCCCCCTCTCACCCCCCCCTCCCCCCCCCCCCCTCCCCC
>SJYV01049638.1:1017868-1031531 GCA_006410875.1 Neotragus pygmaeus
AACAACTCAAAGGCGTTTTGAGCTCCCTGAGTCATGCAGCAAATTCCCATTGGCTATCTGTTTTACATATGGTAGTGTATATGCTTGCATGCTACTCTCTCCATTCACCTGACCCTCTCCTTCCTCTCCCCACCCTTGTCCATAAGTCTGTTCTTTACATCTAAGCAGGACCATTTTAAGATAAAAGTGTAACAGATGTTCCTCAAAGCCAGACTAGCGTGAAATACTGTATTTCATGGAATGTAGTCAGATCTAAGATGTTTTGATGATGGACGGCTCTTGATCTTACCAAAGGTGTCAACAGCTGCCACATTGCTGGCAAAGGCTATAAGGAGCTGTTTCAAAAATGTTAAGATGTAAAGAAATGTGCTGTTGTTCTTAGAATCAATGACATAGGATACTAGCTTTTCCTGAAAATTTTGTCTGTATTCTGATAAATACTGTATTCTTTTTTTTTTCCAATTCTTAAAACCTACTTGTAAAGCATATAAAATCTATACATTAAGAAAGACTTAAGTTACTCAGCTAAGGAGTATCATATGTATCCAATGGGCTACGTTGATTGAATGCCTTCAAGTTGGGTAAAATCTTTTCTATAGTGGGCTAGTCATACAATTAAGTGGGATGATGCATGAGTAGAATGGACAGTTACTTGTCTTTTTATTTTGTCACCTTAAGAATTAACTCAGCTTTGCCTCTTTTAAATAGATATGTTTCCTGAGAATTAACCTATCATATCCCTAACAACTTAGTATGAGTTAGTTTTTTTGTTGTTTGTTTTCTCTCCTAGCTGTGAAATAGAAAAACGCAGCACACAAAAGGATGCACTGAAGAAAAACTTGTACTGTTTCTCTGTTTTGCTCAGTCTCCTGTAAAGACTTCATTTATCAACTACAGCATCAGCTTTAGAAAAGCACTTTGTGAAACTGGCAAACCAAAAGTTAAATGAAGATGGCATCTTTTAAAAGTTAAAATGATGCATGTACTTTAAAATGTGACATTAGATGATCAATTAAAATGCTTCTTGAAAAAGGCAGACTATTACATTAATTATTAGTTCAAGCATCTGTAAAATTTCCAAAATATGTACTCTTACTGTGTAAAGATTCAAAGGCTAAATTAAAACAATCAGGTGTGCCAGTGCATTATCCCAAATTCATATATTTTCTTCCTTTTCTGAGGAAGCTGGTGGAACCAACAGCTGTTTCTATTATGTATCAGTAGTTTGGGATGCACTGCTTTCTCTTGTTCACTCTCTGAACTGTGAGGGTTTCTAATGCTTCATACTTGAGTCAAGGGATTTATCCTGATGGCCTTGCTGTTACTTAAGATTTTCCTGGTTTCTTTTGTATGGTCTTAAATGTGATTTAGAGGTATCATCAAATTTCATTTGCATTACAGGCACAAAATAAACAAGCATGCAAGAGTCAGACAGTTTTATACAAATAGTAGAACATCATGTTGGGGGAGATTTTCTCATCCTTCTGTTATGTAAGCAAATCATGCAAACCAAGATAATTTGACTTAAAAAACTAGAAGATTCTTTTTCTCCTATTGAATAGACGCTACCTTTTCTTTGGTTCAAAAATACATCTTTACCTTGTATTTTGGAACAGAACAGAAACATTGAATGAGATAGCATTTTGTTGAACAAGACAGAATTATTGAAAGAAATAGAAGACAAAGCCCCCAACCCCTTCAATAAGCTCCTTTCAGCCCATCTCCAACATGGTGACATTGTTACCGACAGGATTTGTCACCCATAAATTTCCAGCTTATTCCCATCTCTTCATAAATTGACTAAATTTTTTGAAAGAAAAAATATATATAGGTGTATAAAATACCAGTTACAGGTTGTGTTCTATTTAGCCCTTGATTGAAACGTATTGCTCCTCAATATCTTTTCACTATGAAAATTATAATATGGAACAGAGATTAGAATGAAATTATCATGGCTAGAAGGCATTTACTCAGTGGTGGCAGCCGCATAAACCTGGGTCCTGAGAATGATGATAATGTGTTAGGTTCTGCATGCCCGATATTATTGCCGTACATTATGTATGTTTCATTTATACTATTTCGCACACACCAGCAACGCTGACAGATAGGTAATTACTCTCTGCGCCAATGAACAGTTATCAGCACCACCACTGTTTATTGCTGGAATGAAGTGCGTTTGTCAGTCAAGGTCACTTGTTTGTGTGTCCTCTCTAATAGTTCCTTCACAGTTGTTGAACTTTGCACACAGTTCTTATGGCAGTGTTCCTGGAGGTTGCTCTACTACTTAATGCATTTCTCAGGTTACCAAAGTCACTTGCATTTATCACTTTAATTGATAAACAACTAAGTTGCGGGAAGCAGAACTGAAGATGTGAAAGAACATATTTTGCTCGTCAGCTGATCCCACGAGGTATTCAGTAATGAATGACCGACCCCATACAGATGCTTTCAGCGCAAACTCTCTGAGCCAGCCTGAGCTGGTGAAATCTCATTTTATAACATTAACCTTAATTTCAGCTGCTGATGGATACTGACACCATTCCATAACTACTATGGACCTAACATTTGTATCCTCTAGAAGGATTTTTCTTTGTTCATTTCTTGTGAGATGCAGAAGTGATTTTCATGCTTAGTATACTTAGGTAATGGGCTAAATCCATTTGGTTTGACTTTAAACCAGTCATGTTTATTTTTTAGATATGTGCCATTAAGCCTCTCCATCCCATAAAAAATATTATCAGTCTAATGCTGGTTATCATCGTTGTGTTTAAAGCACCGGTCTTGTTCCAAAATGAACATTGCATTGTGCATCTTTGAGAGTAAAAATAAATTCGATGCTGTTGTGTCTATTCTGGGCAGCCTGTAATTTCATCTGTTATAAAATAAAGAAAACGGTTGATCTTTTTTATTTTTGTTTGTTAGCTGCAGTGCTTTATTAGAAACTGGAATAACCTCTAGGATATAATAATTTATCCAGTCAAGATAACTGGAGCTATTTCCTTAAGCCTGTGATCAGCTTGAGTTTGTGTGTGGGGAGATTTATACTGCCGTCGCTTATTACCAAAGAAACAGTTAAAAAGGATTTATGGGGCTGCACATTATGTGTGTGTCTGGAATTTTTGTGTACTTAACTTCTCTCCTTGCCTGTCTCTGTTTATCCTTTCTTAGCATTATTGTCAGATAGAGAGCATATCTATACCTACTATTAAGTATAAATTTTGTTCTGGCATTTAAGCAGGATCATGTCCATTCATTAAACCAAATGATTCTTTTATTTGAAAGAATGTATCAGCACAAGGTAAGATCACCCCCTCTTTACCAGGGACTTTAGTTCTCTGGTACTGCAGAAGTTTCCTGTTTCATTATTAAAGGATTAAACTGTGGTAAAAGGTGTCTGGTGACTGTGACTGTTTTAGTTAATTTGATTATACCAATAAAAATAGAATTTAATTCCTTAGCAGTCACTGGGTCTTTTCCCTGGCAGTGAGACTGCAGTGTATTGAGGGGCTGATCTTGTCCTGGGAGGGGCTGACATTGCCATTTGCGCGAGGCCAGTGGGGAGCAGTGAGCAATTTGGTTCTCTCATGAACCCAGGTTAACACCATGCCTCTACATTTTCAAAATGCTTCCTTTTCTTAGTTCTTAGTTACCAGAGTGTTACAAAGAAAGGGTTTTGATCTCATGTAGATAGCATAGCATTAATTACCCTGACACTAATTAAACTGCATCAAACAAATACCACCGTGTTCCTCAGGGGGACAACAGAAGGCAGTTTAAAATAATTACTGGAGCTTCATGCATGTGTGAAGTTTTCATTACTCTTAGGACACAAGCAAAAGAGATTTGATATCATTAAAATAGCCACCTTTTAGTGATTGCAACAACCACCAAAAAAAGTGACTAAAATTTCCTGGGAGCATATTGATGTCTAAATAGTAATGGCTTCAATCCTTGGGAATGGTAACTTTTCCTTAAGAATTGCAAGTCTGCAGAAGCAGGAACAGGTGTTCCAGTTCACATTCTGGTATGATTATGTATTAGCTTATGTTTGTCAGACCATTTCATTAACCACCTACTGCTATCACATATACATATACTTTGTTCTTTCTGAACCATGAAATGAAATGCATATATCTTCGCTAATGCTTGCTATCAATGTAAATGAGAAAAAGAGGCTTAATTACCAATCATAGTTGCTGTGAAACCCACACCTCTGTACACTTACAGGTAATAAACATCTTTTCATAAGTAGGACCTGAGATATAGTGAGTTCTGCCTATAATAAGAAATGGGCATCTTGTCCTACTTTTGTGTTAATGGATGGTATTCCCTATACGTATTTAGACACACTGCAACGGGACCATGTTGGAGCAGGTGTCTTCTCTCCAAACTGGAGGTGGTCATTTATTTCGAGCTCTTTTGTCATTCTGGAGGTAAGCAAACCTTTATGGTCGCAGATAATGGATTTTTTTCCTGCCACTGGAGGAGTGTTACCAAATCTGTGGCCATGATGATTAGGATTGGAGATGGTCTCTGTAAGAGTAACTCGAGGAAGGGCTGGTGTGGAAATGATTAAAGCCTAGCTAAAGGGAAAGGTAAACAGAGCTGTGGAAGGGATCAACCAGATCGTGGACAGTTACGGTGACTGTGGAAGTCGCACGTCTGATTCCTTTCAGGTCGTGTGTGTGCATGCCCGTGTCCCTGCACATGTGTGCATGCATATGTGTGTGTGTGTGTGTGTGTGTGTGTGGTGGGTCAGATGTATTCTCCCCTAGTCTGCCTTATATATGCGCACACTGCATAGTCCATGGTCCTTGTTCACAAGGTCGCTTCCCCCTGTTTATTTCAGTGACGTATGAACAGGGGGATTCGAGTTGCCTGGCTTCCAGCACCAGATGCCAGCCATCCTTCCTGAAGGGTGTTGGGAATTAGAACGAAAGAGTGGTCATTGCCAGATTTATGCGACTCATATTTCATTTGGTGAATGAGTTTTTGAATGTGATTATGGAGTAGTTCTGTGTATGCAGTACTGCATATTATAAGCCATTTTTTTACTTCCTTCTGAAAGCAATAATTTAAGGAAATTATGTACTAGAAGGGTTTTTCAGCAATTGAAAAAAATTAATATAATACCAGATATTTTCAGAAACCTGTTTAGGGAAATAACAGTGAAATTGTGTTTTTAAATTGTCACACTAAGCAAAAAAAAAGGGGGGAGGATCAGAATTGATCATAGAAGAATAAAATCTAATCCAGTTGTAGAAATTTGATGGGTCCAAAAAATATGCAAAAAATATACTTTTGTTTCTTTATAACCAGATGGTTTGTCCTATTTTAAGCTGATAGTATCTTCATACATCTCTCTTGAATGTCATTGGTTTTAACTGGCAAACAGTCTACTATTAGAATTTTCCTTATTCCTGGATGATCTAAAGTATATTTTTGGAACATTTGGATGATCATACTGTACACTAGGAAATTTTTTTCATTACACTTAGCTCATACTCAAAGAAGTGTTTATATAATTTTAAAAAAAAAAACCTCTAAAAATGAACAGTTCTTTTGACATGATGTTGACAGAAGTCACTTTGATGTAGTTTAGAGTCATGAATTTTCTATCTGTTCCATTTTTCCTGGGGCTCCATCAACTCAGACATCCTGATCTGTCATTTTGCAACTCTTTGTGAAGGCCTTGACAGATAGAGGTTTTGACAAGTGCTGGACATCAGCAGCAATGCAGAATAAGCAGTGTATATTTCTCCAGGTAAAGTGACAAAATGTCTAAAAGCGTCAGAACTGTGCGGTCTTCAATCATATCTAATATTCTAAAGCAGGGCTTTCTTTACTTTTTGTGTTGTAGCATCATATGATGGCCAAGATTGGAAATTTTGTTGGAACCTGAGATTACAGACCTTTTGTTTTATTTAGGAGTGTTTACAATAACGAGAACAATTGGGGTTGCTCAAAACATTGTTTAGATTCCTACTGAGTGAATGCCGGGAATTGAAGCATAATGTGATTGGGCTCTTTAAAACGGTAGCATGCCATTAGATATTTCTCGCAGTACTGATATGAGGAATTCTGCTTGATTGAAAAATCCTTCCTCCTCCTTCAGAGTCAATGGTTTAATTGAAGAGAGCCTCCACTGGACACTAATTAGACTTATTGGCCAAGACGCTAACTTTTCAGATGTCAGTGCCTGTCTTAGTTCCATTTCCATTTAATGACTATGGAATAAACATAAACGTTGGCCTGCCAATGTTTGTTGTTCTTTTCATATAATTATTTTGTGTCTGTACTCACTCAAGAAACAGCTGTTGAAAGTTGAGTGGGATGCAAAATGGCACCGCCCGAAGATGTTCTTGTTCATGCGGCCAGCTCCTTTTTGATGTGATGTCTACTGGCAGGGTGGTGTGGTGACTTCAACTTCTGTGACAGCCGTCAGTGCAACTGACCAGAGGTTTCAGGTTTTCTAGTGAAGGCAAAGAGTTAGGGAAGGATTCCATAATTTAGTTTCCCCACCCCCCCCTGCTGCTGGATCTAAAGCTTCTGCCAACAACCATCTAAATCAACACCATGCCGATGTGCTCTGCAGACCGAAGGTCACCCCAACATCTGGCCCCACTGCCTGCTTCTTTCAGGTTGGTCACTGGGCAGCATCTGTTATGGAGTCTGATTCAACCTCCCTTTGATCTCTCTGACAGTAAAAAGAAGCTTCTATCACCCATCATGTGTTAGGATTTTTTTTTTAATTCCAAAGCATGGAAAACTGGTGGGATTTTTGTATGTCTTCAGCTCTCTCTCTCTTTTTTTTTAAGCTGGGCATTCTGTTTGACAGAGACACAGAGTAAAGTGATTCTGCTCTTGATTTCCAAAATATTGTCACAGTTGATACGTCTAATATGTGAAGACATCTAGTCTAAGCAATTCCCAGCACGTTCCTCTTGGTCAGCCTGTAAAGAATGAAAAGGGAATCATGCAAACTGTTTTCCTGTGTTGGTTTTGTATTGACTCTGAAGAATTGGTGTTGATATCTGTTGTCTGTTCTTTTGACATTTCTACCTGTGGTTAAGAGCTCCTGCATCTCTCATCTACCAGTTTGGGATGTAGGAGGCAGTTTAGGGATGCTACATAATCTGTGGGTCTGTATTGGTGCCAGCTATGGTCAGTGTTTGCCCATCTGAAGAGTGAAGTCCCAGACTGAATACCCTTCCCCAGCCACTGGTGGTTGGATCGCATGCTGTTTATAGAGGCTGCAAAGCATCTCCATCTTCTTTCAGTCCTTCAGCCCCTTGCCCTTCAGGAGGACTCTGATGATTTCTAGTCTGGAGTTCAAATTTAGCAAACAGTCAGGGAGAGCCTACCCTGTGCCTGGCTTCATCCTATGAGCTGGGTGTACAGAAGAGGTCAAGACAGACATACTCCCCCTGTCTCTCAGAGTTTATAATCTGGATTGATTCAGGGCTTAGAAATGTTCATGTCAGGAAACAACTCAATGATTCAAAATGTGTTTGGCCTTCTGTAAGAACTGGCAGCTCATTACTGCATTGGTGTGTTCATGCTAGGTCACTTCAGTCGTGTCCGACTCTTTGTGGCCCTATGGATTGTAGCCTGCCAGCCTCCTCTGTCCATGGGATTCTCCAGGCAAAGATACTGAAGTGGGTTGCCATGCCCTCCTCAGGGGATCTTCCTGATGCAGGGATTTAACCTGCGGCTCTTATGTCTCCTGCAATAGCAGGCGGGTTCTTTACCACTAGCACCACCTGGGAAGCCCCTACACTATTTGTATGTGAATATATAATTATGATAGTTCACAGCTATGATTATAAGATTTTAATTTTAGTCCAAATCAAATGTCCAAACTCTCAGGAAGAAGTTATAGTGCCTTCTCCAGCACCTGACACAGCTGCTCAATACACATTTGTGGAGAACATTTGAATTTCTTCTGTTTTCATTCATTTCATAAAATGATTGGCAGTTTCCTTCTGTTTTTCTTCATTTTCCAGAATATTATAGCCTTAGATAAAATCTTTTTTTTCCCTGTGTGATTTCACTTTGACTAAAACAAGATTTTTTAAAATTGCATTTATAACAGTTTTCAAGGTACATTTACTAATTTGGCATCATTTTTCTTCCCCAAATCCCAGAAATTTATAAGAAACATAAAATTTAACTCTTAAGTCCATGGTAATGAGGAGATCATTAGGACCAGGAATCTGCATATATTATTGTTATTATTAATTACTAATATTTAACTTTCATTCCATCAAAGGATTTCCCTAGGAGTTTGTTCTTTCAGTTAACAAATGCTTCTGAAAGTGCTTAAGTAATCAACAAAATGTAAAAAGTTGTAAATGATATGTCTGAAGGAATGAGATTCTTTCATATGGGAATTAGCCTGCATATGTTATAGTCACAAGTCCATGCAAAGTGCAAACTTAAGGGGAGGATGCTAATAAAACTAGAATTATTTCTCCTCAGTCATATGTAGTCAAAACAGAGTTGTGATACCCAGATGCCAGCTCCCTCTTCTGTTTCACTAGTTTGGTGATCCAGGAGCAAGTTGTCTGAGCTCTCTGGTTCCCAGGTTTTTATATTTCACCTGTGAAGCAAAGTCTCAGGATTAGATGGCAAAAATAATATATCCAATTTTTTGCTTTGCAATATAGCATTTCCACCTCTATTATCTCCTCTAACCATACATTTCAATTCTAATGTTTTAGGAATCTGTAATTTCACTTTAAAGGGTACACATTTGTCGTGTAAAACAAAGCCCTCATTTAAGGCATCAGATTATCATGCTTCTGTTTAATGATATCTGTTTTGGAAAAGTATCTGTCTGTGGAAATTCAGTCACCAAGATGCTAAGCCCTGGTAGTGGTAAACAATAATCATGGCTTTGTTAATAAATTTGATGATGAGTCTTCTTTGTTCTGAACATTTAATATTATAAATGTAGGAGGATGAATCTGTGTCTGATCAATTGTAAGAACTATAAGCTAAATATAACATTTATCATATACACTTCAATACTTTAAGAATAAGATCTTCATTTTACAGTTTCTTAGATTTATATACAACTGCTGCTGCTGCTGCTAAGTCGCTTCAGTCATGTCTGACTGTGTGCTACCCCACAGACAGCAGCCCACCAGGCTCCCCCATCCCTGGGATTCTCCAAGCAAGAATACTGGAGTGGTTGTCATTTCCTTCTCCAATGCATGAAAGTGAAAAGTCAAAGTGAAGTCGCTTGGTCGTGTCTGACTCTTAGAGATTCCATGGACTGCAGCCTACCAGGCTCCTACTTCATTTGAAAAAATAGTACAAAAAATTATCTTCTCTCGAAAATACAAGAGAGAAACTGTTTTTGTCATCAAACCAGGGAATTTACACATTGCTATATTATTTTGGCCACTAGAGGGAGTCCGCCTTGTCACTAACTCCCAAGAAACCCGAGAACAGGAAACAGGCTGTATTAGAGCATTTGATCATACATCCATTGTCTCCCCACAATGTGTATGCATGCACGATGTTATACAAAAATCATGCCAATACAAAATAAACTCAATTTTATCAGGTCCATTATTTTGCTCCCCTCCCCCCACCCCAACCATGGAAGTTTTCATCATATATTATTTTGTTCTTGGGAAAAAAGTGCAACTTTCAAAAGGTGATAACTTCACAGGCTTCCTTCTAAGAACGGAGATTCCTTTCCTCTCTCCACACAAAGAGCAGCTGTGCTGGCGTTTTTCATGCTGACCTACTGATATCCATCTTCCCTAACCTGCGGGGACTTCTTTGGAGGGCGAGAGGGTAATTGTGTCTCATGTCCGGTCAGTCCTCAGCTCCTCTTCTGAGACCATCAAACAAGTGGCTCTGTGTGTTTTTGCAGAGCCGGTTTATAAATGAGGAACTGAGCCGAAACCACCTGCTCGCTCCACTCGGCCCCAGAAAGCAGAGAGAGAGCGAGGGCCACATTCCCTGCTCAGCACAGCTGGTTTTAGCCAGCAGAGTTCAGATTTTTAAAACTTCAGGTTTTCGACAGGGCCCCTTAGCTTTTGCTGAAATAGCTCACCTTACCTGTTCGTGACGTTTGACGTGATTTATTCCTGGATTATTTGCTTCTTACACATGGGCTTCCCAGGTGGCTTAGTGGGTAAAGAATCTGCCTGCAATGCAGGAGACGCCTGAGATGCAGGTTCAGTCTCTGGTTCAGGAAGATCCCCTGCATGAGGGCACAGCAACCCGCTCCAGTATTATTGCCTAGAGAGTAGGATCCCATGGACAGAGGAGTCTAGCGGGCTACTGTCCATAGGGTCGCAGAGTCGGATGCGACCAAGCATGCACGCACCCATGTATGCAGAAGTCAGAGGATCACCATACTGGGTGTTATCGACAATACAGGTGATTATTACAGGTATGTGTTGATATTTAACTTACCAGCTGGTTAGTTCTCATCTTCAGATAGAGTTTTCTTTGCTATTTTAGAGAATCATTCTTTTCCTCTCAAACAAAACCTGATTCAGAAGCCCTGGCATACTTGTCCAGCACAATGTCTCTCAAAGTCTCTGTGGTGATAGACGCATTCTTTTATTCCTCTTCCAATTGGTTGTGAATCAATACTTCTGTTAAGTACGATAAAAATAAATGACTAGACAAATGAAATAAGCATTGGAAATACTATCTAACTTTTTCTTATTACATTCATTGGACATAAAACTACTCTGAAATTGCTGTAAGAGTTTCTAAACAATGTCCCTCAGGTTATGAATCTCATTGTGGACCAGAATGGACAGTCTTAGGCCTGGTAGCATCTTCATTTTTTCACAGCTTCCTGGTGATCCAGCTGGAGAACAGGCAACCTTGTCTTTCAGAGTAGCAGAGAACTCACTTATTTGCCCTTATCCAGAGCAAGGGAGGAGCTGGAAGGTTTTGCTTCTGAGCTGAATATGTGTGTTAGTCGCTCAGTCATGTCTGACTGTGACCCTCTGGACTGTAGCCCACCCGGCTCCTCTGTCCATAGGATTCTCCATGCAAGAACACTGGAGTGGGTTGCCATTCCTTTCTCCAGGGGCTCTTCCCGACCCAGGGATTGAACCATGGTCTCCTAAACTGCAGGCAGTTTCTTTATGATCTGAGCCACCAGGGAAGCCCAATATAAGGTTGGGGTAAATAGAAAAGGGGCTGTATTAAAAAATTAAAAATGCAGAGTTGATGGCAGTGCTAGTTTAATGAAAATAAGGTTTCAAATGTTTGACCCTGAGCATGTAATTAAAAGTTTGTTGCAAATGATATTTTCTAATCAGCTTTTACTATAAAAGTTTTGAAATTAAGTTATTTTTGTCTTTGAATTTGGGGCAGGAGTGAAGCAATTAAAGGAAGTCTTCATGTTTGTGAAATATTCAATAGGTAAGGAATCTGGAGAGCCTAATAAAATAATAGACTTGACCACATTGCCTTACTTCTCTCTTTCTTTTTAGTTGCCCTTTTGACAGAGGACTAAGGGTAATTTTGTCTCCCAAGCCTCAGCGCATATTGAGGATAGATTAACTAAACAAATATGCTGGACTGGGGATCATCTTGTCACTATTTACTAGCTATCTGGCCTTAAGCAAATCACTTTAGACCTCAGTTTTCTCTTCTTAACATGGGAAGACTATTAGTATATTTTTGTCTTCCTCACAAGATTCCTAAGAGGACCGGGTTAATTAGGCGGTTGGCTTTGGCAGCCATCAGGCATGTTATCCGCATGCAATTGTATGTGTGTGTGTGTGTGTATATATATATATACACACGTATACATATATGTGTATGTGTGTGGCATTATTCTTCCTTTTCTATTGGAGTATAATTGCTCTGCAGTGTTGTGTTCATTAGTTTCTGCTATACAACAGTGTGAATCAGTTCTATGAATACACATATCCCCTCCCTCTTATTCTTTGTTTTTCTTAATCAAACATTTATTTTCTTGAACTCTCCTGAAATACACATTTTAAGTTCCTTGTTAACTCATTCCGTGTATGTTTTATGGTCCTTTCTACCTGGTGGCTCAGACAGTATAGAATCCACCCATGATACAAGAGAATCGAGTCTGATCCCTGGGTTGGGAAGATTCTTGAGTAGGACATGGCAACTCAAGATCCCCTTGAGTAGGAAAGGCAACCCACGCTAGTATTCTTGCCTGGAGAATTCCATGGACAGAGGCACCTGGTGAGCTACAGTCCATGGGGTGCAAAGAGTTGGACACAACTGAGCAACTAACATTTTCACTTCATTCATTGACTCATCTATCTATCCATTCAAATATTTATTGAGCACCTGTTAAGAAACCAGAGTCAATACTTTGTGCTATGTAGACGGAGGCAATGAAAAAATAACCTGGGTCCCTGCCCCTGAGAATCACAGATTTAATGTGATTACAATGTAAGGAATGGCTTCGGCAAACTTCTCTTCTATGGGCTTTGAAGGTGTATGCAGCCTGATAGAGGAAGTTGTAGAAAACCAGCTTGAGTTTACATTTACTTTGCCACAGCTACAACTGTGAGTCATTCCGTCCGCTGCGATGAGGCTTCTGCTTTCTCTCTGAGCTCCTCAGAGACATTCTTCGAAATGTCTCTGGCCAGTTTCTGTTGTTGTTACAGACAGAGCTAGCAGCTGGCAGCCCAGAGCAAGGATCCAGCTCCATTCTTGTGCTCCAGGGCCTGCTTCTTGCTGGAGATAGGCCCTTTCAGAGAGATAAAAATTAACATGTCCTAATCAGGACACTGGGGTAACTTGAGATCCCATTGGTTTTCCAGTGGGATCTGTTTTTCATGAAATAGAATCAGGAGCAACGGAAGCTGGATAGTCCTGGGACTGTCGTGAGCAGGCACCAATTGTTAGTGTATTGTGTATTCATTTCCATGAGGCTTGCTCCTTTCTGCTTCTGTGAGTTTCTTTTCTAATAATATTTTGCCCACAGAGTACACGTGTTTAGTGCTGATTAGTTTCAGCCCTTCGAGACAGAATCTAAATATGGACACTGTGCCTTGCAGTATAAACACCTTTGACAGGAAGTACAGCCCTGGGGGGGTGTTCCCAGAAATTCTGTGATAAGCATGGTCAGTACTGAGGAGTTCTGATCTAACAGTTATGAAGCAGGATGCTTACAACTGTGGCTTACCTCCTCTGCAGGTGAAAGAGGTGGGGTTGGGGGAGGAATAAGGACCTGTTGAGCCTTGATTCTCTGATGATCCCCAGGCTGTGGTGCCATACACAGACTTGTTAGTTCCTTAGGGTACACGGAGGTGGAAGGTACCTTTTGTGCTATTATCATTTCACTGAAGGTGCTCCTTTATATGCCCGTGTTGTTTTTGCACTTGAGAGTCAGAGGCTAGCAGAAACTAGCCTGTTGCATGTAGATGTGGAAAGGACCTGGAGGCCACCTTGGACCACCAGCTTCCTCCACCCCCGCTGGTATAGCAACCATAAACTTGTATTGTATTGGTGTTGGATGCATGTGACAGTGGGTCTCCTGCTTTCCTGGTCTTCTGGAGCCTTTGACAGTGGAGAGAGATGAGAATAGAAGGAGGTGAATATTCCTTTGGCTTCTCTGTTCTTTATTTTAGAGCTTTAGGGAAAGCTGATGTCATTTTCTTCTGTGGTCACCAAGCCAACAGTCCCTAAA
>SJYV01049638.1:1032127-1059802 GCA_006410875.1 Neotragus pygmaeus
AATATTTATTGAGCACCTGTTAAGAAACCAGAGTCAATACTTTGTGCTATGTAGACGGAGGCAATGAAAAAATAACCTGGGTCCCTGCCCCTGAGAATCACAGATTTAATGTGATTACAATGTAAGGAATGGCTTCGGCAAACTTCTCTTCTATGGGCTTTGAAGGTGTATGCAGCCTGATAGAGGAAGTTGTAGAAAACCAGCTTGAGTTTACATTTACTTTGCCACAGCTACAACTGTGAGTCATTCCGTCCGCTGCGATGAGGCTTCTGCTTTCTCTCTGAGCTCCTCAGAGACATTCTTCGAAATGTCTCTGGCCAGTTTCTGTTGTTGTTACAGACAGAGCTAGCAGCTGGCAGCCCAGAGCAAGGATCCAGCTCCATTCTTGTGCTCCAGGGCCTGCTTCTTGCTGGAGATAGACCCTTTCAGAGAGACAAAAATTAACATGTCCTAATCAGGACACTGGGGTAACTTGAGATCCCATTGGTTTTCCAGTGGGATCTGTTTTTCATGAAATAGAATCAGGAGCAACGGAAGCTGGATAGTCCTGGGACTGTCGTGAGCAGGCACCAATTGTTAGTGTATTGTGTATTCATTTCCATGAGGCTTGCTCCTTTCTGCTTCTGTGAGTTTCTTTTCTAATAATATTTTGCCCACAGAGTACACGTGTTTAGTGCTGATTAGTTTCAGCCCTTCGAGACAGAATCTAAATATGGACACTGTGCCTTGCAGTATAAACACCTTTGACAGGAAGTACAGCCCTGGGGGGGTGTTCCCAGAAATTCTGTGATAAGCATGGTCAGTACTGAGGAGTTCTGATCTAACAGTTATGAAGCAGGATGCTTACAACTGTGGCTTACCTCCTCTGCAGGTGAAAGAGGTGGGGTTGGGGGAGGAATAAGGACCTGTTGAGCCTTGATTCTCTGATGATCCCCAGGCTGTGGTGCCATACACAGACTTGTTAGTTCCTTAGGGTACACGGAGGTGGAAGGTACCTTTTGTGCTATTATCATTTCACTGAAGGTGCTCCTTTATATGCCCGTGTTGTTTTTGCACTTGAGAGTCAGAGGCTAGCAGAAACTAGCCTGTTGCATGTAGATGTGGAAAGGACCTGGAGGCCACCTTGGACCACCAGCTTCCTCCACCCCCGCTGGTATAGCAACCATAAACTTGTATTGTATTGGTGTTGGATGCATGTGACAGTGGGTCTCCTGCTTTCCTGGTCTTCTGGAGCCTTTGACAGTGGAGAGAGATGAGAATAGAAGGAGGTGAATATTCCTTTGGCTTCTCTGTTCTTTATTTTAGAGCTTTAGGGAAAGCTGATGTCATTTTCTTCTGTGGTCACCAAGCCAACAGTCCCTAAACTCTATCCCCTAGTTAACAGATGCATTTGCTTTGATATATGAGAAAATTGATACCTTTTGGTAAAGACTACAACCTTGAGAAATGTTTATGTCAATTTAGGTTTGGATGTTGTTGAAGCTGAAGCTCCAATAGTTTGGCTACCTGATTCAAAGAGCCGACTCATTGGAAAAGACCCTGATGCTGGGAAAGATTGAGAGCGAAACGAGAAGGGGGTGACAGAGGGCGAGATAGTTAGCATCACTGACTCAATGGACATGAATCTGAGCAAACTCTGAGAGATAGTGGGTGACAGAAGAGCCTGGTGTGCTGCAGTCCATGGGGTCGCAAAGAATCGGACATGACTTAGCAACTAAACAGCAAAAACATAAAGCTATTGATGTTGCTGTAGAACGTTTAAATAATACCTAAGCTGTGGATATGACTCTTCTCACTACTGTTGTTAAGTTGCCTCCATCCCCCACCTCATACAGCGATTATCCTGGGGGTCACTCCATCTCAAAGCACTGAATTGTTCATAAAACCAGGAGGGGGGATGGTGTGGTGGGTTCCATGCAAAAGTGGCACATGTGTGAGCCCTTCATACCGTGAGAATTCAGTTCCATTTCTTACTGGAAGGCATAAAACTAATTGCTTATGTGCATGTTTAAACCACAAAAACGTCCTGGCAGAAAGTGAATGCCTGGGGATATTTGCATCCACAACCCGCAGTGGAATGAACAGGAAGAATAGATCCAGCTACAGGAGAAGCAGAAGGCAGCCTCGGACATTCTCTTCAATTTCCAAAATGTATTTTCTGCATTCTTTTTTTGAATAGAGCAAGTCTCAAATATTTCTTCAACCACAGCTCTGCATGTATGTTATTGAAAATATGTTTTACTCCTTCAAATTTGGGAAAGAATAATTCTTGGGGGGGTGGAGTATGTGTGTGTCTTTAACCAGTATTTTCTAAGCAGAAAGATGGGATTACTGATTACAAGGGCCTTAAAATTTCTTGAATTCAAAGAAGGCTGCGACTAGGAGTAACTCTCTTATCTCCGCCCCACCCCCATATGCAACATCTGGATTAGTACATGATTTTTGAAATAGAACATTTTGTGGCACTAGTGGTAAAGAATCTGCCTGCCAATGCAGCAGACGAGAGACACAGTTCGATCTCTGGGTTGGAAAGGTCCCGTGGAGAAGGAAACAGCAACCCACTCCAGTATTCTTGCCTGGAGAATCCCATGGACAGAGGAGTCTGGCGGGCTACAGTCCTGGTGGACTCGCAAAGAGTCAGACACGATTGAAAGCGACTTAGCACTAGCACTAGCATCATAAACATAGAAAACTGGATGGTGTCAAACAGTTGGTTTTATTTTGAAGACTATGTAGTGTTGGGACATCCTTTTAGAGTTCAAAAATAGAAAAGTATTAAAAAAGAGTTAAAAAAAAAAGAGTAGTACATCACCATAATTTCTCCTTGTTTATGAAGGGAAGATATATTTTAATGTAGTAAGTACACAGCTGCAGTTTATTTGAGGCATTTTTCAGTGAAGATGCTTTTTGAAACGCAGAATCACATGATTTTTTTGGTAGATGGTTAGCCAGATCGGGGTTGTGTATAATTGGTAGAAACAATGGATATTTCAACATGGACTGATTTAATTAATAAATTGTAGGGAGAGTATTATGCTTTTTATTTGAGGGACAATAACCTCTCTGGATATACGTCTGCTGGTATCAGTTTGGAAGGTAGAGATCCTAGTGGTTCCTGTCAAGGAAGTAGGGGGAACATGTGGGTGCATTAGGAAAGAATGCAATTATTCACATGTCTAAGAAAAACCTAGAAATAAAATTGAATTTACCATTCAGTTATGAATATTTTGAATTTATATGTTTACTTCATTATTTCTTTAAATGATAAGTACCAGGGACATTGTAAGTAGATTTTTTTTATATTTTATGAAATTTATGTTTTCAAGTTTGATGTTCACATATATGTTAAAGACTTTATCTCAAAAAGTATGTAATATATTTGGAAACAAATATTCCAATACTTTGGCCACCTCATGCGAAGAGTTGACTTATTGGAAAAGACTCTGATGCTGGGAAGGATCGGGGACAACAGAGGATGAGATGGCTGGATGGCATCACCAACTCGATGGACATGAGTTTGGGTGAACTCTGGGAGCTGGTGATGGACAAGGAGGCCTAGTGCTGTGTGATTCATGGGGTCGCAAAGAGTCGGACACAACTGAGTGACTGAAGTGAACTGAACTGAAGTGTTTTCAAAGGTAAAAATGTTTATACAGCTATTTTATAAAACCAAGTTAATACTAGGAAAGAAATGAAAGACTACTTAAACTTAATGACATACATCACAAAATCTATTTTTAAATCAACAGCTTTTTAGCACCCAGTGCCTAGAAAACCAGAACCCCAGAAACTTGCACTTCAGCAAAAGTTGGACTCCTGAGAGCTTCCTGGGCGGGGTGCATTTTTAAATGAAGTGCAAACTGCTCATATGTCATTATTGCTGTTGTACAGTCACTAAGTTGTATCCAACTCTCTGCAACATGCCAGGCTTCCCTGTCTTTCACTGTCTCGAGGAGTTTGCTCAGATTCATGTCCATTGAGTCCATGATGCCATCCAACCATCTCATCCTCTGCCGTTCCCTTCTCCTTTTGCCCTCAATCTCTCCCAGCATCAGGGTCTTTTCCAGTGAGTCCTCTCTTCACATCAGGTGGCAAAGTATTAGAGCTTCAGCTTCAGTATCAGTCTTTCCAGTGAATATTCAGGGGTCATAGGTGTGTCTTTTTCATTCAGTTTACCAACATCCAATGTTATGTCTGACATTTAGTCTCTATATCATCAATATATGTTGCTAAATAAGTGAGTGAATTAAAAAAAAAGTAGGGAGGAAAGAAAGGTCCTGAAAAATGGAAAAGCATCACAAAAAAGCTAGTTTTCAAGGCTTTACACATATTAATTGTAGCCACGACAGTCCCTGCCTCTAAAACTTTGCTTGGCGAGGCTATAGGGGAGAACAGGAGTGCTCTATTAGAAGCCACCAGGAGACTGTCACAGGTTCTGTGATCCAGCTCGAATTTGGGACTATATGGGCAAGCCTCTGTGTTATCACCATGGCTGTCACTGAGTTGGGAAATGAGTTTTATGCTGATGATAGGAGCTGAGAGCATAGGAAGGACGATTGAGTATAATTATTTGGTACTAAACGCACTTGTCTGCATGGTGATGCTTGATGAGGGAGCTCTGCAAGCCCAGGAGGCGGCTGGGAAGGGCACCGTGACCTCCAGGGTGTCCTGTCTCATCCCCTGTACCAGCAGCTTCAGTGAGCTCATGCTGAGGAGACTCTTGTGGACAATGTAGGGAAAATCCACTGGAATGCGAAAGATTTTATCCAGGGAAGCCCGCAAGGAACAGAGTGAGGCTTTTATTATCTATTACTCCTTCCACAATGTTGAAAGCAGGTGGAGCTGTTTTCCCAGCTATCCAGAGTGAAAACACGCATGTGGAAAATAATTGAAGAAACTTTGAATTGGCCAAGGAGTACTTTTTTAAAGAAAAATTTACATTTCTTGAGCATCTATTATGTGCCGCATACTTTTAGATGCTATCGAATTTGTGAGGGGATGCTTTTATTTTTTTGAGATATAATTTCCACACCATAAAATACACCTTTTAAAAGTGTACAGTTTTATTAGTTTTCATTATAGTCACAAGACTGTGCAGCCATCTCCACTATCTGATTCTGGAACATTCTGATTACTCCACCACCAGCAAATAGCTTGTAAGCTGCTCCCCATTCCTGCCTGCACTCATACCTAGTTGTTGTTGTGTAGTCCCTAAGTTGTGTTCAACTCTTCTGTGACCCCATGGACTGTAGCCCACCAGGCTCCTCTGTCCATGGAATTCTCCAGGCAAGAATACTGGAGTGGGTTGCCATTTCCTTCTCCAGCGGATCTCCCCCATCCAGGAATCGAACCCTCGTCTCCTGCCTTGACAGGTGAACTCTTTACCACTGAGCCATCTGGGAACAGCCGAAGGAACCTGTCAGGAAAGAAAGACTGTGTTTAAAAGGAACACTCAACTGGTGAGACAAACTAAAATAAGCATGTCCAACATATGAGAGAAAAATGAAGATGTGATGAAAGAAAAAGTGGGCGGTTTCCCACAAAATGAGGACAGGAAAAGAGATGGTTTTCTTATCCTCCATTAAACATAAATATAAAAGCTACTATACTTAAAATAAAGGGAAAAGTTTTCGGTTCCCTTTTAAAAAAAGTAGAATTAGAAATTAGTAAACAAGAAAAAAAAGTTGAAAAACACATGACAATTGCTATAAAAAAGAATGAGCATCTCTGCTAGCATTCACTGAGCCTTTTGCCCAACAAAGTTTTCTGTTTTGTTTTTTTTTTAAAGAATTGTATGTAACTGAAAGCAACAAAAATATTTTCAAAAGCAAGAATATATGTTTAAAGATGTTTTTCATCTATCAACATAACATAGATCCTAGGAAAGGACTCCTGCTTGGTGGACTGTGGGTCTTGGGGAGTTGCCACCAGCGGAGGTCAAAGCTAATAGATTTGCTTACGGGGAAGTGTGAGGGCTGACATCTTCCTTTAACAAAGGGTTTCCTCATTGTTTCCTGTCCATCAGCCCTGATCACTGGCCAGGGAAGCAGTGATGATAGAAATCCCTGTCCACTTCCACAAGAAGTCAGCAAGGTCTGGTGCAGAAGAAACTGATTTTGATCAACCCTTCCTCCTTCAAGCTAACTGTTGGAGGCGTGAATGAATGTGGGGAAAAAAATGGGCATTCTAGTTGGATTATCTTAATAAGTTGAATATCAGCCAAAAGGTTATGAAAGTTTTACAGGTCTGTTAATCATCAATTCTACCTTTTCTGGCCCCTTGAAGCTCAAAACACACAAGGACTGTCACAGGTGTGCAACCAAATACATTTTCAAGAGTCTCTTGCCCAATTGCCAATACATTGTCCTGCTTTTCAGAAACTGTCACCACAGTCTCCTTGTATCTCTCTCTCTGACTCCTAAATAGATAAATAGATAGATGCATGCACACGCGCACACACACACACACACACACACACACACACACACGATGGTCTTGGATATATGGCATTAATGTTTAACAAAACCAGTTTCCTTAAGCTCTATCAGAGTTCTGATTTCTGATTTCTTTGTATATGAAAGGTCCATACAGATTTCATCATATATGAAACACTGTAGTCTTTGCACACAGATGTGGCTGTCAGTGTATATTTTCTGTCTCAAAGCAGTATTTTCCTCTTTATTTCTCTATGGATACAATAATCATCTCCAGTAACTTGTCATATGGCCGCATACTGATGGTATACCTTGTTTTGCTCAGCTCTGCACATCACCACATTACCCCACCTCTCGGTTGAAAAGCTCATCTTGGCTCCTTGACTCCTTGTAGGTGAGAGGCCCACTCTGGACCAATCTACTGTTTTTGTTAGACCCAAGATTGGGTCATATTATAGCACTTAGTGAGGATGGTGGGAGCAGTGGTTCCTGGATGCCGTGGGTGTCCACTGAATCACAGCAAATGAGCCAGAACTTTAATTAAACTAATAAATTGGCTTTGTTGTCACAAGAAGGAGTTTTCTGGGGGGGAACAGGATAGGTACTTTCTTTTGTTCTAATGGCTTTTCTAGGGGAGAAGAGTTGATGCTAAACAAATCCTGCTAGACTAGTGATCCCCAAGGACCCTATGAGGTCTAACTCTTTCATAGGGCTTAGGGCAGGGCAGTTGGTGGACTCGAAACCTTTTCTAGTGAAATGAAATTCACTCATCGAATCCCCAAACTTTGCTCCTCAACAAGCAGGCATTGGAGCCTAGCCCTGGGCTACATGTGTGGGAGGTTTTGTTCATAGTCTCAGATACAGAGAGTGAGGCAAGGGCAAAGTCAGGGAGAAATGAGCCGTAAAGGCAAGACATACAGATTAGAGCCTCGGCCCTCAGCTTTTAGGCAGAGAGGGAATTTAGGTAGCAGACAGGAGCTTTGGAATTAGTGCACCAGAGCAGAATAAAAATATCCAGAAAGGAGTGTTAGAAACAGAATTAGCTAGAATTATGGCTTAGCCACAAGCAGTCCTTCTAGGGGCCCTTTAAACCTTGGGAGAGAACCATGAAAGGCACTAAGGGAGCTGATTCTGACATCACAATAATAATAACAATCATAAGAGCAGCTAATGTCATCAGACGCTTTCTGTGTGCTGACATCCTAGCTGACTGCTTTATAACAGTGATCTCATTTGGCAAGACCAGGTTTTATATTGAGTTTATTTTAAAATGTAGATCCTACGATGCCTTTCTCCGTGAAGAAATCCAGGGCTGTGACTCCTCTTTATGTATTCTTTCCGTCACATAACCTTTGGGAATATTTTGATGAATCCTTAATTTTCTGACATGCGATGATTTTAGATTAGGTTTTTAATGCGATGGTGATAGAGCTTTTATGCTTTTATGGCTTGTCCTCCTCAGTTGCTTGAGAATGTTCTGGTGAGCAGTTAGTTCTGTACTTGTATGTAATTATCATTTCTCTGGCAATTGTCTAATATAGTCAAGAGGAAATCATTGCTTTTTTAGCCCTTCAAAATGTGCTATTTACCTCCTTTCTATGGGTCTTTGGTAAGAACTTCAAGTTCTTACTTAGCTGTTGTTTGCATGTTAGTATTATCTTTTATGACAAGTTATATGAAAGCATATTATGTTGGTCAGCTTGAAAAAGTTTTGCTCTTTTTCTTAAGATGTTTGATTGTCCACTGAGCATGAGACTGCTTTGTTCTGAATATTAATGACCAGTTAGGGCAAGAAGCATCACTTTTTGTTTTGAATCTATTTTGCCATGAGTGTGTCTTTTTTTTACCCCCTGTAACTCAAAATATTGTATGAGTATTAGGCTTCTAAACCATCTTAATTCCAATCTTACATGTAAATATATTTTGTCTAGTTGGCTTTTCTGTTAACATTTCAGAGTTTTTGTTTTCGCAGCATAATGTGCTGCCTTTTACATTAGAACAAAAGCCCCCAAATGTCGGTTCATCAGCTGACAATACCAGTTTTGTCTCTTAATTAGAAAAGAGAATAAAGCTGTTTAGGGGTGTCAATAAAATGACAGATGCATCATTAGCAGACGGTGATGGTGGATCAGTTCTGTGCAAATACTTGGAATGGAATTAATAGGAATTTCTGCAAGCATATTTAAATCACAGGCTGGGGGGGGAGGGTGTAGTAAGCAGTGTTTCAATGCAGTGAAAACGGGAGTGCACGACCATTTAAGAGTGAATTGAGTGCAAGAGAAATCCAGTTGCAGCCGAGACTGTATTCCTGAGAAATTTATATATTATTAATAGATCACAAATGAGCCATTGTGGATATTGTATGATTAATTCATTTAATAAATATTTATTGAGGGTCCACAACATGCCAGGTGGTAAATTTAATGAGAGTACAAGCCCCAAGTCCAAACCCAATGTGACTGCCCCTTGTAATTAGGAGGACAAAATTGCAATCCAACCATAAATCTCTGAAGAGGTTCTTCGAAGGTTTTGCATTGGATGGCCTCAGACTGTGTAAAATCCAGGTCACTCGGTGAGATTCAGGGAAAATTCCATTTAGTCCACATTTCCTGAGTGGCTAGCAGGTACATGGGGGTGTGTCATGCAAAGATGTTATATCATGGTATTCTGTAATCAAGAAGTACTTAACTTATGAGACTAAACATTGTGCTTGTCAATTATTACATTCCCAGGGCTGAAAATAGTGCCCCCAAACAGTAGGCACCTATGGACATTTACCAAAGAATGGATGAGAAAAGAATACGTATAAATCTGAACACAAACAATAGACTATTTGGATACAATTTTAAGAAAAATATAAATTATCATGGTAGAAGACCTTTGTTTTATTTGAAGTCTACTCACTTGCTTATTTATTCTGTTGACACACAGACCATCAGAGCTGTCCCATGCACTGTGCTTGGACTGGGACTTGAGAAATGAAACACAGTCTCTGCCCTCAAGGACTCCCCAGTTTTTTTTCAATGCATCTCCTTTTTAAATTGAAATATAGTTGATTTACAATGTTATGTTAGTTTTAGATGTACAGCAAAGTGACTCTGTTATATATATATATTCAGTGTATATATATATATATATATACATATATATATATCTTTTTTTGATTCTTTTCCCTTATAGGTTATTACAAAATATTGAACTNGGTGGTGGATACATAGGGGATTATCCCCTCTGGTATAGCTTGGTCCAGGCCAGTGTCCAAAGGTGGACACACTCAGCTCTGGGAATGTAGGTGCTTCTGGAAATGGGAAACACTGGAGCATACAAGAGAAAGATGGAACTGAATTTAAAATATCCGTCTCTGTGTGCATTATAGCTGGAGTCAGTACTCAGCTGTTAAATCCGGCAAAAATTCCATTACTTTAATTAATTTCTTTGTGCCGATTCTTCCTAGTAAGCCTTAATTTTAACAAAGTTAATTAGGTTGAAGATTAAAAATCCCATTAGTGTCGATCATTCACTTCTTGGCTCTGTCAACAAGGTGCTAAAAACGTTGCTCAGTTCCGAAGGGGCAGACAGAACACTCAGAACACTTTGGCATTTTTTGGAATCAGGTATTATATACCACTTTTAAGGCTTTAGATGGATATCATTTTAAAGCATATTTTTGTATTTTTCCAAATGTAATGTGTCTCAGATCCTTTAGACTTGTAGCTATTTACTTTCCGAGAGATCTGTAGCAGTGGTGTGTTTGCTGAGAAACTCTATCCCATCCTCTCTGATGATCTAATTTGCAGGTTTGCAGGGCATGGATTTTTAATCAAGGGCCTGTTTCCACTGTCACCTTGTCTGCCCGTTTATTATGGTTAAAGACTCAATGGTGGCTAATACCTCACCCAGAGCAGGAAAGAACAAACAATTAATAGACTCATGAATTACCTGCAGGTCATAATTCTGTTCAGAATACTGGTTTGAGTTATGCTTTCTGCTTTGGCTTCTACATCCAACTAACAATGGCAAAAATTGCAGAAATACAAGCACATATTATTAGCACAGGCTCCCAGGAAGTGGCTATGATGCCCATGCAACAGTCATGCTGGCAGAGGGGGAACAAGACCAGAGCAATGAAGCACCAGCCACAGGCCTAAATCTATTATCTTGTTCATGATTGAAAGTCAGTAACAGAAAGGAACCCAAGAGTGTGGAAGAGGCAGGAAGCCGTCTGACATCAGGTTCAAACGGGTAATGCAAAGGCATTCCACTTCCTGAAAAGAAGTCAAGAAGGGGGAGTTTGATCAAGGGTTAGGATCATAAAACAGAGTGAACATTATGCAGAACAGTATTTTCCAAGTAGATTCATATAAACAAACATAAGATGAGGGGAAATCAGAACATGGTAGAGCCCCATAAGATGTGTGCGACACCAGGGCCCATGAAAGATGGAGAAACTCCAAGAGACCAGAGCAAATGGGTGTCTAGATAAGTTACTTGAACCTTCAAGGTTAGGAGGAAGGCAGGGGGAGAAAGGAGTTGCATTGTGTGTTAGACACTCAGTAGTGTCCAACTCTTTGTGACCCCACGGACTGTAGCCTTCCACGCTTCTCTGTCCATGGAATTCTCCAGGCAATAATATTGGAGTGGATTGCCATTCCCTTCTCCATAGGGACTTCTCAATCCATGGGTCGCATCCTGGTCTCCTGCATTGCAGGCAGATTCTTTACCGTTTGAGCTACAGGGAAGAGGAGCTGCAGAGCAGTGCACAAAATGTTCTGCACATAGTGGATCATCAGAAATGTTGGGCTCACAGGAAAAAGTCTAATATCTTTCCATGAGCTGCTGCTGCTGCTGCTAAGTCGCTTCAGTCATGTCCGACTCTGTGCGACCCCATAGATGGCAACCCACCAGGCTCCGCCATCCCTGGGATTCTCCAGGCAAGAACACTGGAGTGGGTTGCCATTTCCTTCTCCTGTGCATGAAAGGGAAAAGTGAAAGTGAAGTCGCTCAGTCATGTCTGACCCTCAGCAACCCCATGGACTGCAGCCTTCCAGGCTCCTCCATCTAAATCCCTACCCTTGACATTATTACTTGCCTGTGTGCTCAGTTGTGTCTGAGTCTTTGCCACCCCCACGTAACTGCAGCCCACCAGGCTCCTGTCTGTGGAATTTTCCAGGCAAGAATACTGGAGTAGATTGTCATTTCCTACTCCAGGGGATATTTCTGACCCAGGGATTGAACTCGTGTCTCCTGCATTGTCAGGTGGATTCTTTACCATTGCGCCACCTAGGAAGCTCATTATCAGCATTATCATCATGTAATAGCTTGAATCAGTGTTAATAGGTGGGACACATGAAATGCAAAAACAAAAGCAATAAATAACGAAAGACCACGCCAGGATTTTTTTTTTTCTCTCATAATGCTTCTCTTTATTTATTTATTTATTTTTTATTTACTCTATTTTACTTTACAATACTCTATTGGCTTTGCCAACATCGACATGAATCCACCACAGATGTACACGAGCTCCCAATCCTGAATCCCCCTCCCACCTCCCATCCCACAATGTCTCTCTGCATCATCTCCGTGCACCAGCCCCAAGCATCCTGCATCGAGCATAGACCGGCGCCTCGTTTCTTACATGATAGTATACATGCTTCAATGCCATTCTCCCAAATCATCCCACCCTCTCCCTCTCCCTCAGAGGCCAAAAGCCCGTTCTATATGTCTGTGTCTCTTTTGTTGTCTCACATACAGGGTCATCATTGCTATCTTTCTAAATTCCATATATATGTGTCAATATACTGTATTGGTGTTTTTCTTTCTGGCTTACTTCACTCTGTATAATAGGCTCCAGTTTCATCCATCTCATTAGAACTGATTCAAATGTATTCTTTTTAATGGCTGAGTAATACTCCATTGTGTATATGTACCACTGCTTTCTTATCCATTCATCTGCTGATGGACATCTAGGTTGTTTCCATGTCCTGGCTATTATAAACAGTGCTGCAATGAACATTGGGGTACATGTGTCTCTTTCAATTCTGGTTTTCTCGGTGTGTATGCCCAGCACTGGGATTGCTGGGTCATAAGGCAGTTCTATTTGCAATTTTTTAAGGACTCTCCACACTGTTTTCCATAGTGGCTGTACTAGTTTGCATTCCCACCAACAGTGTAAGAGGGTTCCCTTTTCTCCACACCCTCTCCAGCATTTATTGCTTATAGACTTTTGAATCGCAGCCATTCTGACTGGTGTGAAATGGTACCTCATTGTGGTCTTGATTTGCATTTCTCAGGATTTTATTTTTAAATGGTCTCTTGCTATAATATAATTGAGAACCAAGATCTAGGCAAGCGCTGTAGAGATAGCTCCCTGTTGAGAACCTATTCAAAGACTTGGGTAGCCTCTACCTGAAGAATAAAAGTACCTACTCATGGCAGAAGAAAGGGATTTCTTTGAATGAAAGGGGTTTCTCTTTGGGCATCAAGTTCATCATTGAAATAATGACAATGAGAAATTGAGTTACTTTTGTGGTCCATTTTAATTCTACAAAATCTATGATTCTTGACTCTGAAACTTATTATCTTTGTGTCACTTACTATAGCCTTTCTTTTCCCCCTCTTCTTTGCTGAAAAAAAAAAACCAAAAAAAAAACAAAAAAAACTCTTCAAATTCATCTTCTATGACCTCACCCCCAAAACATGGCCCCACTACCATGAAAATCCTGTTCAAGCTGGTTGAGCAAAGTATTCTGTCTGTTTCTCAGAGCACGGATGTTAATTAAGTCTTTAACATCACCTCTTATCTCCTCACACACTTCCTAATCTGGTCAACCTCTACTGCCTGGGAGCTCTGCTTGAAAATGCTCCAAAGTACCTTCTGTATTCAGAGCATCAGCTTCTACTCACAGTTTTTGCATCCAGCTCAAGAGAGGAAGTAAAGAGGTCTCAACTCAGTCCTATCTCACTCAGTTAATCCCTCCCAATAGGCGGAATTGGTATTGCAAGACATAATATCTCTCCTTGAAACTTTTTTTACCTTTAAAAAACCCATCCTCTTCATCATTCCAAGTATCCTGTTCTGGGATGGCTTCACTTGGCTTTATTTTATCTAGACGCCCAGGTCTTGAGCTGGTGTGTGGCAGGTACAATGCTTCTTGAGATGTAACTAGACACTTTGAGTTTGACTTTCTTAGGTCTAACTTCTGAAATGGAGGTTGTCATTTTGCCATTGTACTTTATTTACTTTTTCATTTTCTCCCTTTGAACATAACTACTCTGTTCATATTTGGCCCCTGTGAGACCCAACTGAACAGAATGAGTATTTTTTTAAGCAAAGTTAACATCAGTTCTCACATAACATTGGAAAACCTGCCATCCAAGAACAGTGGAGAACAGACAGAAGAGGGTGTGCTAGCTGAAGGTGGACCTCTCTGTGCCTTGTTTGCTCACCAAGTTGTGTCCGTTTCTTTTTGACCCAATGGACTGCAGCACGCCAGGCTTCCTGGGCTTCCTTGTCCTTCACTATCTCCTGGAGTTTGCTCAAATTCATGTCCACTGAGTCGCTTTGCCTACACTTGGTCTTTAGTCATAACCAAAACAACACCTCATTTGCTCATACTAGAAGTCAATTTGTATGTGCTAAGAAACAGAACCTTCAAGTCTGCATTTTTTGAAAGGCATCCCTAGATCTTACTGTCTCATCTGAAATGGTTGTCTACGCAGATCTCCCTAAGTGATATGAGTTACAGCTATTGGATGATAAGGACATCTCTTAGGCTAAGATTTGGGCGAATCTCAACTTTCTCCCCCCACAAATTCTCCCCCTTCACACACACACAGACACACACACCGTTCAATAATAAAAATAGTAAATGTGAATTCCAGAAAAACTTCTGCTTCATTGACTACTCTAAAGCCTTTGACTATGTGGATCACAACAAACTGTGGAAAATTCTGAAAGACCTGGGAATACCAGACCACCTTACTTGCCTCTTGAGAAACCTGTATGCAGGTCAAGAAGCAAGAGTTAGAACTGGACATGGAACAACTGACTGGTTCTAAATTGGAAAATGAGTACATTAAGGCTGTATATTCCAAATTGAGAAAGGAGTACATCAAGGAGTACAATATACAGCTGGGATGCTGCTTATTTAACTTATATGCAGAGTACATCATGAGAAATGCCAGGCTGGATGAAGCTCAAGCTGGAATCAAGATTGCTGGGAGAGATATCAATAACCTCAGATTTGTAGATGACACCACCCTTATGGCAGAAAGCGAAGAAGAACTAAAGAGCCTCTTGATGAAAGTGAAAGACAAGAGTGAAAAAATTGGCTTAAAACTCAACTTTCAAAAAACTAAGATCTTGGCATCTGGTCCCATCACTTCATGGCAAATAGATGGCAAACAGTGGCAGACTTTATTTTCTTCGGCTCCAAAATCACTGCAGAGGATGACTGCAGCCATGAAATTAAAAAATGCTTGCTTCTTGGAAGAAAAGCTATGACCCACCTAGACAACATATTAAAAAGCAGAGACATTACTTTGCCAACCAAGGTCCATCTAGTCAAAGCTATAGTTTTTCTAGTAGTCTGTATGGATATGAGAGTTGGACCATTAAGAAAGCTGAGTGCCAAAGAATTGATGCTTTTCAACTGTGGTGTTGGAGAAGACTCTTGAGACTCCCCTGGACTGCAAGGAGATCAAACCACCAATCCTAAAAGAAATCAGTCCTGAATATTCATTGGAAGGACTTATGCTGAAGCTGAAACTCCAATACATTGGCCACTTGATGCGAAGAACTGACTCATTTGAAAGATCCTGATGTTGGGAAAGATTGAAGGCAGGAGGAGAAGGGGATGACAGAGAATAAGATGATTGGATAGCATCACCGACTCAATGGATATGAGTTTGAGTAGGCTCTGGGACTTAGTGATGGACAGGGAGGGCTGGCGTGCTGTAATCCATGGGGTCACAAAGAGTCGGATACGACTGAGCAACTGAACTGAATTGAAATGTGAATGCCTAGATAATAGGAATAATGGACAAGAAAGATGAAATACAGAATGTTTTCTCCATGATAAATAACCCATCACATCTTGTGGGTTTAAAGTAAGTGAGTGTTTACGTGCTTTGAAGAAAAAGAGGAGGAGAGAGATGTAAGAAGAGACAGAATAGGGTCAGAAAGGGATCGTTGTCCTGCTTTGTACTTTGTCTCCCAACTCTGTTATATCTATATTGTTTTCAAATTAGTGCAGGTAAAAGGAATTGCATACCCAGAATGACTTAATCAGTCACCTCCATTCATTAATCAAGCCAGAAACAAGAGCCTCCAGCTCCAAGCTGATGTAATTTCAGTGTAAAGACTTTCTTCTCATTAAGGTCTTCAACTCAGCTTGTTTTTTTGTTACCTAAAATTAGAACAGCCAATCTTCCATAAGACCTTATTATTAATCTACTCATTATTTATTCAAAATAGTATATTGAGTGCATACTATGTAAATCACTTTATACAAGTTCTATGGAAGGGACAGAAAAAAGTCAGGAGAGCATCAACTCCTGTTTCAGCATCAATGTCATCGCTTCAGAGACGCCTTCCCGATTCACTCGGTCTAAGTGGAGGTCACCAGCCACTTGCAGAAATTCTCATCTTGTTTTATTTTCTACACAGCTTTGTCCCTCACTCTATTTCTTTTGATTAGCAGTGTATTTAAGTGATTATTAGTTTGCCCCTAGAAGACTATATCTTCCATAACAAACCTTAAATCTTTTCAACTCTCATAATAATCCAAGTTTTTTGGAGAAACAAAACCAATAGGATAGAGATATACATAATAATATACATATATATATTATATATAAAGTATATGATATCTAATGTGTATATGTGATATATATAATGCAGGTATGTATATAATGTATATATTTATATGAGATTTATTTTAAGATTTATTTCACATTTTCTCACAGGATTGTAGAAGCCATCAAGTCTAAAATCCATGGGATAGATTGGCAGCCTGAATATTTTAAGACAAAAGCTAATCTGATTCTATCTTGAGGCAGACTTTCTCAAAGAAAACTCAGTTTTGCTTTTAAATCCTTTCAACTGATTGGATTGTTAAAGTCAATAGATTGTTGTAATTTGATGCTATAGTTTAGCCAAGTTGACACAAAAAACTAACCATCACAGCTCTATGTCTCTAGCACATTAATCCTGTTGCCTCTGTAGTCGTTAATTCACTGTATAGACCTTACCAGAAGCCCTGTAAGCTACAACCTCGCCCTCCAGTGCTTATGATCTGGATGGGAAAACACATTCCACTCAAGGAAATAATTAAGCTACAGCAATGGACAATATGTGCTGGGTCAGTGGCAAGGAATCCACTTACCAAAAAACATAGATTCAATCCCTGGGTCAGGAAGATCCCCTGGAGAAGGAAATGGCAAGCCACTCCAACATTCTTGCCTGGGAAATCCTATGGACAGAAGAGTCTGGTGGGCTACAGTCCATGGGGTTGCAAAGGGTCAGACATGACTTATCACTTCAACAACAACGATGGACAATGTATGATTCAGAGATTAAGTGATACTAACACAAAATAAAAAAAAAAAAGGACTAGGCTTTCAGAGAAGGGAACATCCTACTTAGCAGGAGGAATGAGAGAAGATCTATTTGTGGGTCTGCCTGTCTATGTTGGGCTGTTAGTTCATTGTCATTTTTCATTGTGTGACAATATCTAACAGCCTAGTGGGGTGGGTTTGCCTCTGCCCTCGCTGAGTCTGGAGTTGTCTGTCTTCATCTCTACTGATGAGAATGGCGGTGAGCTGGGAGGATGTGCTGCTGAGGTTTGGTTCCTGTAGAATGAATGGCCCTTTTGTCTCCTCTGAGCAGGCGTCCTCTTGGATCTTGTGGGGTCGGCTCTTCTTTGGGTGGGGGAGGTGACTCATTTAACCTACTTTGCGCTTAGCGACTTTAATGGTATATTTTTTTGACGATAATAAATGTCATCTTATTCATTAGTTTGGCAGTCTTTTTATCTTGGGGAGAATAGTGGAAACTAACCTTTTTCTTATTTTTTGTACTTATTCAGATCATCTCCTAAAATTATTAGAAGACTTGAAGCAATTATACCTGTGTGTGTGTGCATGCACATGCTCAGTAGCTCAGTGTGTCTGACTCTGCAACCCCATGGACTGCAGCCTGCCAGGCTCCTCTGTCCACAGAATTTCCTGGGCAAGAATACTGGAGTGGATTGCCATTCCCTTCTCCAGGGGATCTTCCTGACCCAGGGATTGAACCTGAGTCTCTTGCATCTCTTGCATTGGCAGGCAGATTCTTTGCCACTGAGCCATCAAGGAAGCCTGTTTATATATGTATGGTTTTAAAAGGTAAATATAAATATTTAAGCAAACATGATTAGGAAAGCTGGTGTAGGATGAGGTTCATTTATTGCTTTGTCCCTACTGCTGGTTGCTTTTGATTCCATGTGTGGGGCTGTGTGTCTGAGGTTGGGGCTCCCTGCACTTATGGAGAGGCCTTGGGTTACAGGGGATTGGGGAAGGTGGAATTCCTACTGTTCTTTAGGGTCTGCACTCGGGTATGGCTTTGGGCAAGTTGGGTTGTTGTCATTGTGGGAACAAATTCAAAATGGAGTGGGAATAGCCCTTCAACATTCTATGAAAAAGACATGTTTTCTTTAAAACAGTAATTACAGAAAAAATAGGAGGACATAACTTCCTATACAAAGTGTAACTGATAACAGGGGTCTCTGGGCAAAGCCCCTTCATCCTGCACCCTTCCCCACTCTCCCCATCATCACCCCAAGCTCTACTGGGAGTTTGGCTTGAAGCCTCTCAGATCTTTATTTTTGCATTTATTTTATATATGCATGAGAGAAGGGGTCATTTATATAAATTGAACCATATTAGAGTTACTATTCTATGACTTAACCTCTTTCACTCAACAGCATGCCTTAGAAATCTTTCTGTATCAGTAAAATATACTGAATTCAAAGGATAAAAGGGTATGAATATCATCATTTGCACCCCGCTATCAACAGCACTGGAAATTTTCAATCCCTGAAATGTTTCCTATCTGAATGGCAAATTTGAAACCTTCCTGTTTTAATTTATTTTCACTGCTGTTTCATTCATTTGAGTTCTGTATATTGGCCATGTACCTTTTCCATTACCTGTTACATTGAAGATTGCCTAAGCGGGTAAAGACTGCTTAAAAAAGAGTAAACATTTTAACCATGGAATCTGTTTAACAGAGTCCTTGACTGTTAGGTTTGTATGTCTCTGATAAGAAATTTAGGCTTTGTAGCCTATAAAGCAATTTTCTTCTGCAATTCAAACGTATTTGGGTGGACTCATAGTCATTAGTGGCCTTGGTAAAGACCGTTTTATCAATTAGAGGAAACTTATTCTTGTGATAAAATGTAAATAGAATCATCATTCCCCCCTTGATTTAAATTGCCATGTCCAGAAATTATGAAGTCCTAGAAATCTCTTTTTAAACCATTTTTTTTTTTAGTCAGTGTACATAGTTGCCAATTTAATAGAGGTTTTTTCCCTTTAAAAACAGTACAAAGCAAGACAGGATATCAGGCTCCAGCTTCTTATTTCATACACCAACCAGTACGTCAAGTAAGTTGCCAAGCCAATCCATCATAAGGAGGTACAGATCTCCTAAGTAAATGCCAGTAAAAAGAAATAGATTTAGTAAGATTAATAATTACTTTCATTTATAGCACTCTGTCCCCCAAAGACACTTGGGAAGCTTTGCAAACGTCTGAACCAAAGTGCAGTTTAAACCACTGGAAACCAGATATGTAAACTTGCTTAAAAAAATAAAATATGAGCCTCATATAGTGGTCCTTCATATTCAGAGATGACACATTCATATTATATAGTTATCAGTTCAACAAGTTTTTACTGCATTTTATTTGTTCTCCTCAAAGCCTTATTTTTGATAGATGATGCCTAAGATATACAGGGAGCGTCCTTTCAATATCGTGTGAGTGATGAAAAGCAAAACAAAACAATTTATCAAATCACACTGCATACATCCCTATAAATTTGGAGAGTGATGAATCTGTAGACCCATAGAACTTGGCATGTCATGTATTCATCAAAAGGTAAAGCCCCAAACATCGCAAACACTGCTGGGGACAGGAAGGCTGATCTTACTTGGGGGGTTGGGGAGGGGAGTAATTACCCTCTGAAACTATTCCTATATGAAAAAAATTCTTTAAAAGATGGAACAGTTGTTTGAAGAGTTGTTTGAATTGTATAGAGATTTTGATATGAATATTTGCACAAAATTTGCATATCTGATAAGAATATTTTTTCTATTTAGCAAAGTTAAGTGGGTTTACCAAAGCAATCCAAAGCACCTATTATATATTATCCTGTATCTTATATTTATAGCTGTTGATGGAGATCCAAATAAAACACTTCTTTAGGTTGTTAAAAAAAAGACTAGATAATCATTTATCCCCCATCCTGTTTAAAGGAAAATGTTAGTCATTCAGTTGTGTACGACTCTGTGTGACCCCATAGACGATAGCCTCGCCAGACTCCTCTGTCCATGGAATTGTCCAGGGAAAAATACTGGAGTGGGTTGCCATTCTGTTCTCCAGGGGGTCTTCCCAACCCAGGGACTGAACCTAGGTTTCCAACATTGGAGGCAGATTCTTTGCCATCTGAGCCATTAAGTTTCAAGGAACCAAAACACAGTTCTTTCTCCCATCACAGATATTTTGCAAATNAAAAACCATAGCCTTGACTAGACGGACCTTAGTCGGCAAAGTAATGTCTCTGCTTTTGAATATGCTATTAGGTTGGTCATAACTTTTCTTCCAAGGAGTAAGCGTCTTTTAGGATAAAAGCTTGGTTTCAGGATTCCCCAGTATTATTTTTATCTTTTCATGCCTCCTGTTACTTCCAAAGTCACGTATAATGTATCACTTGAATATATGTTTTCATACAATGATTAATTGTTCTTTCATGTGGAAGGACTGAATAGACCCTTAAGTGGTTGAACATTACATTTTTAAGAAGTTATTTTTCATTTCTAGAGCTCTGTTACATGTATGCCAGATACTTTAAATAATTATTGTGTTTATCAAAAGAAAGGTTTGGTGTCCACTCCCTTTTTTTAATCTCTTCCTTCTTTTTGTCTCTCTTTTAATCATTTTTCCTACTCTTATTCAAAGTTCTTATTTGAGGAGAAAAGTAATTACCTGATAGATATCTTTGCTAATTGTCATTAGCCTTAAGTTGAAGAGCAGGCATATTAAAATTGCTGTGGTGTGTACAGTAGAGTAAAATTGGAATCCACTCTGAATTTAAGTATGTTCAAAATGCTTCTTATAAATTAACTTACTCATATCCATTGTGTTGGCATTTAGAAATGAAGTGATGTTTTCATGATCTTTAGTGATTGAATGACTCCAGCATTTTACCTGTGAATTTACGTCCTTATGGTGAAGTAAATTCATACTTGTGAATTTAAAGATTCATTCAATATACATTTATCAAGGCTTTATGGGAGGCAATAAAACTATAAATCTGTGACTCTGGGTGGCAATTACTTTTTAAAATTTAATTTTAGTATATATAAAATAAATGAAAATCCAGAAAAATACTTGAAATCTTTCCCTATCAGATGTTTCATTCTAGGCCCCAGAGTTCCTGTTTCAAAAATAGAGAGAGAGATGCTCACAGGATCATGTTGATGTCTGGCAAAATGATGTAGTGGCAAGAGCACTGACTGGGCTGGGAGTTAGGAGAACCTGGGATTCTTTTCTATANAAATCTTTCCCTATCAGATGTTTCATTCTAGGCCCCAGAGTTCCTGTTTCAAAAATAGAGAGAGAGATGCTCACAGGATCATGTTGATGTCTGGCAAAATGATGTAGTGGCAAGAGCACTGACTGGGCTGGGAGTTAGGAGAACCTGGGATTCTTTTCTATAATTCAGTGAAATGTATTTTATTCTTATATGATTTCCTGGGTCTCCGAGACCCTTGAAATAGCTTTGCATCTCTAATTTGCTGCGGCTACACCTAACTTCCAATTGCAGTGTTTAGATTTCAGCTTCTCCCATGACCTGTTTTCTAATTGAGATATTTCATGGTAACAAATGTTATCTTGAAAAATGATTTCTGGGCCATGTGACCTAATGACCAGGCATGGATGTCTCTCTGCTGTTTCCGCCCCGAAGGAGATGAGCATCTGTGTCATGGCACCTGAGTGTGATGTTTGAGAGTTGAGAAGACATGGCTGCACACTCCACCTCTGGCAAAACCCCCATGAGAAAAAGCTGTGAGAGTATTGCCTCAGCCCCTTGGCCCACTACTCCCCACCAAAACGCACACCTTTTATTATTGATGTCTTGATCGCTGGCTCAGGCCTTTTCCTTTTAGAGTCTGTATTTTTGTTTACCTCTGGGGTAGCCTTAAATTGTCATCCTTAATGTGTAATATCCTTACATCTTCCTGATAAGATATAAACAATTCGATAACTGATTATCAATAAATCGTTTGAATTCCCCTCCCACCACCTTTCTTTTTCTTTTGCTTTAGAGGTGCTGATTTTTTCTTCTTCAAAGCTTTCAGTGGGTTGTTAGAAACGAAAAGAAGTCACATTTCTTTCAAAATGAGTGTTAAACACTTGTATTTTACAAAATTTTAAACTAAGGCATATTTTTAGCTTCGACAGCTGGTTGATATGTAGCCTGTGACTAATGAAATGAAACACATTTTTGTTTCACCATCATATGTTAATGTCACCCTACAATTTTGTTATTTTTGATGCAAGAAAGAATGATTAAATCTGAAGAAACAACAAAAAAAAATGAGCTCTTTGGTTACAAATCCAGCCTTTTGATTTTTGAATTGTAGATGATGTGGTATAGAGTATGGTCTCAGATTGTGCACTGAGATATTGATAAAATCTAGAGAAGAAACTATTCTTTCTGATTCTCTTAGCCCTAAGGGGCAATAGTCACTTGGGGTTACCAGTGGTTCAGAGTGAGAAATCTCAGACTCTAAATAGTCACAGTAAAATGTATGATCCAGATTTTATGAGGAAAAATCCTTATTTCCAAAGTCAAAATCCTAGAACATAAACTAATAGGTTAATGTTGATTTTCTTTGGGTGGTAGTATTATAAGTGATTTTTTAAAATGCATTTTAAAGATATTTTGATAACAAATGATATTTTATTTTCATAATTTAAAAAATTACCATAATAAGGGCTATAGATATCAAATCTTTGAAACTACCAAGATCTCTGGTAGCCTTTACAAACAAAACTCAGCACACAGTCAGCTGACGTTAGGTTTTTGTCTTTAAGCACAAGAACCTTCCACTCAGAGTTGGAAGATAGATTTTCTGTTACTTTTTTTTTTTTTTTACCTCATGGGCTTCTGGCCTCTTAAGTCATTTCAGTCACTGTATCTAAGACTACTTTTGCTGCTCTTTCTGAAAACTAGATGTAGATTGCTTCAAAGAAATAGATTTGGTTTATCTATTGCAAGCTATGAGGAAAAAAATATTTAAAAGCCTAAAACTAAAAAAGAATGCTGCTCTGGCCAGTTCTTCCAGAGAGGAGGAGCGTTAAAGAATTTATTTTTCTACAAAAATAAAATTAAATAATTTGGTTATTGCTGAGGTTTGGACAAAAGGCCGTGTCTTATCGAGTTGAGAGAGCGTTTGTGGACAGGTGCATCCCCGGCAGTCCTGGATCACTGGCTTAAAAAGACAGCAACGTGTAAGTCTTATCAACACAATAAGCATTCTCTCATCTGTTTATTCTTAACTATTTTGAAATGTTTTTCATTCTGTTCCTTCTTTATTCGTCTACTCATTATCTGCCTCTTTATTGTTCTAAATTTTGTGCTTAAGATTCAAAGGTGACAAGAAACATAGTCTCCTGTCATTGAAGAAAAGTCCTGAACAAATGGAAGAGGAAAGGAAAAGTTTATGGGGATAAAAAGGAATTTGGAAAACTCTGTAAGAAGCGGAAAAAAAAAAGTTTTTTAACCAGCGTTCCCTGATAGGTTAAAGGAAAAGTTTGGGGACCATAAAACAAAAGCATGTATTTTGAAAAGGGGACAGTCAGAAAATAAGACCTTCTGGAAATTAAAAATAAGATGTAGAGATCTTAAAAGTCAATAATAGCTTGATTAGAGGCCAAAGTTCAAATCTTCAGCACAGTGACAATACAAAACAAAACAGAAAAACGAAGAGAGAGGAAATAGGAAAAGGAGAAAAGATCAGAGAATCCAGTATCTAGCTAATAGGAAGTCCAGAGCAGGAGAACAAGTGAAATGGGGAAAAGAAAATTGCCAAAGAAAAAACGTGAGGAAATTGCCCAAGAACTAAACGATACTGCTTTTCAGTTTGAAAGAGCCCACAAAGGATACCTAAAATGATGAATAAGAAATGATTCATACCCAGATCACTAAGCACCAAAAGAAGTTAATGTATATTATTATTATTATTATTATTTNATCTGAGCCATTAAGTTTCAAGGAACCAAAACACAGTTCTTTCTCCCATCACAGATATTTTGCAAATATGTATAAGAAACATATTCACCTAAGTTACAAGGTGTCCGTTTGGTACCTCATTAGAGGTGAATCTCATCTCCTATAACTTGGTGAGTAGATTAACGAATCATTCCAGTAGGCTTTAGTACAAAAGGATCAGATGATAATTATCTTCCTTGTCTGCTTTGAGAGCTCAAGATTTTTACAGATCACTATTGTCATCAAGTCCTGAAAAACTGATGTTTTTTCCTGAGAACATTGGAAAAGTGGTGGCTTTTTAGGGTTCTTGGTTTGTTGTTATTGTTGTTTAGTCACTAGGTTGTGTCCCACTCTTTTGCAACCCTATGCATTCTAGCTCGCCAAGCTCCTCTTTCTATGGGATTTCCCAGGCAAGAATACTGGAATGTGTTTTCATTTCATTCTCCAGGGGATCTTCCCAACCCAGGGATTGAACCTGTGTCTCCTGTGCCTCTGCACTGACAGGTGGATTCTTTACCACTGAGCCATTAGTGTTCTCTGGGCCCATGTACAAAATAAGAGAGAGTCAATCTTCCCTAGCTCCTGGCCTGGCTCTCTTGAGCCAGGGTGCTCCTAGGAACAACCTGCTTCTCTTCTGCAAGGGGATTCATATGGTGGCCCCTGAGGGAATTCTGCCCAATTTCAAATTACAGTTGACCCTTGAACAAGGTGAGGATTAATCCTTGTATAACTTGTAGTTGGCTCTTTACTTCTGCATCTNCTCATTAGCTGCATTTTGGTATCAAACAGTTTTTTCTGCAAGGGGATTCATATGGTGGCCCCTGAGGGAATTCTGCCCAATTTCAAATTACAGTTGACCCTTGAACAAGGTGAGGATTAATCCTTGTATAACTTGTAGTTGGCTCTTTACTTCTGCATCTGTGGATTCAACCAACCAAGGACCATGTAGTGCTGTAATATTTACTGTTGAAAAAGATCCATGTATAAGTGGACCATGCAGTTCAAACTCGCGTTATTCAAGGGTCAACCACACTTAGTTATTATGAGACCCTCACCTCAAAATCTTTCTCTTTACTTTTATCAAGTATGTAATTCCACTAACACAGCTTAGCACATAGTAGGGTTTGTTTGTTTTTTCCCTTCTATTTCCTCCAGTCAAAGTTCCCCCTCTCTTTGAGAATGATAGCTGCATTTAATTTAGGAATATATCTTTCAAATAAAGCAGAAAGTTTACTTTGACAGATAGTCCCTGAACCCATGAGAACTCTGACTTTTTTATATAATATCCAGTAACTTTGAGGTTGTCTGGGTGAGAAGCTGGATAGAAATAAGGGAATTAGAGTAGAAACCTCATCTTATAAGGCATGTATAAAGACTTGAGAAGTAGAACAGATGAACATTCTAGCATGTGTGTTTTCACTTGAATTTCTCAGATCAAATACAAATAACTACCTTCCCACAACTCCCTTTCAGTAGCTAACAGCGTTTGTTATTTGGTGGTACGTGTAATATTTTTAAGGCAGATAATGACTATAGCAAACCAGCTTAACCATTATGTTAAATAATGGATAACCAGTAGAGTTGAAGGGGGAATAACTGGATAGTGGACTCTTTTTTTCTCTTCCACTGAGTATTCTGGTGAGTTCTACTCATTCTCATTGACTAAATCAGCTATAAGTTAGTATCATCAAAGCTAAGCATTCTGTAGAAGACAAATGCACTCTCCTANCCAGTAGAGTTGAAGGGGGAATAACTGGATAGTGGACTCTTTTTTTCTCTTCCACTGAGTATTCTGGTGAGTTCTACTCATTCTCATTGACTAAATCAGCTATAAGTTAGTATCATCAAAGCTAAGCATTCTGTAGAAGACAAATGCACTCTCCTAGGTGGTCACTTCAGTTTTTCTTCTCCCATTTGCATTTCCTCTGGGAGATCAGCCTTTTGGGTTATAAAATGCATTTGTGATAACAAGAAAACGTAGGCTCTCCTGGCAGTGTAAAATATATTTGTTTAGCCCGAGCCCCAGTTAAATTGAATGATGCTAACCTAAAACAACGTTTTAAAAGAGAAAAATGGTTTGTATGTGCATGTGTGTTTGAGTGTATGCAGGACTTTATTTATACAAGCTCATTTCTTTTGTATCAAAAATTGATACCCTGGGACTTTCTTGGCAGTCTAGTGGTTAAGACGCCATGCTTCCAATGCAAGGGATTCCTGGTCTGGGAACTAAGATCCCACATGCCATGTGGTGTGGCTCCCTTTCCACCCCCCAAAAAATAAATAAAATAAAATTTTAAATAAAAAATTTAAAAGGACAGGACTTCCCTATAGCTCAGATGGTAAAGAATCTGCCTGCAATGCAGGAAACCCAAGTTTGATCCTTGGGTCAGGAAGATCTCCTGGAGAAGAAAATGGCAACCCACTCCAGTATTCTTGCTTGGAGAATCTGGACAGAGGGGCCTGGTGGGCTACAGTCCAAGGAGTTGCAAAGAGTTTGACACGATTAAGCGACTAACACACCAAAAAAGGGCAGTGCCTGGCATGTAAGTGGGGTTTTATTTGTTAAATACATTTTTTGTTAAATGTGGAAGTTACTGAGTTACTAGCTTTGACGCTTTCTCTAAAGTAACACTTTTAAATGTCAATTTAAAGTAAGTTTTGTGCTTTTAACTGTTTACCAAAAAATGCATCTTTATTATTACAGATGTGAAAAACTTGGAAAAGCACAAAGAAGCATTAATCACAGTCCCACTACGCAGAAACAATCATAGTTAATTTACCATTTTGGTGTGTATATAGCCTTCAAGTCTTTTCTCAGTCAGTGCATATATTTTATAAAGCAAATCTTTTTAAAAAGAACATTAACATTGTTGCAGAAACAGTACATTAACTTTTCAAATGCTTGATGTGTAACTTCTCTGTGTTAGTGAGAGCTAATATATTAGGTCTGGGCAGTCATTAAAAAATTTGAAGAAATTTTATTAATTTTTTAAAGTTGCTGTAAAGATGAAGCAATTTGTTTAGGTTAAAACAGTTTGCCCAAACTCAGGTTGGCTAGTTTCATTTATATCACTTGTTAAATATCTCTTTTCTTACACTGCCTTTCTCCAACATTCCTGCCCTTTTATATGAAATGCCCTCTCCAGATCCCCTCATAAGAACATGACCTTGATCTCTAAAATTCAAGGGTACTTGGTACTCCATGTGACCTCACTCTCCCCACCTTCATCATCTTGTAAGCAGATGGGGTAGGAGGTCCTTAGAGGAAGAGAACCAGACCTAAACTTTCAGAACTAAGAGAAGCCATTTTAGGCTGGAGCTATTTTGTGATCTTGGCTACAGTTCTTTGCAGAATAGTCAGAGTAGTCAATGATTTTAAGGCAATGAAAGAATGTAAAAATAAACAACTATTACCAAGTCAGGGAGATAACCATATCAGAGTGTCAGAAGACAATGGAACAGTTGTAAAGACTCACAGTTCTCTTTCAAAGGCAAAGATTAGCCTGAAGCATATTTTTGAGCTCTTCTGCAAAATTCAACCCCCGCCCCACCTTACTCCTCAATCATCAAATTGACTAGAACCCAAAGAATGATGAAGCTGACCCTTTCTGACCTTCATAACTTCTTCAGTCATCTAGAGCTGAACTGTACCATCCTTTGCTTCAGTTCTAGGCTGAATTCTCTGCTCAAGCCCCTTCATGAATAT
>SJYV01049638.1:1060277-1196376 GCA_006410875.1 Neotragus pygmaeus
CATGTCCATGAAGTTGGTGATGCCATCCAACCATCTCATCCTTTGTTGTCCCCTTCTCCTCCTGCCTTCAATCTTTCTCAGAATCAGGGTCTTTTCAAATGAGTCAGTTCTTCGCATCAGGTGGCCAAAGTATTGGAGTTTCAGCTTCAGCATCAGTCCTTCCAGTGAATATTCAGGACTGATTTCCTTTAGGATGGACTGGTTGGATCTCTTTGCAGTCCAAGGCACTCTCAAGATTCTTCAACACCACAGTTCAAAAGCATCAATTCTTTGGTGCTCAGCTTTCTTTATAGTCCAACTCTCACATCCATACATGACTACTGGAAAAGCCACAGCTTTGACTAGATGGACAGTTGTTGGCAAAGTAATGTCTCTGCTTTTTAGTATGCTGTCTAAGTTCTTCCAAGGAGCAAGCTTCTTTTAATTTCATGGCTGCAGTCACCATCTGCAGTGACTTTGGAGCCCAAGAAAACAGTCTTTCACTATTTCCATTGTTTCCCCATTTATTTGCCAAGATTAAAGATTAAAGCAGGTAATTCAATGCTTTTAGCACAGTATCTGACCGAAATGTGTGTGTTAATCACTCAGCTGTGTCTGACTCTTTGTGACCCCATGGACTAGAGCCCACCAGGCGACTCTGTCCATGGAATTCTCCAGGCAAGAATACCAGAGTGGGTTGTCATTTCCTTCTCCAGGGATCTTTTCCAGGTCTCCTGCATTGCAGGTGGATGCTTTTCTGTCTGAATTACTATGGAAGAAATTAATTCTATTACTATTAAAATTGAGCAGGAACCAATAATAGTGTGTGTGTGTGTTGTTCTTGTTGTTGTTCTGTCACTGTCAGACTCCTTGTGACCCCATGAACTGCAGCATGCCAGGCATCCCTGTCCTTCACTGTCTCCTGAAGTTTGCTCAATTCATGTCCATTGTGATGCTATCTAAGCATCCTATCCTCTGTTGGCCCCTTCTCCTCCTGCCCTCAATCTTTCCCAGCATCAGGGTATTTTCCAATGAGTCAGTTCGTCACATCAGGTGGCCAAAGAATTGGAGCTTTAACTTCAGCATCAGTGCTTCCAATGAATATTCAGGGTTGATTTCCTTTAGGGTTGAATGGTTGGATCTCCTTGTAGTCCAAGGGACTTTCAAGAGTCTTCTCCAGCATATATAAGGTGTGACCTGAAAACCAGTGAACTCCTGTTGGCTAGATGATTCAAACTGCAAACAGACCACATGTGAAATACCGCCCCACCACCACATGGACACTAAAACCCATGACCTTGGGCACGGACAGGGTGTAACCTAAGACACAGCAAGGAGGAACAGCATGAGCAACTTTTGCCCTTCCCTCACCTGGGTGGCTCCTGAAACTGCCCAGCTGCAATCTGTGTCTCCAGCCTTTCTAGAGGATCCTGAGGGGCCTGACCAGGGAGAAGAGTGGCAGGGAGGGTGCAACTGAGAGCCAGGGAATGCTGGGCAACTTCAGAGGAAGGATTGGGTGTCTGGGGGAACAGCTGGGTGGGATGTATGATGCTGTCAGGTTTGGCGGACTGAAATGAAATTCTTGGTCCTCATGATCTAGGGCTGAAGTTGAGAGCAACTTGGTCTCTTTAAGCCAAAACAGTGACTGAAAAAAAAAAGCACTTGGAACTAGCAGAGAAAAGATAAAGAGGGAAGTCATCCATGCATGGTTGTTTGGAACTGGGCTACTGGTTGAGGTGAGAGAGCTTGAGAACTCAGGATGTGAAGGGTCTGCGCTATGTTGCTGTGCTCAACGTCCTCTGTGGACTGTAGCCTGCCAGGCTTCCCTGTCCATGGAATTCTCCAGGCAGGAATACTGGAGTACGTTGCCATTTCTATCTTCAAGGGATTTGCCCAACCCAGGGATCGAACTCATGTTTCTTGAGTCTCCAGAGTCTGCTATATTGACAGGCAGATTCTTTACCACTGTTCCACTGGGAAATCCCATATGAATGGTCACTCTGTTGCAATTACATAACAAATGTTTCCTTTGTATTTAAAACTTTCAGGAGTTAGAAGGGGTCCTTGGAAATTTAATGCATTTAAAAAAATACGATGTTTAGATCAAAGAGGCCATGTCCATGAAAGAAGAAGGAAAGTGAATCATGGCAAACCATATTTCAGGAGCTTTATAATCTAATTCAGAAATGACTACTGTGGATTCAGCTCTTACACATTCCTGAGTAGAGTCTCCATCCACTTAGTCATTCATGCATACAGTCATTGTTTTGGACTATTTAAGTGTCGGGCACTGTGCTAAGAGCTGGGAAAACAGAGATAAATAGAAGACACATCAGTAGGCATTCAAGAATAATTAGTTGTGTAAAATGAATCAATATATGATTCCCCATAACTATCTATTATAAATAAATATTTGTAATAAGGTAGCAGCAGCCTCACAATTATTTACAAAGCATCCTCAAAAATAAAATAGTTATCGTCTTCCAGCCAGGAGAGGGTAGAGGGAGGAAGATCAAAAAATGTTTCATAAGAAGCAGTTTGTTTAAGCTGAGTCTTAAGTGATGTCTAGATGAAAAATAAATGCATTCTGGATACAAAGAAGAGTATGTTTCAGAAATTACCTTTTTTCTGAATTATATGAGTGTAGGAGTTGATGAAGTCATGTGAGTTGGAGGAGAAAGGTGGAGTGGCAGATGGGGGAATACGGGACTGGAATCTAATAGACTGAGTTTGAATCCCATCTCTGCTAGGATGAATGAATAACTGCTTTGTGACCTTGGAAATCATCTCTAAGATTTCATGTCTTCACCCATTACCAGGAAGAACTCACAGTATCTTGTGGGGTTGTAGTGAGAATTTGTGGCCATGTGAGTGAAATTCTGGATATGTAGAAGTTTCTTAGTATTTAAACACCATGAGACTTCGTTGGTGGTCCAGTCTAAGACTACGCACATGCTCCCAATGCTGGGGGCCCTGGGTTCAATCCCTAAGCAGGGACCTAGATTCTACATGCTACAACTAAGAGTTTGCATGCTGCAACTAAAAGACCCCACATGCCACAGTTAAAAATAAATAAGTAAATAAACAGGATGCTAAGGAATTTGTGCTTCAGTTTGCTTGTTCCAAGGAGCCAATAAGGATTTTAATCAGCAAAGCAGCCTAGCGTGCATTCACATTCTGGTTTATTGAGAAAAATAGAACTGACATGATATGAGCAAGTTGCTTAACCTCTAAGTCTTTGTTCATCTAGAAAATGGAGACAGTAATAGAATTTACCTCCTCACTTTATTATAAAGATTAAATGAAATCACGAACAGCCTTTAGCACTGTGTCTAACTCAGTAGTAATCTCTCAATATGTATTCATTATTATATTTATCTTCTATATAGGGATGAGGCTGAAAGCAAAAAGACCAGCCATCCAGGAGGCCTTTGTTAGGGTCCAACTAGGAATCGAGATGGGGCCATACCTTGTGAGATGGGCTGGGTAGCCAGGTAATGGATATTTTAAAAGTAGAATCAATCAACAGGCCTGGAATCACTGAACGTGGAAGATAAGCATGCTTCACAGCATGATTTTTCCTCTATGGCATAAAAACTGTAGCTGAACTAATTTTCCTAAAGTATGTATGTGCTCAGTCAGTCATGTCCAACTCTTTTGTGACCCCATGGACTATAGCCCGCCAGGCTCCTCTGTCCATGGAGTTTTCCAGGCAAGAATACTGGAGTGGGTTGCCATTTCCTCTTCCAGGGGATCGTCCTGACCCAGAGATCAAACTCGTGTCTCTTGCATCTCCTGCGCTGGCAGGAGGATTTTTTACCACCTTGACACCTGGGAAGCCCTCCTGAGGTATACATTTCTGTTTAAAGGCATCCATTTCCAGTCAGGTCTGCGTTTCCTGGAAGTCCCTATTAATGAACCATTATTTCTGAGTGTCACAAAGGAAGGGGTCGCTTTGAGTTCAGCAGAATTGGAACAAGTAGGAGAGAACACAGTTGGATTGAACAAATCAACAGAAGTCCAGCAGGAGCTGTGACTTCCAATATGTACCAGACCTGCTCCCCTCTACCCTGCACACAAATCTAAATATATTAGAAGGATGATTAACAACATTGAACTGTTTAACAGAAATCAGCCTAAGCAATGCAAACCATCTGGCTATAGCTAGAATCAACTGTTCTGTCTTCACTAGAAAAATGGTTTAAATTATCTCTGGTTCTCCAAAAGAAGGAGATTCAAAACAGAAACTGGCTTCCTTACAAATAAAGAGCCATAAGTCAGAGTCGTTGAACTGGCAGAAAATAACTTCTCAGAACACTACAGTGGCCTGATGTGGAAGATTTGGCCACCTCCTCCCACACCTTTACAAAGCCCTGTCTGATTCTTGTTGGAACTTTAATCTGGAAGAACCTTACAACATCTGATGCAAAATCCCTTACATTCAGGAAGGGCCACCCTCACACTTCTCAGACCTGTGAACATGTGTGAATTTCCAGGATTTCCTATTCTTGTCTTTGATAGCAATTCTTATTAAGGCTTTATCCTTTATGAAAAGGACATATGAAACTCTGCATGTTACAGTTTAAGGCCACCACGTTTCACTCTCATTTAAGCAGTTAAGAACTGCAGATCATCATACATCCAGTTTCCGTGCAGGCCTCTAGTTTGGTTTTTTTTTTGGAGACTTTTTGTTTTGCTTTGTTTTGTTTTTAATGTGCACCATTTTTAAAGGCTTTATTGAATTCGTTACAATGCTGCTTCTATTCTTTGTTTTGGGTTTTGGTCCCCAGGCATCTTAGTTCCCCAGTCAGGAGTTCTGCATTGGAAGGCGAAGTCTTAAGCACCGAACCACCGGGGAAGGCCCTGCAGCCTCTTTTTAAGATTCTGCTCAGTTTGCTAAAAGTTTCATAATGTTTTTCCAGCCTCTCTATTATTTGTCAGTTTTCTGTCCCATTGGCTCTTCATAGGTGGGTCTCATATATCTCAGAATTTTACTTTCCCACTGTGTGCTGATAACCACCAAGCTTCTCATCTCTTACAGTCTCAAAATGTGTGTAAATTGTTGCCTGTGGAATAACTATGGAGTTGTCCCACCCACAGGTATCTCAAAAGTCCTAGTTTTCCTCCCAACCCAACAGTAGCTATTGCTACTGTATTCTGCTTGAGAGGAATCATGATCTAAGAACCTTGTTCCGAGTAGGGGTAACCAAGAGTGTGCTAATCTTTTAAGACAATCATCACAAGCATACAGGGGATCTATATACAAAGATACTCATCATAAGGTAGTGCTAAAATTGTTCTTCCTAGGTGGCATAGTGGTAAAGAATCCGCCTGCCAATGCAGGAGACACAGGTTCAATCCCTGGGTTGGGAAGATCCCCTAGAGGAGGAAATGGCAACCTACCCCTGTATTCTTGCTGGGGAAATTTCATGGACAGAGGAGCCTGGTCAGCTACAGTTCATGGAGTCACAAAGAGTCAGACTCAGCTGAACACACACAGTGCTAAAATTAGGAACCGTAAAGGTGTCCATCAATAAGAAATCAACTAAATTGTGCTCATAAATAATAATGAAAGTGAAAGTGTTAGTCATTCAGTCGGGCCCAACTCTCTGCGACCCTATAGACTGCAGCCCACCAGGCTTCTCTGTCCATGGGATTTTCCAGACAAGGATATTGGAATGGTTTGCCATTTCCTTCTCCAGAGGATCTTTCTAACCCAGGTATCAAACTTGAGTCTTCTGCACTGTAGGCAGATTCTTTACTGACTGAGCTACCAATAATTAATAATAATAATAATAGTTTGACATTTATTTAGTCCTTGCTAAAGTTGGCAGGCCCAGTTCTAAGAACTTTATATATATTGTGCCCCTTAAATCATTACAACTCTGTTTGTATTTATTCAGGGGAAATGACACAGCCCTTTTTAAAGGATGCTATAGATCTAACTCATATTGAAAAATACTCTTGAAATTTTGTAAAGTGAGAAAAAATTACGAAGGTATATGTGATAGCACAGTATTAAAACACATCTAAGCTTAGATGTGGATATATACAATAAGTAGTTTCTCATTACAAGCATTTTGCAGTTTCAACATGAGCAACTTTTTAGTTACCATGTCTTAGTTAAGTAACTCTGATTCCCCAGCAGCACTTTTCAAATGTCAGTTGCTACAGTCTATTACTGTGAAAAGTGAAGTACAAACTTTGCTGCTAATTCTTCACTCCACAAATCACCATGTAAATGCAAATCCTATGACAAATCACATCAGTCAGTCCTTTCAGTGTTGATCAGTGATTGGCCATTGCATATTTGTTATTAAATCCATGCAAGCATGTGACATTACTTTGCCAACAAAGGTCCGACTAGTCAAAGCTATGATTTTTCCAGTGGTCATGTGTGGATGTGAGAGTTGGACACATCCAAAGAGAGCTGAGCACTGGAGAATTGATGCTTTTGAACTATGGTGTTGGAGAAGACTCTTGAGAGTGCCTTGGACTGCAAGGAGATCCAACCAGTCCATCCTAAAGGAGATCAGTCCTGAATATTCATTGGAAAGACTGATGCTGAAGCTGAAACTCCAATACTTTGGCCACCTGATGCGAAGAACTGACTCATCATTCCCTGATTCTGGGAAAGGTTGAGGTGGGAGGAAAAGGGGATGACAGAGGATGAGATGGTTGGATGGCATCACCGACTCAATGGACATGGGTTTGAATAAACTCCAGGAGTTGGTGATGGACAGGGATGCCTGGTGTGCTCTGGTGGAAGGGGTCGCAAAGAGTTGGACACGACTGAGTGACTGAACTGAACTGAAGCATATGGTTGTGAAGGGTACAATGTTGGAACCTGATCCAAACTTAGAAAAGAATGGAACAGTTGGCCAAGGAGTAGAAAAGATGTGCACTCCATATCATATAACTTATATAAAAGAAGCAAGCAACTCCTGGTCAAACTACTCTTAAGTTTTTTATCTGTTTTTAAAAAGGGACTTCTCAGTGTTTCTAATGTTTTAAATTACAGTGTACTAAATAAATATTAACGTTACCATTTTTTCCATTTCACTATACATTTATACCAAAGCCTTGACAAAAACTTTTAAAGATCACAAAATAATCATAATTTTCCCCATTGGTTATTAAGATCACTTTAGAGTTTTATGGCTTTCATGCCTGTGAAAAGCAAGGATTGCCTGTGTATAGTAGCAAAAAAAAAAAGTCCTTTAGATGACCTTAAGATGCTAACAAGATTATTTGGGGATGGTTGCATTACTGTTGACTTTTTTATTATTATTATTTCTTTTTTATATGGTGCAGGACAGGGAAGCCTGGCATGCTGCAGTCCATGGCGTTGCAAATAGTTGGACACAAATGAGTGACTGAACAACTACAATGAATAGAGATGTTTAAAATCCAACCTAGTTAGTTAGGTATCTGTTTCTTTAAATATGTATTTTTGAGTTTCAACAACTGGAAGGAATTTGGTGAGTACTAGACACTGAAGAAAGAAAAAGGTGAAGGTCACGGAGCACTGCAAATATCTGCCACGTTACACACAATTTTTGCTCTGTATCTCAAATATAATAAAGATACAAAAAAAAAAGGAGACTACTGGAGAGAAAGCTAGGAATTCCTTCTGGGAAAACTGAAGAGGGCCTCTGGTTTCTTATACACTAGAATTAAAGTTTTGCCCTCAAGGAAAAATGGATCCTAATCAGCCACCAAATTTTATCCTGGAAATTACTAAAACCTAGAGCCTGTTTTCTAGATCCAATTTTAGTTCTGGGTCTCACAAACAAAAAAGGCAAAGCTAATAAAGGGGAAAATATGTGAAATCTTTCGCCAAAAATTATTCAGATACTGATTTTTATCTGTTTCCTTCTGTCACTGAAGCTGGACCACAGGGAATTCATCCTGATTTGTCTTGGTTTTTGTTTTCCATACCACTTTTTACACAAGCCAAACATTTTGTAGTCAGAGTGTTGAATAGCCAGGAGCACAGATGCAGCCTGCCCTGCCCCTGGGCCCAGGGATGTGACTGACACAGGCTGCTCCTGACTGCTGCCTGTCTGCCTTATCACTCCTTATGTTTTGCCTTCAGTTTTCAAATGAAAGTTTTATGTGTTTATATGATGGTTTAAATTTTAGCAATGTCCCCAGGCACATTGCAGTTGTGAGTGACCTTATTAGAAGTCTTATTATTATTATCTCTTATTATAAGTCATTATAAGACTGAGAGCATCAAGTAGGGACACCTTCTAACATCAGTAAATGGAATTCAGAAAGAAAATCTGAATACTGCATGAAAGGGTTGTATGACTGGGCTTTTTTTTTCTGATCTCTTCAGTGAATTCTTGTTGGTTAATCTTCCACTTGGGGACCTCATATAGAGCACTTTTCTTACCTGTTGAGAAATGATGATAAATGAGGAGTTTCACTAGTGTCTTGGCAAGGGATCCTCTCTGATGTTTACTCCCGAGAACCTCTCTCTAGGAAGCAGTATAGACAGCGTTTCCCAAAGTGTGCTTTGTGGCTCCAATGGTAAAGAATCTCCTGCAATGCAGGAGACTTGAGTTTGATCCCTGGATCAGGAAGATCCCCAGGAGAAAGGAATGGCAACCCGCTCCAGTATTCTTGCCTTGAGAATTTCATGGACAGAGGAGGCTGGAGGGCTACAGTTCATGACGTTGCAAAGAGTCAGACACGACTAACTGACTAACATTCACTTTCACTGTGGCAAGGAGGTAACATCAGTCGAATCATCTAGTGAAAACTTACCCCTTTGCAGTTTTCTTTAAACCTTAATTTCAAAACCAAGTCTTCAATCCCATGAAAGTTAAAGAAAGATGTGAAAGTGTTAGTGGCTCAGTCATGTCCAACTCTGCGATCCCATGGACTGTAGCCTGCCAGGCTCCTCTGTCCATGGAATTCTCCAGGCAAGAATACTGGAGTGGGTTGACATTCCCTTCTCCAGGGGACCTTTCCAACCCAGGGATTGAGCCTTGGTGTCCTGCATTGCAGGCGGACTCTTTACCATCTGATCCACCAAGGGAAGCCCACTCCCCATAGTTCAGTTCAGTTCAGTTTAGTCGCTCAGTCGTGTCAGACTCTTTGCGACCATAGCCCATGAATCACGGCACGCCAGGCCTCCCTGTCCATCACCATCTCCCACGTCCATTGAGACCGTGATGCCATCCAACCATCTCATCCTCGGTCGTCCCCTTCTCCTCCTGCCCCCAATCCCTCCCAGCATCAGAGTCTTTTCCNTTCTTTTCCATGGGGATGGTCTTGATCCCTGTCTCCTGTACAATGTCATGAACCTCATTCCATAGTTCACCAGGCACTCTATCTATCAGATCTAGGCCCTTAAATTTATTTCTCACTTCTACTGTATAATCATAGGGATTTTATTTAGGTCATACCTGAATGGTCTAGCGGTTTTCCCTACTTTCTTCAATTCGAGTCTGAATTTGTCAATAAGGAGTTCATGATCTGAGCCACAGTCAGCTCCTGGTCTTGTTTTTGTTGACTGTATAGAGCTTTTCCAACTTTGGCTGCAAAGAATGTAATCAATCCGATTTCGGTGTTGACCATCTGGTGACACCTTCATAGGCAAAGTAATGTCTCTGCCTTTTAATATGCTATCTAGGTTGGTCACAGCTTTCCTTCCAAAGAGTAAGCATCTTTTAATTTCATGGCTTCAGTCACCATATGCTGTGATTTTGGAGCCCCCAAAATAAAGTCTGTCACTCTTTCCATTGTTTCCCCATCCATTTGCCATGAAGTGATAGAACTAGATGCCATGATCTTAGTTTTCTAAATGTTGAGTTTTAAGCCGTTTTTTACTCTCCTCTTTCAGTTTCATCAAGAGGTTCTTTAGTTCTTTGCTTTCTGTCATAAGGGTGGTGTCATCTGCGTATCTGAGGTTATTGATTCCAGCGATCTTGATTCCAACTTGTGTTTCCTCCAGCCTGGCATTTTGCATGATGTACTCTTCATATAAGTTAAATAAGCAGAGTGACAATATACAGCCTTGATGTACTCCTTTTCCTATTTGGAAACAGTCTGTTGTTTTATGTCCAGTTCTAACTGTTGCTTCTTTTTTTTTAACTTATGTATTTATTTTTTAATTTATTTTTTAAATTTTACTTTACAATACTCTATTGGCTCTGCCATACATCGATATGAATCCACCACAGGTGTACACAAGCTCCCAATCCTGAATTCCCCTCCCACCTCTCACCCCACTTGACCTGCATACAGATTTCTCAGGAGGCAGGTCAGGTGGTGTGGTATTCCCATCTGTTTAAGAATTTTCCACAGAGTTCCGTTCCAAAGAATAGCAAAGAAGAATAACAAGGAGAGATAAGAAAGACTTCCTCAGTGATCAATGCAAAGAAATAGAGGAAAGCAATAGAATGGGAAAGACTAGAGATCTCTTCAAGATAATTAGAGATACCAAGGGAACATTTCAGGTAATGATGGGCACAGTAAAGGACAGAAATGATAGGAACCTAATAGAAGCAGGAAACATTAAGAAAAGGTGGCAAGAATACACAGAAGAACTATACAAAAATGATCTTCATGATCGAGATAACCACGATGGTGTGATCACTCACCTAGACCCAGACATCCTGGAATGCAAACTTAAGTAGACCTATGGAAGCATCACTATGAACAAAGCTAGTGGATGTGATGGAATTCCAGTCGAGCTATTTCAAATCCTAAAAGATGATGCTGTGAAAGTGCTGCACTCAATATGCCAGCAAATTTGGAAAATTCAGCAGTGGCCACAGGACTGGAAAAGGTCAGTTTTCATTCAAATTCCAAAGAAAGGCAATGCCAAAGAATGCTCAGACTACCACACAATTGCACTCATCTCATATGCTAGTAAAGTAATGCTCAAAATTCTCCAAGCTAGGCTTCAACAGTATGTGAACCATCAACTTACAGATGTTCAGGCTGGATTTAGAAAAGGCAGAGGAACCAGACAAATTGCCAACATCTGCTGGATCATTGAAAAAGCAAGAGTTCCAGAAAACCATCTACTTTTGCTTTATTGGCTATACCAAAACCTTTGATGGTGTGGATCACAGTAAACTGTGGAAAATTCAGAAATAGTTAATGAAAGATTATTTCTATATCTGTATTATTACAAAGTATATCTTGGACTACTTTAATGAAGTGTAAATTATTAAGCTATTGAAATATGAAAATTAACTTTAAATGTAGAATTTCTAATATATTGATGGAGTAATATAAGTATTTATCCTGTAGTATTCCTTTTTTTAAAATAGAAAAGTAGTTTATTTTAAATATAGCAGTATACATAATTCCAACCTCTCAGTATATCCCTCTAACCTGTAGTATTTTTAAGCCAAATTTATGATAAAGAAAATTACTTTATATGGTGTGTGTATGTATGTGTGTATGTGTGACTGTTCATTATTTTATGATCAGAATTTTCTTGTTAAAATGAGCAAAAACAAAATGAAGGGGAAACATGTAGATTCTGTTTCTTTAAACATATAAAAATCTGGCACATGGAAATTAAACCTTAATTGCCTAGGATGGAAATTTGATACATATTAAAATTTTTAGATGTAGAGATACAGTGTTGAAATCTGTACTATATGCAGAAGAGTAAAAGATAGCTTTCTAATTTATATTAAAGCTTCTGCTGCTAAGTCGCTTCAGTCGTGTCTGATTGTGTGATCCCAGAGACAGTAGCCCACCAGGCTCCCCTGTCCCTGGGATTCTCCGGGCAAGAACAGTGGAGTGGGTTGCCATTTCCTTCTCCAATGCATGAAAGTGAAGAGTGAAAGTGAAGTCGCTCAGTCGTGTCTGACTCAGCAACCTCATGGACTGCAGCCTACTAGGCTTCTCCATCCATGGGATTTGCCAGGCAAGAGTACTGGAGTGGGGTGTCATCGCAGATTTTAAATTGAAAATCTCAAATATCCCAAGTAAAGGAAGAATTGTCTAACTTTTAAATTTTAACATTTCAGGCAAAATGGCAGGAGATATCTAAATATAAGCCTGCATGTAAATAATTACTGATGATTATATCTATGTGAAAAATGGGTATAACTGGTCTATAATTTCCATATAACAACAGCAAGACAATTAAATGCTTGCAACATGTTTTAATATAAAATGTATCTTTCGGATAGGGCAATTTTAAAAGTTGTTTTGAAAGCTTTTTATGAACAAGTTTGAATTTTTAAAGGTGAAAGTCACATCTGTCATTTAGTTCATATTAATTTGTATGTTCTAAAAATATAATTATGGAAGATATAAGGTATTTAAGACTTTCAATGATGTTATTTTGAGAGATTTGAAGTGGCTCTATTTAGCTAGAAGAAAATCTTGGGGCATTTTTTCCATGTATTTTTGAGGTTAAAGTGTTGTCTTTCCTGAAACTCATTAATTCTTCCTGCCATTTTTTTCACTTCCTTTCCCTTTCACTCCTCTATAGGAAATGCATTTTTATCTCATTGTTTTTGTGATCAGCCTGGCTAGAGGTTTATCAATTTTATTAATACTTTTGGAAAATATTTTTCAGCTTCATTGATTTTCTATATTATTATCTTTTTACTATTTTATTAATTTATGCTCTTACCATCATTATTTCCTTTTCCTGCTTTTTTGAGCTTAATTTACACCTATTTCATAGCTTCTGAAGATAGAAACTAAGATGACATAATTTAAATTATTTTTCATTTTCTAGAATTATTAAGTAGAGTTACAAATTTCCATACAATTACTGCCTTAACAACTTCCCACAAATTCTGAGGCTTTGTCTTATAAACATCCTATTAAAAAAAATCTTTTCACTTTGAATTTTTTTTCTCTAATATATTATTTAGGGTTGTACTATTTCATTTCCAATAGTTAGTTCAGTTCAGTTCAGTCGCTCAGTCGTGTCTGACTCTTCGTGACCTGATGAATCACAGCACACCAGAATTCTGATGTATCATTTTCTTTTTTATTTCTTATGCAATTACACTCTATTCAAATCACATACTGTATATTCTTTCAATCCTTGTAGGTTTATTGAGACTCCTCTATTGGTCTAATGTAGTCTATCTGGTTTATTGGTAGTGAGGTCTTGGAAGAAGTGTTTATTCCAGTGTTTTGGGGTATAATGTTGTATAAATAGCAAATACATGAAAATGTCTGGTAGAACTTCCTTGTTTTATCCATTTCTGAGGTAGGAGTCTCAAATATAATTGTAGGTTTATTTATTGCTCCTTTTACTTCTGGGAGATTTTACTTTAATTTTTTGGAACAGCTCTCATTTGATGCCTGTACATTTAGGATAAGTATGTATGCCTTGCTGATAAACTGACACTTTTGTTATGAAATTTACCTCTTTTTCGCTGGTAACATGCTTTAACTTGAGTTTTTCTGATACTAATATACTCAGTCCATTTCTTAGTGTGGTAAAATAAGCATAAAATTTAACATCTTAACAATTTGTAAGTGTACAGTTCAATAGCATTAGCACATTCACATTGCTGTGTAACCATTACCACTATTCATCTCCAGAACTGATCATATTCCTGAACTCTGTACTCTTTGAACAATAACTTCCTTCCTATTCCACATCCTGGCAAGAGGAACCTTCTTGGATCAGCGATTGAACCCTCCTCTCCTACATTGGCAGGCGACTCTTCACTATTGAGCCATTAGGGAAGCCTCTCATTGTAGTTGTAATTTAAATTTCCCTAATGATTAGTGAGTGATCACACCATCGTGATTATCTTGGTCATGAAGATATTTTTTGTACAGTTCTTCTGTGTATTCTTGTCATCTCTTCTTAATATCTTCTGCTTCTGTTAGGTCCATACCATTTCTGTCCTTTATCTGGATCCACCACTTCATGGGAAATAGATGAGGAAACAGTGGAAACAGTGTCAGACTTTATTTTTGGGAGGTCCAAAATCACTGCAGATGGTGATTGAAGCCATTGAAATTAAGACACTTACTCCTCGGAAGGAAAGTTCTGACCAACCTAGATAGCATATTGAAAAGCGGAGACATTATCACTTTACCAACAAAGGTCCATCTAGTTAAGGCTACGGTTTTTCCAGTAGTCACGTATGGATGTGAGAGTTGGACTATGAAAAAAGCCAAGCGTCAAAGAATTGGTGTTTTTGAACTGTGGTGTTGGAGAAGACTCTTGAGAGTCCCTTGGATGGCAAAGAGATCCAACCAGTCCATTCTAAAGGAGATCAACCCTGGGATTTCTTTGGAAGGAATGATGCTAAAGCTGAAACTCTAGTACTTTGGCCACCTCATGCAAAGAGTTGACTCATTGGAAAAGATTCTGATGCTGGGAGGGATTAGGGGTAGGAGAAGAGTATGACAGAGGATGAGATGGCTGGATGGCATCACTCACTCGATGGACGTGAGTCTGAATGAACTCCGGGAGTTGGTGATGGACAGGGAGGCCTGGCGTGCTGCGATTCATGGAGTCGCAAAGAGTCAGACACAACTGAGCAACTGAACTGAACTGAACTGAATAATTAGTAATGTTGACCATTTTTTCCCATGTGCTTATTAGCCAGTTGTATACCTTTTAAGAGAATCTCTTCAAGTCCTTTGCCCCTTTAGAATTGGATCTTTTTTTTTTAATTTTTGAGCTGTATTAATTCTTCATATATTGTGAATATTGATCATTATCAGAAAACGCAATTGACAAGTATTTGTTCTCACTATGTGGTTTGCTTTTTCACTCAGTTGATAGTGTACTTTCGGGCACAAAGATTCCTAAGTTTGATGAAGTCCAATTTATCTAATTTTTTCCCCTGCTTGTGTTTTTGGTGCCATATCCACTAAATCATCACCAAGTTCAGTGTTGTGAAGTTTTACTCTGTTTCCTTCCAAGAGCTTTATAGCGTTACCTGTTACATTTAGGCCTTTAATTCATTTTGAGTTAATTTTTGTATCAGGTGTAATGTAACGGTCAAATTTCTTTCTTTTTTTTATATCTTGCACATATTTAGTTTTCCCAGCAACAGGTTTTGAAAAGACTGCCCTTTTCCCACTCAATGATCCTGGCATCCTTGTAGAAAATTATGTTTAGCTAGCTAGCTAGCAAAATATCATCTCTCTATCTCTCCTTCCTGTCTGTTGGTTTATATGTCTAACTTTGTGCCAGTACCACACTGTTTTGATTCACAGTTTATTTTCATACATATTTGCATTTCATGTATTTTCTATCTTTTAAATCTAGCCAATCTACAACCTGTTGTTAAAAGTTCACTTCTTTGGGCATCATTGAGCTAATGTAAATATAGGTAAAGTCAGATTCACACACAACTACCCATTATGACCCTCTCATTCATTTGTATAATTCTGCAGTTCCATTTAGCTTATTTTCTTTCAGCCTGGAAAAGGTTCCTTTGTCATTTTTTATAATGCAGGTCTGCTGCAGATGAATTCACTCATGTTTTGTTTATCTGAAAGTATCTTCAATTTACTTCTTTTTTTAAGGATTTTTTTCTTTGCTACATATATTATTTATTTTTTAAACAATATTTATCTTGTTTGTAGCTCCTTAAACTTCCAGGATCCATAAATTAAACTTTTCGAGCAAAAAAAGAAAAAAAAAAATCATTGTTATTATTTTTTTCTTTAAAAATAAGCCTGTCTTTCTCTTTCCCATTTCTTTCTGGGACTCTTCTTTTACATGATTTTAGACAAGTTGTTTTTGTCCCAACATCCCTGAGGCTACGGCAATGGTTTATAACCCATTATCTCTTTTTGCTTTGATTTGAATAGTTTCTATTATTCCTTCTTCCTTTCTGTTTCCTACTCTTTTCTTTTGCATTGTCTAATTGGCTGTTCCAATATCCTGTAGAAATTATTCCATTCACTCTCAAATTTTGATTTTTTATGATTAAGAATTCTCTATTGAAATCTCCAATTTTTCACATTTTCCCTTAAATTCTTAAACATAATCCTAACATCTTTTAAAGTATTTGTCTGCTAATTCTAACTTCTTGGCTATTTTGAAGCTGTTTCTTATTTTCTGATGTTAGCTGTTTCTTTTCTTTTCTGATTTCCCCACATCTCATTTATCTAATAATTTATTATTGTGTTGGGGAGAAAGAAATTTTCCTCTACCCTTCTATGTTCTTATGGCTGGCCTAAGAATTAAATTGTCTTGAGACAAATTAACAGGGAAAAGTAAAACAAATTTTAATTGTGTGTACATGGGAAAGACCCATAAAATTAGGTAACTTGATAAAATGGCCAAAGCCATCAACTAAAGACTAAAGAGGATGTTGAGAGTCAGTTTTAGGAAGCTTACCAGGAAAAGCTCATTAAGCAAAGGTGATTGTGATACAGATGTAAGTTTGGCTTGAAAGGATACATGTACCCTAACGTTAATTGCAGCACTGTTTACAATAGACAAGACATGGAAGCAAACTAAATGTCCATTAAAAGTTGAATGATAAAGATATGGTACATACATACAATGGAACATTACTCAGGTATTAAAAAGAATAAACTAATGCTATTTGCAGTAACAGGGATGGGCCTAGAGATTATTACTAAGTGAAGTAAGTCAGACAGGAAAAGACAAATATCATATGATATCACTCATTTTTTGTATCTAAAGAAAATGATACAAATGATTTTATTTACAAAACTCAAACATAGTCTTATAGAAGACAATTATGATTACCATGGGGAAGGATAAGGTGGGGAGGGATAGTTGGGATTTTGAGATGTACACAGTACTGTATTTAAAATAGATTATCAAGCAGAGGGAACTTGGCTCAATAACTTGTAATAACCAAATGGGAAAAACATTTGAAAAATAGTATATACTTATGGGTAAAATTAAATCATTTTTCTGTACATGTATAATTAACACATCATTGTTTTATCAACTATACTCCAATATAAAAAATATATTTTTAAAAGAAAAATTATTGCTTCCTCCATGGATATGAGTTTCTTCAGATTTGGTCACCCTTTTCTTTCAGGTTTGGAGAGGGAGATGCCTTTATATATGGAGATTTCCCTTACAATGTAAATGTTTCTTCCAAAAGGGTAAATGTACCTCATTTTTAGAGCCTTTCCCATGTCTGCTGTTTCTCAGAAAATTACCAACTTAGAACAATTAATATGACAAACAGACATATTTTAGAGTGGCAAATTCTGCTCCCCTACAATTGTATACTGAACATCGAGGACTCTACATTTTTGAAAATCAGCACCATGTGCTCCTCTTTTTCCAGAATGTTGAATTTATTCTAGTAGGCAGTTAAGTTACCTATGAATCAGTGTGAGTATTTTAAGGCTTTCAAAAAGCTTTTATTAGGGCTAGTCTAAAGCAGGACTCTTGAAGTGTGATGTTTCTAAAGTCTCAGTTTTATACTAGGGATTATAGTAATTTCTCTCCTTACTAGCTGGATAAAATTCTTATCTCTCGTACTGCACAACTTTGGGTTCCCTCACCTATTGCACAGTAAAGCCCATTTACTGACATGAGGTTGTAGGGAAGGAAAGTACAATGTTTATTCAGGGTTTAAGAAGGAGTATGGACACTCTAAAAAAAAAAAAANGAGGAGCCTGGTGGGCTGCAGTCCATGGGGTCGTGAAGAGCCCAAACCGATTGAGAGACTTCACTTTCACTTTTCACTTTCATGCATTGGAGAAGGAAATGGCAACCCACTCCAGAGTTCTTGCCTGGAGAATCCCAGGGACGGGGGAGCCTGGGGGGCTGTTCTCTGTGAAGTAGCACAGAGTCTGACACGACTGAAGCGACTTAGCAGCAGCAGGAGCAGCAGCAGCAGATGTTGGCAATTTGATCTCTGGCTCCTCTGCTTTTTCTAAAACCAGCTTGAACATCTGGAAGTTCACGGTTCACATATTGCTGAAGTCTGGCTTGGAGAATTTTTAGCATTACTTTACTACCATGTGAAATGAGTGCAATTGTGCGGTAGTTTGGGCATTTTTTGGCATTGCCTTTCTTTGGGATTGGAATGAAAATTGACCTTTTCCAGTCCTGTGGCCACTGCTGAGTTTTCCAAATTTGCTGGCATATTGAGTGCTGCACTTTCACCTAACTATAAAATTTGCCTTTTTTCATACTTAGGCTATTTTTTTAACAACCTAAAGTTAAAGGAAAACATTGGGATAGAATAGCTTTTTTTTAAACAAAGGTCACTTAAGGATATGATGTCTGAAAAAGAAAAGTTTTTCTGTGCTGAAAGGATTTATTTCTTCCTTCCTTTCTTTCTTTTGACACCAAAGGGGAAGAAACATTTTTTTCTATAAATTTCCAGAAATGTAAAGAGGCATAATGAGTAATTAACTGGAATTCCTAATTAAGTGCATACAGAACAGTGGGTGCTTTCTTGCTTTACTTTATCACACAATAACATTTCCAAGAAGTGACATCCTCTTACAAAAGGGTCTAAAATGCAAATTAATTATAATTCTGACGGCCTTGAATCTGAGCAGAGAATGACACAAAATGTGAAATTTCCTTGAATGTCCCTGAGGGTTTAAAGGTGTAGAAGTATTGAATGCGTATAAATAGAACAAGGAAGCTGCTGCATCCCATTTTCCTAAATTAGACATTGACAGGACAAATCCAAGAAGTGGCCCTTGGCGCTAGTTGATATTCAAGGTGTGTGGTGAGCCAAGGAGGCATGATTCAGGGCTTGAAAATCACCAGACCTACTGAATGCATTCAGAAAAGGAACTGAGAGTTAAGGGCAGGACTTCCTACTTGAAATTTTGAGATCTCGGCGTCTTTGAGTCTATTCAGACTACTATTATAAACACCACAGACTGGGTGGCTAATAAACAACAGGAATTGATTTCTCACAGTTGTGGAGGCAGGAGGTCTGAGATCAGCAAGTCAGCACGGTCAGGAGAATGCTCTCCTCTGGCTCTCGGACTCCTTACTGTCCTCAAAGGGATGAGGGGGTGACGCAATTCTGTGGCCTCTTTATAAGGGCCTTAACCCCTTTCATGGGGCTTGACTGTCTTGACTTAAACACCTCCCAAATGACTACATCATCTTTGGGAGTTAAGATTTCTATATATGAATTTGGGAAGGACACAAACATTCAGCCTATAGCACTCAATTTAAAGTTAAATATTTATTCAAACTATACCACAAAGTTTTATTTGAGTTCTAACTGGCTAAATCATGTTACCTAAAGATTGTCCTATATATAAAGGACTCCTGTGACAGGAAAACAAGTAGTACAACGGAAGAAATACAACAATTAAGACTAAGTTCAGTTCACTTCAGTTCAGTCGCTCAGTCGTGTCCGACTCTTTGCAACCCCATGAATCGCAGCACACCAGGACTCCTTGTTCACCACCATCTCTCAGAGTTCACTCAGACTCACGTCCATCGAGGCCATGATGCCATTCAGCCATCTCATCCTTGGTCATCCCCTTCTCTTCCTGCCCCCAGTCCCTCCCAGCATTAGGGTCCTTTCCAATGAGTCAACTCTTCACATGAGGTGGCCAAAGTATTGAAGTTTCAGCTTTAGCATCAGTCCTTCCAATGGACACCCAGCACTGATCTCATTTAGAATGGACTGGTTGGATCTCCTTGCAGTCCAAGGGACTCTCAAGAGGCTTCTTCAACACCACAGTTCAAAAGCATCAATTCTTCAGTGCTCAGCCTTCTTCACAGTCCAACTCTCACATCTATACATGACCACTGGAAAAACCATAGCCTTGACTAGATGGACCTTTGTTGGCAAAGTAATGTCTCTGCTTCTGAATATGCTATCTAGGTTGGTCATAACTTTCCTTCCAAGGAGTAAGCGTCTTTTAATTTCATGGCTGCAATCACCATCTGCNATGGACCTTTGTTGGCAAAATAATGTCTCTGCTTTTGAATATGCTATCTAGGTTGGTCATAACTTTTCTTCCAAGGAGTAAGCGTCTTTTAATTTCATGGCTGCAATCACCATCTGCAGTGATTTTGGAGCCCAAAAAAATAAAGTCTGACACTGTTTCCACTGTTTCCCCATCTATTTCCCATGAAGTGATGGGACCGGATGCCATGATCTTCATTTTCTGAATGCTGAGCTTTAAGCCAACTTTTTCACTCTCCTCTTTCACTTTCATCAAGAGGCTTTTTAGTTCCTATTAACTTTCTGCCATAGGGTGGTATCATCTGCATATCTGAGGTTATTGACAGGTCCAGGGCAAATGATGAAATTCACTAAGTAGACAAAACTAGCTCTTAAAAAAAAAAAAATTAGAGTCACACAAAATTGAAATATTCCCCCATCTTTCAAGAACAAATTTTGAGTATCTGGACCAATTATTATGTACGCTGATTATGTGTTTAGGCTTTCCCAGCTGAAAAGGAAATTGAGCAATGATTATGTTTGCTTGAGCTCACTGTGACATTTCTAGATAATTTCCAAGTAGTGGTGTAGTGTTCAAAGGAGAAATCTATCCCCAGTGCTCTGTCTCCAAATCCCAGTAAAAACTCCTAAATAATTTGGCATCCTGGCAAATAATCCTTCTTTCCATGCCCAACTCAATAAAGATACCCTAAGTATGATGACCAGCTGCTCTGCAACCAAGTAGGCAGATTTGGGTTTAAAGATAGAATGGTTTGGCCAACAAATATCATGTTTACAAAGATGCTATTAATAGATAAGCAAAACCCATAGGTGGTGTATGTCTCAATTGAAATGTTGTTGTTGCTGTTTAGTCACTAAGTTGTATCTGACTCTTTTGTGACCCCATTGACTGTAGTCCACCAGTTTCCTCTATCCATGGGATTTCCCAGGCAAGAATACTAGAGTGGGTTGCCATTTCCTTCTCCAGGGGACCTTCCTGATCCAGGGATAGAATATGTATCTCCTGCAGTGGCAGATGGATTCTTTACCAGTGAACCACCAGGGAAACCCAATAGGAATGTACCCATATTCTATACCTTTGAAATACTTTTTTAAAAAATGGCCTTTGAAGGTTGAATTTTGATACAGGATTATTGTTTATTTTTGGAAAAGCATACTTTAGAGACAATTCATATTCTTGGATGAGTGTTTGGAACACAAAGAAGCTCTTTGAAGATGTAGTCACCTTTCTAGACTAGGTGTAAATGTCAGTATTATTTAAAAATCTTAGCTGTTGTGTAATAGCTGATTTCTCAATTTTTTAGCTATATTCTTTTTTTCCCTAATGATATTAAGTTATAAATCAATTTTCTTGTGAGATTGGGTCAAATATTGTCTTTTTTGAATGATTGTGTTCAGAGACATTCACAACTCACAATTCCTCATATTCATTTTAACAAAAGTCCTTTCTTATTTATTTTTCTTAAATAGACAACTTATTCATTTTCAAGTTCTCTCTTTGAAAGACTTGAATATATAAAAAATTCTTATATTACTTCATAATTAATGAAAATATTAAATGCTGTAAGACCTTACAGCACTTATGGGGAAAGTAACATCGATAGAAGAAAGTCTCATTATCAAGGAATTTTATATGCAAATTAAAATTTATTTCTTTGAATTAGATGAGGTGAATCAAAACATTGCACATAAATTTTCAGTTATTCAAGCATAATCTGCAAAACAAAATAATAAACTTTTAATTAAAAATTCAGTAGGTGGTAGAGAAAAATCTTAAAATTATAGTTGATTGATACTTTTTTGGCATTAATATTCTCTGTAAGAAATAGAATAAAAGATAAATCAAGCAACTTGATGGGAAGGAAAAGGCAATGCTAAATAAGAAAATAAAGGGAAAGAGAAATTGTGAAACATATTTTTGCTTATTTTTTAATTATTTTTATTTTTTTTATTTCTTAGATCCACCTTTATTACATATACTTTTATTAAAATATATATATCCTTAAGGAAAATGTAATATTAATTGCACAATGGTTTTATACAAGTCTCTTTGTACCCATGTGTTCAAGATTCTCTAAGCCTTGAAAATACATACCCAGTAGTGGAAGTGTTAGGCCATTGGGTAATGTATCTTCAACTTTCCTAAGCTTATTGCCAAATTGTTCTCCAAAAGGGTTGTGTTAATTCACACTCTCACTACCAGCATATTATAGTTTCTTTTTCTCTACATGATCTTCACACTTTTAAATGTTTGTCCATTTTATGGGCGTGAAAGGAAATTTTATTGTAGCTTTCCATTTCTTTGATTTTTAATGAGGCAACATTTTCAAGTATATTTGTCATTGGAGCTTGCTCTTGCATTGATTATCTACTCAAATCCTTTTCTATTTAATGCACCTTTTACATATTATATTATAGGAATTCCTTATAAATCCAGGATATTAATCATTATCCATTCTAATAGACTTTGATACATAGTTTCAATATAGTCCAGTGTGTCATTCTTTTCCTTTATGGTTTGTACTTTTAGAGCTTCCTTGAGAAGTCTTTTTCTACCCTATAGTTATGAAATATCTTTCTGTATATTCTTACATGAGTTTTATATCTTTCTTTTTCACAGTTAGGGCTTTAATCTACCCAGGATTTATCTTCAGGTATTATGTGAGCAGGAATTCAATTTTCTTTTTATTTTTTTATTTTCTTTTTTATTTTTTTAATCATTTGTTTGGTGAATGTAAGAATGACAAGATCAGAGAGTCATACGAAAAGAATTTTGTAATAAAAATGTTTTATACTGTTTTTAAATTAAGGGAAAAAATTAAAAAGAAGAAGTTGTCTAAGAAATATAGGGAGTTTTTTCCTAGAGCAGAGTAAAGAGATTAAGATATCACTTGTCTTCTAGGTAAGAATCTGTTTATAAACAATTTGAAATTGCTAGTGCAGTTGTATGACCATGAAGCATGAAAATTGCAAATAAGTAAATATGGGTGGAATTATCTCATTTAAATAGAAACTCTATTGTGTAATTTACAGTAGAAATCAGACTGTCATGCATGGTTTAGAACATGTCTATAGCACCTGTTTTTATAATGCTTACAAAGCATTATTGCTTACATGAGTGGGGAAAGGTTAGGAGCCCATCACTTAATTGGCCTGCACAGTCTTTTTTCATGCACATTGGGGAGTGTGCAGCCCACTGTGCTTAGGCATAACTTCCCATCAAAAATCCCTTGCAACACTTTACAAGCTCATTCAAGTAAGTATTACACTCCCCTATTTGGAAACATTGCTGTCAGACTTTTTATCACTTTGGAATGAAGAGATATGCAGAGAGGCTATTAGAATTAAGCAAGAAATGTACCTAGAGAAGATGACCACTAGACAGTATTTGTAAGCTTAGTAATAAAACTGAAGCCCTGACATGCAGGAAGAACAGTAATAACCAATCCAATTTCTCAACACTATAACTCTTGTTGTTTGAACCTCACTGAAAGACAGAAGTCATGTGATTTCCAGATAATGCCTTATATGGAACTCAGCATTAAGGACACAGAGAAGAGCTGAGAATGGATCTAGAGAAACAAAAGAATACTCAGAACACTTACCCATTTCTCTCATATTATCTAACCCTGTGGTTTGTCCAGATGAAAAGATTTTTCTCCAAATACCAGAAACAGAGCTACTATACCATTATGCAATGATGTTAAGCCGGGTATATTCTTATTATGGGTTGAATTGTGTTCCCTTCTCTCTCTAAAATATATTGAAGTCTGAATGCCTAGGACGCATGAATGTGACTTCATTTAGAAGTCTGTAGATATATAATAAAGTTAAAATGTGGCCATTAGATCCCTAATTATAAATGACATATGGTGTTATAAGAGGGAAATTTGGACACACACATAGAGAATGCCATAAGAAGACACAGATAATAGAGGAAGATGGTCTTATGAAAACTCCTAAGGAAACATAATTAAAAATAAAATATTCTACCAACCTAGAAATCCTCTCCATTAAAGGTAGAAGGTAAATTGTTGAAACTTTTTAGTGAATGAGCATTATACAGGAATAGTACTGAATGGGCATTATACCAAAATGTAATGTGCAAAACAAATTCCCACTAAGAGGCTTCAAAGATAGAAATAAATTTCACTTTTATTTAGTCAAGCAGATACAACTCATTAAATACATGTTAAGATAAACTACAGCTAGTCCTCAAGTAAGAGGATTGACAGTACCATTTGTCACATGTAGTTCATACTAACTTTACCTGGTAATTGAGGTAACAATCTGTCAGCTAATTGGCTTATTCCAGAGGAAGAACAAACTTTGATGTTTACATTTCAAAAAGATGGCTTCTGTTTCTTTGAGAAAGACATTCCTGCATCAGAAACCTGACAAGAGACTTGTCTAGTTTTCAAAATGATCTATTTAAATTTCAAAGAGGGGAAAGCACTTAAAATTTTAGGTTTTCTGCAGTAGATGCTGTAAGGAAAAGGAGGAGAAAGGAATTTCTCCCTTATTTTCAACAGGGAAAATTAAACCTCTTACTTTTTAATTTTCATTTGTTCTTACAAGAGGGAGGCCAGCTGGAGTTATGCTGCCATAAGCCATGGATCCCCTGGGGATATCAGAAACTGCAAGATGCTAGGAAGGATTCTGTCCTGGAGGCTTTGAAGGGAGCATGGCTCTGCCAGTACATTGAGTTCAGAATCCAGCCTCCAAAACTGAGACAATAAGTTTATATAGTTTTCTTTCACCCAGTTTGTGATACTTTGTTCTATTAGCCCCCAGAAACTAATACAATGCCCATCTAAAACTTAAAATGTTAATAACTAACATATAAGTCAGCAAGAAATGTGTGAGAATATAAGAGGAGACAAAATATTAATTGATCTAAAGCACAGCTACTTTTATCTTCTATTCATCAGTAATGGAAGTTATGTCAGTAATCACTGTTTCTTACCTGGACTTCCCATTTCTTATTTCTGTTCCTTCTGCTAGGAACAAGCAAGTCAGAGATACTTAACAAGTGGTGTGACTCTAATTTAATACTCTCAAAATCCAAATTTTTAGTGGTCTTAAGCATTTTCTCATTGACCAATAACATTAGCAATTGAATTAAATTGGAAATTAGAAATTAGACTTAATTAGCAATTAGGAATGCAAGACTGAATGAAGTAGAAGCTGGAATCAAGATTTCCAGGAGAGCTATCTATAACCTCAGATATGCAGATAATACCACCCTTATAGCAGAAAATGAAGAGGAACTAAAGAGCCTCAATAAAGATGAAAGAGGAGAGTGAAAAAGCTGAATTAAAACTCCGCATTCAAAAACCTAAGATCATGGCATCTGATCCCATCACTTCATGCAAATAGTGGAGAAACAGTGGAAACAGTGACAGACTTTACTTTCTTGAGCTCCAAAATCACGGTGGATGGTGACCTCAGGCATGAAATTAAAAGACACTTGTTCCTTGTAAGAAAAGTTATGATCAACGTAGACAGAGTATTAAAACGTAATGACATTACTTTGTCAACAAAGGTCCATCTAGTCCAAGCTATGGTTTTTCCAGTAGTTACGTATGGATGTGAGAGTTGGGCTATAAAGAAAGCTGAGCACTCAAGAATTGTTGCTTTTGGACTGTGGTATTGCAGAACACTCTTCAGAGTCCCTTGGGCTGTAAGGAGATCTAACCAGTCCATCCTAAAGGAAACAAATCCTGAATATTCATTGAAGGACTAATGATGAAGCTGAAACTCCAATACTTTGGCCACCTGATGCGAAGAACTGACTCATTTGAAAAGACCTGAATGTTGGGAAAGATTGAAGTTGTGAGGAGAAGGGGATGACAGAGGATGAGATGGTAGGATAGCATCTCTGACTCAGTAGACATCAGTTTGAGTAAGCTCTGGGAGTTGGTGATGGACAGGGAAGCCTGGCATGCTGCAGTCCATGGGGTTGCAAAGAGTCAGACACGACTGAGCGATGGAACTGAAGTGAACTGTTTGCTAAAAGACAACTTGTTTGCAGACAGACAGTAAAAATTCCAAGTAGAGTTAGGTGCATTACACTAGTCATATTTGGGGGGAGGATGGGTAGTTATTTCTTTCAGGAAGTGAACACCCTTAGTTTGATATTTAAAACATTGTTAACATGCAAAAGTTGAAAACCTATTATCTGTTCCTAAGTCTTTTGTAAGTCTATGAAACACAAAAGACTAGGAACCACAGGTTTAAAATATGTACTTGGGCAACAGACAGCCTGGGCCCATATCCTAAGGTTCAGACCATAAAGAATCTGCCTGCAATGCAGGAAACTCGGGTTCTATCCCTGGGGTGGGAAGATGCCCTAGAGAAGGAATGGCAGCCCATTCCAGTATTCTTGCCTGGAGAATTCAATGGACAGAGGAGCCTGGCAGACTATAGTCCATGGGGTCTCAAAGAGCCTGAAGCAACTTAACATATATGTACCACCTATTAGCCAGATAGAATTGTGTGAGTGACACAAGATTTCTAAGGCCTCATCTTTTTAAACATACAATAAATATAATTCTTAGACAAAAAATAGTTAATAAAATCATATACAAATTCATTCACAAAAGAGAATGTATGAGAGAATTTGTCAACTCATTTAGTTAACAGGAGCATCTTGAGTATATACCCTGACCAGGATATATTACAGGGCCAGAAAATAAGGCAAACCCTCTCATACTCATAAAAGAAACATATTAGCATACTTATATTTTCTCTAAATTAACATGTAAATGTCATGACAAATTTTAATATTTTAAAGCTTCAAAGTCTATTTTTTCAAATCATCAGTTTATTAAATTGACAGAGTAACTGAGCAAAAAAGATAATGGCTTCATATATGCCAAAATTATACTTGACAACTTTTAAAACATTTATGATAGATGTTCAGTTCACTTAAGTTCAGTTGCTCAGTCATGTCTGACTCTTTGCGACCCCATGAATCACAGCACGCCAGGCCTCTCTGTCCATCACCAACTCCCGGAGTTCACTCAGACTCAGGTCCATCGAGTCAGTGATCCCATCCAGCCATCTCATCCTGTATTGTCCCCTTCTCCTCCTGCCCCCAATCCCTCCCAGCATCAGAGTCTTTTCCAACCAGTCAACTCATCGCATGAGGTGGCCAAAGTACTGGAGCGTCAGCGTTAGCATCATTCCTTCCAAAGAAATCCCAGGGTTGATCTCCTTCATAATGGACTGGTTGGATCTCCTTGCAGTCCAAGGGACTCTCAAGAGTCTTCTCCAACACCACAATTCAAAAGCATCAATTCTTCAGCACTCAGCCTTCTTTACAGTCCAACTCTCACATCCACACATGGCCACACGAAAAACCATAGCCTTGACTAGGACCTTAGTCGGCAAAGTAATGTTTCTGCTTTTGAATATGCTATCTAGGTTGGTCATAACTTTTCTTCCAAGGAGTAAGCGTCTTCTAATTTCATGGCTGCAGTCACCATCTGCAGTGATTTTGGAGNATGTCCATGTGTAGAGTCTTCTCTTGTGTTGTTGGAAGAGGGTGTTTGCTATGACCAGTGCATTTTCTTGGCAAAACTCTGTTAGTCTTTGCCCTGCTTCATTCCACATTCCAAGGCCAAATTTGCCTGTTACTCCAGGTGTTTCTTGACTTCCTACTTTTGCATTCCAGTCCCCTATAATGAAAAGGACATCTGTTTTGGGTGTTAGTTCTAAAAGGTCTTGTAGGTCTTCATAAAACCGTTGAACTTCAGCTTCTTCAGCATTACTGGTTGGGGCATAGACTTGGATAACTGTGATATTGAATGGTTTGCCCTGGAGACGAACAGAGATCATTGTGTCGTTTTTGAGATAGCATCCAATTACTGCATTTCGGACTCTTTTGTTGACCATGATGGCTACTCCATTTCTTCTGAGGGATTCCTGCCCGCAGTAGTAGAGATAATGGTCATCTGAGTTAAATTCACCCATTCCAGTCCATGTTAGTTCGTTGATTCCTAGAACGTCAACGTTCACCCTTGCCATCTCTTGTTTGATCACTTCCAATTTGCCTTGATTCATGGACCTGACATTCCAGGTTCCTATGCAGTATTGCTCTTTACAGCATCGGATCTTGCTTCTATCACCAGTCACATCCACAACTGGGTATTGTTTTTGCTTTGGCTCCATCCGTTCATTCTTTCTGTGTTATTTCTCTACTGATCTCCAGTAGCGTATTGGGCACCTAAGAGTCGGACACGACTGAGCGACTGAACTGAACTGAACTGAACTGAATGATTTGGGGAGTTCCTCTTTTGGTATCCTATCATTTTGCCTTTTCATACTGTTCATGGGGTTCTCAAGGCAGGAATACTGAAGTTGCTTGCCATTCCCTTCTCCAGTGGACCACATTCTGTCAGACCTCTCCACCATGACCCACCCATCTTGGGTTGCCCCGCAGGCATGGATTGATTTCATTGAGTTAGACAAGGCTGTGGTCCTAATGTGATTAGATTGACTAGTTTTCTGTGAGTATGGTTTCAGTGTGTCTGCCCATAATGACTCACTAAATCTTTTTTTTTTAAACCAATAATAGGGTCCAAGCTTGGACCTTTCAGCAGACTAGAATATCCAACTAGAATTTCATAGCAATGTTTAGTTTTGTTTTCTTTCTGTGTGATAGTGATTTATTTATTTTAAAAAAATGAGGGCTTCCCTGGTGGTCTAGTGGTTAAGAATCTGCCTGTCAATGCAGGGGACATGAGCAGGTTCAATCCCTGGCCTGGGAGGATCCCACATGCCTTAGAGCAACCAAGCCCATGCACCACAACAGCCAAAGCCCGTGCACCAAGGGCCTGTGCTCTGCAACAAGAGAAACCACCAAAATGAGAAGCCTGAGCACTGTAACTAGAGAGTGCCCCCCACTTGCTGCAACTAGAGAAAGCCTGTGCAGCAGTGAACACCCAGCCCAGTTAAAAATAAATAAACAAGTCTTAAAAATAAATAAATGAATTCCTTTAAAGATAGATATTAAGAAAACAATATGAGCCAGTGTTTCATGAATATAGCTAAACATTTTGCCAGTGGTTTTTGAAGACCTAAAGTTTGGAGTATCAATAATTTGAACAAATTGTAGGCTAGGCATCAAAAGGCTTAGATTTCTATTTGAGGTCTTTGTTACTTTAAGATGGTTGCAAGCCCTCAGCCTGTCTGTCTCAATGTTCTTATCAACAAATTTTTAGGTTAGGCTGTATGTGATTTGCAGTAATAGCTAAGAGACTTGCCTTTAAACTTGAATGTTCCTAAATAATTTACATACACCACTGAATCTTTGCAACCACGCAATAAGGTAGGTTTACAGAAAATGGAGCCAAGATACGGAGAGGTTTTGCCCCAAGAGGATTTTTTTTTCAGTTTGTGTTTGGCTGTGCTGGGTCTTCATTGCTGCGTGGGCTTTCTCTAGTTGCTGCGGTGAGCGGGGGCTACTCTCGAGTTGTGGCGCAATGGCATCTCACTGTGGTGGCTTCTCTTGCTGTGGAGCATAGGCTCTAGGTGTGGGCAGTCTTCAGCAGTGTCAGCACGTGCGCTGGGCAGTTGCGGTGCCTGGGCTTAGTTGTTCTGTGGCATGTGGAATCTTCCCAGATTAGGGGTCGAACCCGTGTCCCCCGCATTGGCAGGCAAATCCTTATCCACTGGGCCACAGGGAAGTCTCCTAAGAGAATACATTGAGTAGAATGAAACCAGGAATCAAATGCAGATAGTCAGGCCCTAGACCCCATACTCCTCACCGTGAAGATCAACAAGGTAGGTTCTCAGGAAGCTCTGCAACATTTGTTTTAAATTCCAGAGATTCAGTGTGTCCATCACCTTCCCCCAGATTATCTTCCAACCATACCATTTTATGTGTTGGAACAGCATCAGCCTTAACGTGGACCTGATGGGTGAAGCAGTGCAGATGAGTGGCCTGAGGGGGAAGGTCTGTCCATCTGTCGGCTGCCCTTCTGGCTGCAAAGTGGAAGAATGAGCCACCTCTTCCCTGTGCTGTCAGAAGGGAGAGAGACCATTTCTATCCAAAACCAGGGAGCTTTGGATGCTGCAGGATCACTGGAAACATTCTCCAAGTCCTATTTCTCCAAAGTTCAGATGATCACAGTGTGTTATGGATAGTCTGCCACACATCCCCATTTCCGACATCCGCTCCCAGGATTTGGACAGGGAAGCCTGGTCTGCTGCAGTCCTTGGGGTCACAAAGAGTCAGACATGACTGAGCGGCTGAACTGAACTGAATTCCCATCAAATACAACTGTATATATCTTTATGATCTAAAGATTAGTCAATCATAATTGCATTTTATATACCCAGTGAAAACTGTAAAAAGTATCGGCTTTTTCTTGGCCTGACCCCATTGTGCTCTGTAGAGGAAGTTCTCAGGCATGTTCTAGAATAAGGCATTTTATTTGGTTAAAAGGCCTCATGAAGGCCAACTAGCAAATTTTCTGCTGCTATTAGTTTACACATTGAATTATAGATGTCTCAGAAGGTCCAAATTAAAAAAAAATAAATTTCAAAGCTATTAAAATTTAAAACTTTAAAAAAATCTTTGCCAGGCTATGTTAGAAAATGATTTTATCCCTGGCATAAAAAATTAAATATTTCTATATAGGAATGACCCGTGACTTTCTAATTATTTTTTTAAGGCAAGAAGGCAGTTTTTAATAATACATCTAGTTTTGCCTATCTGCTTCATTTTATTATTAGGAACAGATACACAAGTTTCAGTAAATTTGATCCATACTGAGCACCCAACATATATCTTTCTTTGGGGAGTTGTGTTATTAGAGAGAAGCCTCTGTTAACTTATGTCCTCGTTTATTTTGAAATTAAACAAAGTATTAAGTAATTTTATTCTAAACATATGCACAGATTGGAGAAGGCAATGGCACCCCACTCCAGTATTCTTGCCTGGAAAATCCCATGGAAGGAGGAGCCTGGTGGGCTGCAGTCCATGGGGTCACTAAGGGTCGGACACAACTGAGCGACTTCACTTTCACTTTTCATTTTCATGCATTGGAGTAGGAAATGGCAGCCCACTCCAGTGTTCTTGCCTGGAGAATCCCAGGGATGGGGGAGCCTGGTGGGCTGCTGTCTATGGGGTTGTACAGAGTCGGACATGACTGAAGCGACTTAGCAGCAGCAGCATGCGCACAGATTCCAGAGCATGTGGGCATGGAAGGCTGATGCTAATACTTATTGGCATGAAGGTACTACTCAGACTATTATTTTTTAAATCTCAGATTACTTTGGGAGACTGACAGTTGATTGTTTTAAAGTGTGGAATTTACTAATCACTTGAATCTCCCATATTTCATTTAGCGGAAATTGTATTTCTGGGGAATTAAATTTTGAGAAAAGGTGTATAGTATTCTATCTTCTAGATCAAACATAGGAAAAGTATTCCAATACTTAGTTCTCACTAAATACCTTTGACATAACCTTCTTGTGATATGAGTATTTTACATCAGAAGAAAAACAGTTATGAAGTTTCCAGTGATTAGCAGAGGCCAGAACAAAACAAATATTGAATCAAATAATCTGATTTCCCACTTCACAGAGATAGCAATGAGAGAAGGGCCATCAAAACACCATTTAACAAGCATTGAAGTTAAATAATGTGTTTTAAAAAAAAATGTGAACACATCCTGCAAGATGGTGAATAAACCACTCTGGGAGTTGCATGTTTATGTGGGCATCTGAGCATAATTTCATGTGACCAAGGTAGATTCAATCGTTAAATATCATTCTTTCAGTTAAGTAACAATATTCCTTTCTTGAGGGTGTATGCAAACCAGATTTACAGGGTAAGGAGCAGATATGTGGTCTTGGGTTTTAAACTCAACAGAGTGATGACAAGGGAAAATGAAGTAAGAAGCTTTTCAGAAAAACGGAATCAAACTAAGAAGTGAGTTATAAGTCAGAACACGTAATTCCATAATTGGTAATGAGCTCTACCATTACTCACATGGCAGTGTATCTGGGTTATCTCCAGGTATATACCTGACCCTCAGCTCTGGAACACTGAGCCCTCCCAGGGAAGATCTTGTGTCTGTTATTCTTCCTCGTGGCCTTGTCACGTTAAACAGCATCTGACACAGATTGAGTACCAAGTAATTGTTTGAATTAATGACTTGATTGATCCATTGATGAATGGCTGACCCAGGTAATTGAGATGGCTACACAGAGCCAAAATTCATTTGAAATTATTGGCACCTAAAAGGAATGGTATGACCAGATAAGAGACAATTTTAGGATCTTCTGTGACGCGGAGGCCAAATTAAGGTGACAAGTTTTTAGGCGTGAAAGCATGCATGTTAGTATAAAGCAAATATATGTCCTAGTGATTTATATGAAAGTTGATAATTAAATGTATGTTATAGCAGTTTGTTTCAAACTGATCTATAGGCTTCCTGGGTGGCTCAGTGGTGAAGAGTCAGCCTGTCAGTACAGGAGATGCAGGTTCCATCCTTGGGCCAGGAAAATCCCCTGGAGAAGGAAAGGACAACCCACTCCAGTATTCTTGCCTGGGAAATCCCGTGAAGAGAGAAACCTGGTGGGCTACAGTTATAGGGTCACAAAGAGTTAGACATGACTTAGCGACTAAACAACTTACTTCCATCTGCCAGTGGGAATTAAAAAAAAAAAAAAAAAAAAAGACATTAAACTAGACTAAGGTTCAATTTCCTAAGTTTCTAGAGATACCCCTTGGAATGTGGAGATGGAGGAAAGGTATGGATGGGATGTGGGACTTGCAACCCTTTTGCTAGCACACTCTGGCTGGTATCAAGTGGCTCATTTTGTTTCCAGAGAATTAATGTTGTTTCCAAAAATTAGCTCTCATAAGGCTCATTCAGGTAACCAGTACTGAATATGGAAATGAGATTTTTGTTCATACAAGTCTATTACATTATAGTTTATGAATCACAGTGGCTAGGCGCCAGACTTCCTTTAAGCTGAGCAGGCTCTTGGCTCTGCTCCTCCAGCTGAGTCTTTTATTTGAAGTGTTTCTTCATCTTGGCTCATTTAGCCACCAACAGAAGTTGCCCTATGGGAGATAACATCTTATGTTTATTTACTTTACAGCATTATCACCTCTGGGCTCATTGCAAGTAAAAAAACGTATCAGAAAAGAGAAAAATCTGATTTCAGAAAGCCATGACTCCCTTAACCCTGACATTGTTTTTGTTCATGCTTATTATTCTACTGAGAGTTAGCACATTTGCCTTCTGATGGGTGGTCTGTGCAAAGAATTAAATGTGTTACTGACATTAGCATCACTTTGGGCAGGTCCAAGTTCAAAATACAGTTACATGTGTGCTTGCTCACTTACACACACACACACACACACTCACACACACACACACTTTTTCAAATGAACAAGAAGAATCTTATCAGTACCTCAGTTCTCTCTGCCAATTCCCGCTAATCCTCCAAGCGTCAGAAACAAGATAATAGCATTGATGGGAGTATTGGAGTAAGTTTGAAAACAATGCTGTGAGCTAGAAGCATCCCTTAATTTCACTCTGGAATTTTACCTGAAACTTGCATAACTATACACCCCATCATCTTTTCCTCTTTTCTGACTTTTAATGTTAACACTACATTTTCTTATAAGATCGCCTATCTGTTCTCACCTCCATAAATAGAAATGAACTCTAAAAAATTTTTTATCTGCAAATATTACTCCAAATGAGTTTGGCAATAATCTCCACAAAAAAATAAAATTAAGAAAAATTCAAAAAATTGTTTAATGTTAACTATTCATAGGAAACAGATTTGCATATGTGTGCATATACTATGTTCTACTCCCAAAGTCCCTAAAGCAAAATTAGAATTCATCAAAGATAACAATATCCTCCACTTAACCGGTAGAAAGGCAGCTCATTAAAATGATGAGGCCCCCTTCCAATCATGATATGGTGAAGTCCACCAACCTCACCAACACACACACAGCATTGTTTTCAAATGTGAAAGGAAGCTAAGTTCATGAGCCATTGATGAAAGCTTCCATCATAGAAGAGAGAGACTATGACAAAGAAACAGGAAAATAAAGAAGAGACAGACAAGTTGGGGACAGAAAAATTCCCCCCAAACTATGTGTAGTCATCTTAGAAACATAGGAGAAGAGACTGCATTTATAAAACAAGAATTAAGTGTAATTTCTATAAAGCCTAGCAGAGAGCATAAAAGACCTCTTGGAAATTAGAAATCTAAGAGTAGAAATAAAACAATCTTTGAAAGGGATAAAATCACAAAAGTCTCTTGCTGACTGGAGCAAAATAAAAATTGATGGAAAATAAGAGAGGCGCTATATGAAAATTACAGGACCATATGTCTGACCATATTGAGAGTGATTTTAGGGAGGACTGAAAGAGATTGATAAGAATTAGCGATGGGGACACAGAAAGCAAGGCAAAAAGACAAAATAAAGCAATTGAACACTACCTAGACAGTGTGCCTGGTAAAAACACTGTGATTTCACAGAACACGGGGAAGCGTACATAACAGGAACAACATGTGCAAAGGACCCTGCAATCATATGTTTAAAATATGTCGAAGGTTATCTTTAATAGAACTTTCAGATTTGCAAGATACTATTAGAATTATCTCTCTGCAAATAATCTGTATATGTCTTCTGTGTCCTATGTTCTAGTGTTAGTGATAATGGAGTTCCTGGAGTAGTCATCCATTCCTTTTATGCCGTGACTTAAAATCAGCAACCAAAGTTAGGAACCAGTGTTTGGAAAAGTATGGTATTTTTCCTTTCTAAATGCCATCTAATTCATGGCAAGATCAAAACTTTGCCTTTCTTGGTGCTATGCTGTGTTACAAATGTACAGCTACTATTGGCTTTTGGTATATTAATGTTTTACCCAATTTTAAGATATGGTTTTGTATTATTGCATTATATACCATGCAGTGTATGGTCCACAGGCTTTTCATAAGCTTCCCACCTTAGCAAACCAGAGTACCCTTGAATTGCCTTTCCTATGGTTCTGATAAGCTGGGCTTGATTGTTTTAGTGTTGGCTGTCAGATTTTGGAACTTGGTTTCTTCATGGGCTTCAACTGATAAACCATTGTTTCATAACTTGGCAAAGCACTTCTATATTGTTGACATTTGTCTCTATATTGTCATTACCAGGGCTCTCTAGGCTGCTACTAAGTTGCTGCTAAGTCACTTCAGTCGTGTCCGACTCTGTGCGACCCCATAGATGGCAGCCCACCAGGCTCCCCCGTCCCTGGGATTCTCCCGGCAAGACGCTGGAATGGGTTGCCATTTCCTTCTCCAATGCAGGAAAGTGAAAAGTGAAAGTGAAGTCACTCAGTCGTGTCAACCCTCAGCGACCCCATGGACTGCAGCCCACCAGGCTCCTCCATCCATGGGATTCTCCAGGCAAGAGTACTGGAGTGGGGTGCCATCGCCTTCTCTGAACTAGTTCTCTGTAAAATTTAGTTTTCACACAACTGTAGGTTCTGATTTTTGATTAAATGTTTCAAATTCAAATGATTTAATCAAATATAAGAAATGACGAGCTAATGGAATTGATATCTCTTCCATGGAGTCCACTCAAATACTGTCTGTAAAATAAATTAGCAACTGATCATCTCAGAAATTACAAATATAGTTGCATGGTTTTCTATTTTAATTAAGGAGTTGAAATAACATTCCATTATGAATTGATTTCCCTCTTTTAGAATTATCTAGGCCATTTCACGGAGAAGGCAATGGCACCCCACTCCAGTATTCTTGCCTAGAAAATCCCATGGAAGGATCCTGGTGGGCTGCAGTCCATGGGGTGGCTAAGAGTTGGACACGACTGAATGACTTCACTTTCACTTTTCATTTTCCTGCATTGGAGAAGGAAATGGCAACCCACTTCAGTGTTCTTGCCTGGAGAATCCCAGGGACAGGGGAGCCTGGTGGGTTGCCATCTATGGGGTCGCACAGAGTCAGACACGATTGAAGCAACTTAGCAGCAGCAGCAGGCCATTTCAACATTCTTAACTGGCTTCCTCCTAAGTTCCAGAGCTCTTATGAACCCCTTTTGTTCATTTGAGTGTGTTTATTCAGAGATATAAAACCTGAAAAATTTAGGAGGGTGATTCTGGTGCCCCATTTCCTTGCCTGAAAGTCATAATAAATAAAGGAAGTATGCCAGCAAATGATAATAAAATGTCTTAATGTCTATTGAAAACTTTTAGGAAAGAGAAATTAGGAGAAAGTGGTGATTAGATTTATGTTTTAAGTGATCCCAGTAGTAGTATGAAGATGATGATGAAGCTGATGAGAGCAGCTAATACTTGGTGCTTAGTGTCTGAAGTCATTGTCTTCAGTTCTTTTACAGGTACTAACTTATTTAAATCCCACATGAGGAAAGTACAGTGGTATTTCAGGTATACAGTAAGTAGTATTTCAGGTGTAAGTACAGTAGTATTACAGGTGAGGAAACTGAAGCATAGATAAGTAAGTTGGTCAAAGTCACCAAATTGGTGATTGTCTGCAGAAACCCAGATCCGAGCCCCAGAGTGTAGCAAGATTAATCAGGAGTCGTTGTAGCAGTGAACATGGGAACAGATAAGGGCTGGACCTATGCCCTGCTTAGCCCAGGGTCAAGTTCATTAAAAAAAAAAAAATGGTATTCCAATATTGTGGTCATTAGGAAGCCTGCTTGAGACTCAATTAGGTTTTAAATTATAGTTTTATGAAATATGCCTTGACATTACTATTCCCTGGTGCCAACCTGGGCTTTTCTTCTAGCTTAAAAAAAAAAAAGTCTCAATCAAAGACTTCTCGGAGTAAAATCCTATATGGATGTGGTTTTTCTTTTTTAGCCAAAGAAGCATTTATAAATCACTCACTTGATCAAGGCATTAGTATAAATCTGCTAACGGAATCGAGTTCAGAAAGGCACACTGTACAAACAAAGCTTTGTTCAGATCACACGATTGCAGAGATGAACTGATAGTTAAAGATTCAACTGAAATATGGCTTGAAGAGTTATGCTCTGGGGTGTGAAAATACATTTAGTCATGTTAGTGTTAGTTTTGCTCTGATTCCATGCTAATAATGGAGAAATTGGTGACCACTGAGCATTGGTTGCTTTTACGTTGCCATTACATTTAATGCTTCGATCAAAAGTGCTCGAACTGTGAATATCTTTGCTACTGAGAAATCATGTCAAGTTTTTAAGTCAGTTGTCATCCTGACAGAGGCAAAACATTCCAAGAGTAAAGGGTCTTGTTTCTGACCCCCCAGGTCGTCCTAGAGTGGTAACAAAATTTACCAAAGAGCAAAGATTAGAATCGCTGATAGACTGAACAGTCGCATTTTTTTAATCCAGGAATTTTTCATTTATTTTTTGTAAGGCAGAGGTTGTGTGAACACCAGATGCCAATCACACAGCACCAGTGGATTTGCAAGATTATCGGCCTGGGGAAAAAATGAAGGTTAAGCACAGGGTACAATGGAGATTACTTATGGTAATGAATTGTATAATTTTTCTAGACAGCGTTGGATTAATATTCCTCCTGAAAAGAGATTACAGGAGATCTGTTTCTTGCAGTAAACAAATATTAAGCAGATCATACATGTACAACATATGAATTGAAAGTCCTGAAGCACGTATGATTTATCATTTACATGGCGAAAGTTAACCTGTTCTCTACTGCGCAGATGAGAGTCATGGAGTCTTGTGAGGGGTGGAGGCAGTGTCCTCGGAGCCACGATGCTTCTTCCTCTGAGTGGAGCCTTGAAGAAGCTATCAAGGTGTCACAGCCCAACACCTGCACCCTTAGCTGAGACAGGCACCACTCCCCTTCCAGTGACCATCATGGAAGCCAACTTTGCCTGTCTCACTTGCAGGTCGCCTGGACCCTAGAAGAAGTAGCAAGGAATCCAGGTGGCACTGTGCATCCATGCTTTGTACACTCACAGAGTCTGATCCCCGGTGTCTTCTCTTCCTTTTTGGCTTGTGGTTGGCGGTGTCGGGGAGGAGGTAGAACAGGGTAGGGGAAGGGGTGTACTGAGTTCTGCACTCGCTCAGGGTGAACCTCCACCCACCCACCCCCCACCTTGGGAACACTGTGCTCATTTTTAGAATCAGCCTTTGAGTCCTTTGTGGAGAAGGAAATGGCAACCCACTGCAGTATTCTTGCCTGGAGAATTTCATGGACAGAGGAACCTGGTGGGTTATAGTCCATGGGGTCGCAAAGAGTCAGAAAGGACTGAGTGGCTAACACTTGATTTATTTGTAGAATTTTTGCCATCAGCTTCTTTTTTTTAATTAAACACATTACAAAAAAATTTTTTTTTGGCCTCTCAACATGTGGGATCTTAGTTCTCACCACCAGGGATGGAATCCATGCTCACTGCAGTGGAAGTATAGAGTCCTAACCCCTTGATCCACCAGGGAAGTCCTCATCAACTGGTTTTTAGAAAACAGTGCCCTGGGCACCTGGTTTTCATGTTCACACTAAAATAGCATTTTCTTAAATTTCCAAAGCAATACACTGAGAAGGGCACACTTCTGTGGGATTCTTTCCAAAATATGTTACAACCTCAGTCTAATCATGCAAAAGCATCAGATGAGCCAAATTGAGAGATGCTCAACAAAACCAATGACACAATCTTCATAAGCACTATGTTTCTGTCTTGCAAGTCAGAAGACCAGAGGACCAAATCTCTATAATTTCACCACCCCATAGTAGTGACCATTAACATCTTAAAGCAGACTAGACTTTGCATTTATGTGTGCTTAGCCACTCAGTCGTGTCTGACTCTTTTCAGCCCTTTGGACTGTAGGCCACCAGGCTCCTCTGTCCTTGGGATTTTTCAGGCAAGAATACTGAAGTGGGTTGCCATTTTCCTCCTTGGGAAATGGATCTTCCTGACCCAGGGATTGAACTCACATCTCCTGTGACTCCTGCATTGCAGGTAGATTCTTTACCCATTGAGCCATCGGGGAAGCCCATCTTTACATTTCTATTCCCATATTTTCTTTAGGAAAATAATATTATTCTGTTGTGCTTGTGGTTACTTAACTGCTTTATTCACTTAAAGGTGTATTGTGAACAAATTTCTCTGAGAAGTAAGTGTGCTTAGCCTCTGAGATGAATGCCTCTGTCTGTGGATAAGGACTCAAGGCTGATTCCTTTACACCATGTCATTGCTGTCACCCTTCTTCACACTGTGGAGCCGGGGATGCCACCAGCGCAAGCCACCGAGAACACTGTAGTCAGGGAGTGCGTGTGTGCTAAGTCGCTTCAGTGGTGTCTGACTCTGCAACCCCATGCACTATAGCCCTCCAGGCTCCTCTGTCCATGGGATTTTTTCAGGCAAGAATACTGTGTGGTTGCCATTTTCCCTTTCCAGGGAATCTTCCCGACCCAGGGATGGAATCCACTTTTCTTACGTCTACCTGCTTTAGCAGGCGGGTTCTTCACTAGCAGTGCCGCCTGGGAAGGTCAGGTGATGGCCTCCTGCAGTTTAATTTCCCATCTACTTGAGCTGCAGGCATCCAGGGAAAGTTCATGATTTGCTTTGCAAAGTGGCTCCCTTGCTGGAATTGAGAGTGAGAAATTTCTTGAGCAGGTTTTCACATTCATTGAGGAGATATGGTGAATTGTACTCAGTAATGTTCCTTCTGCACCTTTTAAGTTCTGTCCATCTAAAGGCAGGGATCTGTGTGATCAGTGTGTTTAAAGAATGACTCAGACCCCACATATCTGCTGCGATGCCATCTTAATTTGGGGGCTGACAGCTCAAGGGGGTGGGGGGCTTCCACCTAAGGAAGCCCCCCACTTATTGCTAAAGGTGAATTTGTGACTGAAGCCAGAGTCTGCCACCTTCATGTTCAAGTCAGCATCCAGGGTGGATTGTCCAGCTGCAGTACTGTCTGGTGGACATTCTCTGACAGAAATTGCCTGAGGCCTGTTTCTCTTTCGTGCTGCCATGATCCCTTGGTTGATGGAGCATCCCTCCTCCGCCAGCATACTCCACAACAAAGCAGAGTGTTTCCTCCGTGTTCACCACTTCAGATAGTTTCATGGTGTTGGGGTGATCGAAGGCCTTCATTAGCTTGACTTTGCGGGACAGTGTCTGGAGCCCCAAGGAATTCTACTGGCTCTTGTGAATGATCTTCAGAGCCATCTCTTTCTCAGTCAGGATGTGCCAAGGCCACCTCATCTTGCTGAAGGTAACCTTGTCAATAGTCATTGCCCATATGGGTCTTCTCCTCAGCAGAGGTGGAGGCAAGAGGCCTCGAAGAAGACTGCCTTTACTGTCAAGATAAGGTGACCTGAGGTCAGCTTAAAAATGGAGAAATGCTGGGGAAAAACTGGATCCAAATCACCTCAAAAGAGAATCCTGAAAAGCTGATCTTTGTAACAGAGTCAAAACACAGAGCTAGACAAAAATGAAGTTGAATGGCAATTATTAACAAACTGGTATTTTTAAGTAAGAAAACTGAATTTTTTAAAAATGGGGTAAAGAATAAAAAAGGAAAATGAGAAAAAGAAATAAAAGGAAAATGAGAAAAATCAAAAAGAATAAAGAAAAAGTGAAATAAAAAATAATAGCAAACAAAATTACCAAAAACCCCACAATGCCAAGGAAGAAACTGACTTTGGTCAGAGTCCCTCAGGTCAATGGAAACCAGCTTCCTGAACTAAAAGATACAAAAACACTTAGTCCAGGCAGGGTCTTAAATAGACGGTTGGAGTCCCTTAAGAGTGGCTCCTTATTAGGTCATAGGAAGAAATGTACCTAACATGAATGAGAATAATCCACAGCAAATAGTCTCATGTTTTGGTTTCCAGAACTCTTTACTCCTAAAAAAAATTGGGACTTTCCCAGTGGTACAGTGATTAAGACTTTGCCTTCCAATGCAGTGGGTAGGGGTTCAAACTCTGGTCCAGGAACTATGTTTCTACCTGTCTTTTGGCCAGAAAACCAAAACATAAAACAGAAGCAATATTATAACAAATTTGATAAAGACTTTTTAAAATGGTCCACATCCTGCCCCCTCAAAGAAGAGAGAGAATGTGGCAAATTGTATCAGTTTACATGACCAATCCTAAAACCTCAAATTGCCTATCTTAAAAAAAAAAAAATCTCTTTAGCTTCTTTTAAAAATGGAAACTGATAATATATTTCATGCTCAAAATTCATTATATATATGCTTTATCTTATCGGGCAGTTTGAGGTTCACACAAAAAATGAGAGGAAATTGCAGAGTTCCCACAACCCCCTCCTGACCTACCCAACACTTTTTTTAACATCCCTTTTATTAACATCTTGCATCAGTGTGGTACCTTTGTTACAACTGAGTCAACACTGGTTCACTACTACTAACTAAAGTCCTGAAGTTTACATGGGGGTTCATTTTTTGTGTTGTATATTACGTGGGTTTTGACCAATGTATCATGACTTGTATCTACCATTACAGTGACATACAAAATAGTTTCACTGCCCTAAAAGTCCTGTGTTCCACTTATTCATTGTTCTTCCCTGTTAACAGCTAGCAGCTACTAACCTAGCAGATATCCATTGTTTTACCTTTTCTGGGTCATGTGGTTGTACAGTATGCAGCCATTTCAGGTTGTCTCCTTCCACTTAGCGATATGCAATCAAAGGTTCCTCCAAGCCTTGTTAGTACAGGATAGCTATTTCCTTATATGGTAAATACCATTCCAATATATAGGGACTTATATAGGAGTTTGCCTGTCCATTCACCAGTTTAAGGACATCTTTATTGCTCCCAAGGGAAAACTAACCATACTCTGTGTACCAGCTACTTTCTAATTCTTTACCTCAGCCTAATGGGTAAATCTCTAAATTGAATATCTTTATTCTCATCTTCAGATGAAAAAACTGAGCATCTAGCTACACATAGCTAGCATATGGGATTTGCAGTCTCCTAGGATGAGTCAGATGTGTAGAAATGTAATTTTAATTCTTTATACCTGAACTCTGATTTCTGAGCCCCTGTTTCTGCTCAGAGCAGAAAACACTGAATATTTCCAGTGAAAAGTGGCTCAGTCACTTCTCCTTTAAAACTTGGTCTCTTTTGTACAGGAATAAATGAGATTTGGCATTCTCTCTTTCCCTTCCTTTCTGTTGATCTGGGGAGTCCTGTTGTACAGATGTTCATGTGGTTCATCGACGGCTTCCCAGAGGTCCCTACTGGCTAGGGTTTTGGGAGCAGTCCTCCACCTTTGCATCCCTTACTGAAGTTCCCCAGCTGATTTTAACTCACCGAGTTTCTGGAGAAAGCAAGGCATGTGGTTCTGGGCTTGCTTGGCCCCACCCGGGTGCTCCCTGAGGTTGTTCCAGCACATCTTCCACACGCTCTCTCTCTTGGGACCTTTCATCCACAACCCTGCGATGATGCTCCCTCTCCACAACATCCCAAAGGGCATGTTGATTCTCTGCTTTTCAGAGCTGCAGGAGCATTTTTAGGTATCTTGGTGCCCCCATTGGAGCCAAAAAAGAATGACGAAATAGAGGATGTTTCAAGAATACAGTTCTAAGAGACACAAAGAGGCAGATGACATTTTGCAAATAAGTAGTTTCCAAAATAAGTCAGGAAAGCATGAAACAGCAACTTCAAAAGTGCTTTGCTCAACAGCACAAGTTTGTTCAAAAGATCAGTATTATTGTCAGATACTGCAAAGCCCTTTGGTTGTGTAGTTTCTGAAATTTAACCACCTACACAAAGAAAACATTAGTTAGGAAAAATTTAAAAAATTACTAAAGTACTGTTCCAGATATCAGGTGACCTGATACCAAGTGTACTGTCTAGAAAAACTTCATCAACATGTAATTTTATTTTTTCCCTAGATTGTTATCCACATATCAGGCTTGCTCCCTACTTGCTTAGAAGGTTGTTTCAATAACTGAGATTCCTAGCCTAGAATGATCATGGGAAAAATGGAGAAGAAAGTAGTTTGACCCATGTAGACTGCTTTGGAAAGTGCTGGCTCTAAATGTCCAGGGGTACAATATGTGGGATGTCAAATCATTTATTTCATGGAAGGTGTAGCATAAAGACGAACTTCCTGTATCATTAGAGACCAAGTATTCTCTGTTGGTCCACTGTTAAATTTTACGTGCTGCTTTTTCACCAAAGGGAAATGTCTTTGATGTCTTTTGTATTCTATAGCTATTTTATGTATTTAGATTCTTTTCCACTGTTTGCTTCCAGATAAGTCTGGACCATACTGGCACTTTGCCCGCACTTTAAAGATGTGTCCTACAAGTTGTAGGGAAGACCTTGTGAGCAGTGATGCTGTGGTCTCTACATAGAACTTGGGATTAAACACTGAGATTCTTTGTAAGCTTTAAGTTGTATAATTTACAGGATATGATCTTGTAGTCTCTAAAATACTAAAGAAGGTATTTGAGTATTTATTATTTGAGTGGGGGAAAAAGAGGGATATGGACTATAGATCTGAGGGGAGAGGTTGGTGACCCACCATTGCTTCAGGACTGGTTCCTCTTAAGCTTTGGAACTGGAGCATCCCCAATAAGCACTAAGCATCCTATCCCTTCACTCAGCAGTGAGCAGTTGGTACTTCATTTTCAGAATCACAGAGCATGAAAGAGACAGAGAGCCGTGTTTGCGCTGTGCCAGGTGTCAACAGGCCTTTCTGGATCGTGATGATGATGTCTTTCCTCCCTAAATAATTTTTACAAATATAGTGATGAAGACAGATTTCTGTTAACTGTCTTCGATGGGTCATAAGTTGAACTAGCACTATATATTTTTTTTCCTGAAAATATGCATGGTTGTGACATAGTATTTAATAGTTAGGACTTTCCTGTAGCTCAAACGGTTAAGAACCTGCCTGCAATGCAGGAGACCAGGGTTCAGTCCTTGGGTTGGAAAGTTCCTCTGGAGAAGGGAATGGCAATCCACTCCAGTATTCTTGCCTGGTGAATCCATGGACAGAGAAGCCTGGCGAGCTACAGTCCATGGGTTTGCAAAGAGTCAGACATGGCTGAGTGACTAGCGCACACACATTTAATAGCCTGAGGCTTGCTGCTGCCCAGATGAGCACAGCTGTAAGAAATGATGACCCTCTCATCTTAATAGCAATAAAATGGCTTCCTAATGTGTTTCCCTGCCTTTGAATTTTCAGTTCATTCCTCTGGATTTCCGAGCTCCAACCTTTACCCTCTCAGAAACTCTGTGAAGAATGTATGACTTTTGACCAGATGACAAGCACAGAGGATGAAATCAGTTACATTCAATTATGATACGACAGAAAGCCTTTCCAAATCTTTGTTACAGTGCAGCATTCAAGCAATATTAAACGTAACAGACTAAAAGTAGCCCGAGGAAGAGACTTAATATTTTCACAGGAAGTTTCGTGAACTAAATCACTTGCAAATTTCAAAAGAGTCATTGGTGAATAGCTTTGGTAGTTTCTAACTTGGGGGCCTACTTTCCAATCATATGTGCAATGTCTTCTTATTGATTAATCTTTGGACTTAAAATTTAACTGTTAAATTTTATTTTCTTGATACGCTTTTGTATTTCTCAAAAAATTCAAGAAAATAACAGGGAGTGAGGTGAAGAGTAAGATATACCTTTCTTTTTGGGGAGGGGGGTGATGGTTTTTTTATTTTTTATTTATCTGTTTATTTACTTATTTATTTGGCTGCATAGGGTCTTAGTTGTGGCACATGGGATCTCCATTGTGTCTTGTGTGATCTTTCACTGTGGTGCGTGAGCTCCAGAGCACCGTGATCAGTCGTTGCAGCAAGTGAGCTTAGTTTCTCCGCGGCATGTGGAATCTTAGTTCCTCAACTGCATCCCCTGTACTGCAAGGAAGATTCTTAACCACTGGGCCCCCAGAGAACCCCCTAAGACACATGTTTTTATGCTGTGTTCCTTGTCTTCCTATTCTAAGTATATGTGTTTAAACAGCAGCCTGTAGTTTGTAAATTACTATAAAGATAAATTTTTCAAGTTTAATTCTACCATATTGGGTTGTGGGAAAACAAAAGCTTTTGATAAGGTTAATCTAGCTACATAAAATTCCATGCTGAGTATGATCATAATCTTGGTCTTTGACTAGATCTGAGCTTGTAATATCTTGTGATTAATCAAAATGGGTTGTATTGCGTGTAGTATAAGTCATCTTCACAGATGGGATGGGGAATCATCAGAGTTCTCTTGAATATTTGTTTTAATCCCTTGTAGGATAAAATGGCTTTGGATTTTTTTTTTAACTTTAAATCAGATTGAGTTCACCAAATAAATGACTGAGAAGAAATTTTGAAGTCCAGTTTTGCTAGGATTATGGATCAGAAAAGAAGAAACTTGGTTTTTAATTTACAATATTTCAATGATTCATTGAACATACTTCATATATTTAAAAAATCTTGTAAAATTTAATAAATATTCCTATTTGTTTATAGTTTGAATAAAAATCTTTATAAAAGAATAAAAAAAATCTTTCATAGGATAATATTGAGGTTTTTATTGTTTTCAACAACACAAAAGATTTTTCAAGATTAATAATTGCCCCTCTTCTAATTATTTAATTCCAGTCTAATTGACATCTGATAACAAAGAGCTTTACTCTGGCAACTAAACTACCTGACATTTAACCCTCAGAAGCACAGCAGGAGTGCTCACACACAAAATGTTTACTGAATGTGTCTGTCATTTCAGCCAATTGAGTCTCACAAGACACAATTTCTCACAAATGTTGCTCACCAAAAACTGTAAATTGAACTGTCTGCCCCAGAGCCACACACGTGAAGGGGCTCAATAAATACATGTCTAAGATTATAGAAGAATCACTGAATAAAGGGCTTCCCAATGCACTAGTGGTAAAGAACCCGCCTGCCAATGCAGGGGACATAAGAGACAGGTTCTATCCGTGGATTGGGAAGATCCCCAGGAGGAAGAAATGGCAAGCCACTCCAGTGGTCTTACCTGGAGAATCCCATGGACAGAGGAGCCTGGAGGGCTCCAGTCCATAGGGTCGCAAAGCATCGGACATGACTGAAGTGAATTAGCGCTCACCAAATAAAAGAATTGGAGAAAAAAAAAATTGTGAAGTTCTTCCAGTCTACTTCTAGACTACATAAATGACCCACAGGTGTTAAAATAAGAATGATTTAATTTTTTCTTTTATTTTCTTTCTTTTTTTTTTCCTGTAGGAGACGTGGTGAGCCTCCATTGATAAAAGGCTGGCTTCCTTACTTTGGACAAGCCCTGAAATTACAAAAAGATCCTCTGGGTTTCATGACTACTCTTCAAAAGCAGTATGGTGACATTTTCACTCTTCTCCTTGGAGGTAAATGACAATTCTTTTAAGTTCCTTACTTACAATTTCTCACCTGTTCTTTAACGTCGTTACATTTTTCTCTAGGCAAAATTGGATTATTTGTATATTACTTTACTTGTAGAGCAATACAAAAGAAAACTGTTGTTTTCGAGTGTAGTAATCCTAACATTAAAAAACAAATTATAGAATTATCTTGAGAGTGCCTGGGGAATACCACTCTCCTGTTGTCACATGTTATTTGGTTTGGTTTAGCTTGCCTTTAAGCATTGTTTTTGTAAAAGCCAGAATGCATTGACAGACTTGGTTTTGTGGAGCAGTGTTAGGTTTAGAGAAAATTGATCAGACAATACAGACAGTTCCCATATATGCCCTCTTCTCCCTGGTCATAACACCCCCTGTTATGAACATCTTATGCTAGTGCGGCACACTTGTGGTAACTGATGTGCCAATGTGGATACATCATCAAGTCTGTGGTTTGCTCTGCAGTCCACTCCTTGTGTTGTCCAGTTCCTTGGGTTTATCCTGTTCCTTTGTGGGTCCTGCTCCAAAATGCATCATGTCATGTATCCGTCATTATGGTGTCACAAGAGTCATTTCATTGGCCTAAAAAATCCCCTGCATTTCCCCTATTCACTTCTCGTCCCTTTCCCCTGAGCCCCAAGCACCCACAGATCAGGATGCACCTTTTAAAATTATTTATTTATTTGGCTGTGCTGGGTCTTCGTTGCTGTATGGGCTTTTCTGTAGTTGTGGCGAGTGGGCACTGTTCTCTAATTGCAGTGCATGGCCTTCTCATTGCGGTGGCTTCTCTTGTTGAGGATCACAGGCTCTAGGCCACGCGGGCTTCAGTAGTAGTGGCTCCTGGGCTCAAGAGCACAGGCTCCGTAGTTGTGGTGCACGGACTTAGTTGTCCTGCAGCATGTGGGGTCTTCCTAGACCAGGGATCAAACCTGCATCTCCTGCATTGGCAGGCAGATTCTTTACCACTGAGCCACCAGGGAAGCCCACATTTTGGGGGCAGGAGGGCGGCATGCCATGTGGCATGCAGAACTTCCCTGACCAGAGATTGAACCCATGACTCTTGCATTAGAAGCAGGGAGTTTTACCCACTGGACCACCAGGGAAGCCCATAAAAGATTTTTAACTTAAAAATATTTTTCATGATTCTAACTTCAAGAAGATGTTTACAAAACAAGAAAAAATATACACAGCAGAATCACTACATAGTCCAACATCATGGTGCTGATGGGAGAAGCTGGAATGTTCTCAAATCATCTTCCTTTAAGGCCCAAGCTCTCCCGCTGTTATACATCTCTGGCTGCATAACAAACCTCCCCAAATGTGATGCCTTGAAACATCAACTGGTCTTGCCCAGGTCACTTGTGTGGCTTGAGCTATTTGACTGATTGGGGCTAAATGTCCCAAGATGACCTCATCACATGCCAATTAGGACCTCCTTGTCCATATGATGTTTCATCCTCAAGATGATGTCCTTATGTGGCAGTTGATATTTCAAGAGGATAAGAGGAAAGCTGCAGGCTTCTCGAGGCCTGGGCTCAGATGTCATAGAACCTTGCTTCCACCACATTCTGTTAGTGTGAGCAGGTCTCAGGCCAACCCAGATTCAAGGCTAAGAAAAGAGACCTCCACTTCTTCCTGGGCAGAGTGGAGCACATGTAGAAAGAGTGAAGAAATTTATGGTAGCATGTTTGCTCACAGTCTTCCACATCAGCTTATCACCTGGGCTAGCCATTCCTTTTCTTGCTTTTGTCTGCCCCGTGTATGTCTGGGAGGCTGATCTCTACACACTAGATTGTCTGCACTCCTCCACCCTCCTACTTCTGGTTGAGTGTGCAGATAGGAGGCTCTGTTCCAGCTCCCTATCACTGGGCTCTGATAACTTTCAGTTTCTTTCCCAAGAAAATCGAAGACAACAGGTATGATCTCACTCAGATCTCCACATACCTGTCAAATGCGCTGGTGTTTTACAGTGATCCTTACCACCTCCCCATGTTATGTCTGATGCCTCTTCTCAAATCACTCTTAGTATCTCTTCTGTCATAGCATTTAATAAATTGTGACTTTATTGTTAACTCACATTATCTATTTCACTTCATTATTATCTAACTCCTCTCTTGCCCACATTTAGTTCACAGCTCAGAAATGATTGATTCACAATAAATATTTAATGAGGAAATTCTCAATACCTTAGAGCTGATGAAATACTATAACACAAATAAAGGCCATAGTTGGGACTTCTAGCCTAAGTGAACTATTCGTTTCATATTACATTTTGTATTTCTTCACTTAGAAAAAGGAATTCTTGGAGAGGGATAAATTAGGAGTTTGGGATTAACATATACATACCTCTATATATAGGGCTGCCCTGGTGGCTCCGACAGTGAAGAATCAGCCTGCAATGCAGGAGACCCAGGTTCAGTCCCTGGGTCTGGAAGATACCCTGGAGAAGGGAATAATACAATTCACCCCAGTATTCTTTCCTGGAAAATTCCATGGACAGAGGAGTCTGCCAGGCTACAGTCCATGGGATTGCAAAGAGCTGGACACGACTTGGCTTCATAATACAAAACTATATTCTTCACTTAAAAAAATAATTCTTGAGGAAGGATAAATTAGGAGTTTGGGATTTACATATACACACTACTATATATAAAACAGATAATCCACAGGGACCTTCTGTATAGCACAGGGAACTCAGTCTGAAAAAGAATGGATATATGTATAACTGAATCTCTTAAATGCACACCCAAAGCTAACACAACATTGTAAATTAACTATACTCCAATATAAAACAAAAATTAAATTTTAAAAGGTTACTTTTAACTTTAAAAAGTAAACCTTATATTCTAATGAGTAGATACAACAAATTATTGACATTTTCAGTTTTCCTTTCTAATACATTCTACAAAAATAACCTCAGATGATTAAGCAGAAACATTAAGGCAGATTGGAATAATTTTATTCACTTTTCAGAAAATAACAAATTTCTGCTGACACTTGATATCTTCATCTTAAATACTGAGACGCTTGCTGAAATTTCTAGTATCTGTTGACCATGGGTTTGTTTTTAAATTCCACAATAGACAACCAGAGTCGAATACACACTGCTACTTCCCTTTGGCTTCTTCCTAGAGTTTGAATAAATCCTTGTCAAGAAATCCTTTTCATGTACGTGCTTCTAATGATCAGTTGGCAAAATAGCTCGTTTGGAAAATGTGAAACGGGAAACAATGTCTCCCACCTTTGTCCCATGATGTGACTTCCCTGAGTATATGTTCTCTGATGATGAGCGAATGATTGTCATCCCCCAAAGTCTCAAGGGACACGAATGTCATCTTAATAAAGAAATTAAAAGGTACATCTTTTCATGGGAAACCACGTAAATTCGTGACCTGTCGCAGAAAATAGTTCTCTAATTGGTTTTGTGTGGTGGTGCAGCGGAATCGTTTTCCCTAGATGTCACCGCAGCAAAGCACCACGTACATCATTGTCAACAGCTAGCAAAATCTCCCTAATAAGAGCGGGAGGATAATGTGGTCATCCTTACCAAATAAAAAGTTGACTCATAGTCCACTCTTCCAACGAATATTTTCAGCTGGAGATTTTAAAATGGAGAGCCAGGTATATGTCGAGATCAAAAGGTGATAGTTATGGAAAATTTCTATAAAATTGTAGTTTATCTCTTATTTATTGACTAGACATTTCTATTCCAAATAGTCAAATGGTTGTTCTGAATTCTCTTGGAGGTCTTCCTGTACAGCACCAAATATCTGAGATGAAAACATCAAAATTCAAGTTATAATGATCCAGATGTCAAACTTTTTGTGTAGAAGACATCAGAGTGAATGACTTTTTTTTTTTAACATTTGGTGACATATGACATACTTATCATTACATGGTTTCACCTTCCTAAAAGAAGTAATTTTACAGGAAGTAAAATGGCTCTTATGTTAGTAACAGATCATGTGCAGGTTATTCAGGAATGATGGAGTTAATATGTTTATGTTGAGCGTGTTATGTTATGTTTATGTTGTTCCTAAAAAAGGAGGACAGTGAAATGTTTCCTAAAGAATATATTTTAAAATGTGACCCCATTTCAAATTTACTGCTCAAAAGGATGATTTTATATCTATACACACACATATATATTATTTTGCAGAAGTGAGCCTCATTTTGACATTTATTCTTCGAAATTCTTTAAATCAATATTTCACATCAACTGCTGATAGCTTTCCTTTCTCTTTTGAAAACATGGCAAAAGATATTGTTTCTATCTTGTGATCTTTGTGAACTAGTTGCCTATTGACACTCAGCATTCACTTACATAAAAGCACACTGGAACAAAAGTTAATTTTGCTCCAAGAATCCATGGCCTTCAGAATAACTTTTCAAATTTCCTTTGTTAAGAAATTTTAATTCATTTTATGAATGTATATGTGTTTTCCTAGCTGTCTGATTAAAGATTACAAAGAAACTCTGGTTTTGCATCTCACATTAGCAGATGGTGGACAGATGGTTTAAATTAATATTAATTTTGGAAAACTTAGCTTAAATTGTTTATACTGAAGATTAAAAGTTGGAAAGCCAGCTAGCATCTCCAGTGTTATTAGTACTTCCAAACCCACTTGAAAATTAAAATCCAGAGAATCAAAATGTCTTACTCAGCAGTCCACATCTTATTTGGGTAAGAGAGTCAGTAAAGCATAATACCTTGATATTGAAGAAAATCAAAATAAGAACTGAGAAAAAAATACAGATCCTGGAGTGTAAAGAGCCTTGGAAAGAGTGAGAATTTTATCTACCAATAAATTGCATTAAACTGATCAGTAATTTTTAAAAAAAGAACCTATGTGATAACTGCCTATTAAAAAATAAGCAGTTATTAAAAATCAATTAATACTTGGTTGCTAATCAGACACAGTTTTCCACATTTAGCTTTTATTGTTTTTATTTGATATTAACCTCATAATTTCTTCCCATTTCCTCACCCCCAAGGTGAGACAGAGAAAGGGAGAGAGAGGGAATACATGTTTATTCATGATGAATTACAGATAAAAATCTCTGAAGTACCTGAAGCTTCTACTTCAGTAAGTCAGTGACTAGTGGTTTCTACTGCCATGACTGAATACAGTTTTGTCCTTCCACTTAGATTTTGATGAATACAGACAATTGGTAACAAAAAATTCCAACTATTCTCTTAAATTATGTTTTACAAACTGAGCCTTTTATGCATTCTCTGAATTTTAGTGACGAATTTAAAATAACTCTGTAAAGATATGTAGCAAAATCCTTTCATTTAGTGAAAAGAGAAAAGTATGAATCACCACCTGTGAAAATACACAGTCTTGCCTAAAATTATATCTTTTGCAACATAAGAGAATTGACTCTTTTTTTTTCAATTATTTGTCAGGCAGATGCTGGTAATTTTATTTAATTAAGCTGCTATGGTAAAGCAGGTGTCATAAAATATGCCCAAATCCAGTTGAGTCAGTTTTGCTCTCCTGAGGGGTTGGGAATCCAGTTTATTTTGTAGATATAACTTTGGGATCTGATCAGAATGAGTAGTCATTCGAGTTTTACCCTCATTCCTGAACTGGCCCACCTTTTTAACTAAATCAAGAGGAAATAGAGTGAATACAATTCAAGTCATATAATTTATTTTTAGGGAAAAAGTTATAGCACGTGTATATTTATGTACACTAAAACCTTAAATTATGCCTTAAGACTGAAAAGCAAAAAAAAATATCCTATTTCTAGGCTTAGGTGAAAATTATTCAAAACTTGTCCCCAATTGAGTTTAATTTCTGTGATGCTGTTTGAGTTACAAGAAATAATAAGTGAGTTGTTTATCTAAGAAAGGTTCACACACACACATACAAACACAGAAATGATGACGTGAAGAGCTGAGCATAGATGATCTGACAAAGTTTCCTGTCTAATTATTTATTATTTTCTAGAAGACAGTAACATAAGCATTACAGTTTGTAGGATCAACTAAATTTCATGTGTGTTCTTGGAAAGGAAGGCTTATTAAAGCTAATTTTGAGTATTATGCATATGACTTCTCATTAGCAGGAGTCTTGAAGCAACCTCTGAGTGAGAAGGAAACAGCAGAGTGCCAGGAAAAGCACAGTGTGTGGACTGTTTTCTTGTCTAGGCTCTGCCACTAAAAGATGGCAACACAATCCTGGCCTTTAGCTTCTCCTGACTTTCTTTCACTGGTAAATGCCCGGGGTGGTGGTGGGGGCAGAGTGCACCCAGGAATCTCCAGGGTCCCTGCCAGTTTTGAGAGATAGACCGCAGTGTGAGTCTGTGCCTTAGTGGTGCTGTTGGTGCCGCAGTTCAGTCGCTTAGTCATGTCCAACACTGCGACCCCATGGACTGCAGCACGCCAGGCTTCCTTGTCCTTCTATCTCCCGGAGTTTGCTCTGACTCATAGCCATTGAGTCGATGATGCCATCCAACCATCTTATCCTCTGTCACCCTCTTTACCTCCTGCCCTCAATCTTTCCCAGCCTCAGGGTCTTTTCGAATGAGTCAGCTCTTTTGCATCAGACGGCCAGGTTCTTTAGTGTGCCTTCATATAAGAACCACTTGAAAGGCTTGTAGGTCCCATCTCGGAGCCATCTGTTCTTTTAACTAGCACCTTAACTTTGGACCAATATATGGAAAATGCCAAATGTCACCTCCTCAAAGAACGCTTGTTGATCACTCCAGGCAGACCAAAGCGGATTCCACTTCCTGCTGCTCTTCATTGTGTTCCTGCCTCTGCTCTCTTACTGTCCATAATGATGCAGTGGTTCCTTTACATCTTTATCTTAAGAGGAAAGAGATTCAACCAAGTACCTGGATGTCAATAAATGTCAAGTAAATTCATGAAAGCTTGAATGGATGGGTTCTAGTTTTGGAATCTTCTTTTGATCACAAATCAGCATGATACTTCAGCCATGTTAGTGAATCTCCCTGACCTACTATGCTCTCATCTATAAAAATGAAAACATTGGTATTTGTGACTTGTTAGTGTTAAATTAGATGTTCATTTGTGAGTACTTGCTTTGCACCAAATCTTCATTTCAGTTAAAATAATTGTATTCAATCAAAGCTAAGATAATATACTTTACCAATTTGAATTGTTTTCTAATTCTATTATTGAGGAAAAATGTGAGAAATGCTTAAGTAGTGAATGTTGAGACTATTTAAAAGATAACTTAAATATCTTGGTAGTTTATTAGAATAAAAATCTGAAGAATAAGCTATCTTTTTGAAAGTTATTAAGAATTTCAAAATATTTAACTTCAAACTTCTAGGGTTTTCCCACCATTTTCCATTTTAAAAGGAGACATGTAGTGGAATTTTGATTCAAATAGATTTTTATTGTACTTTGCATCTTTTGAGATATGGGTTATTAAGGTCTTTCTAATTTTGAGTAGGATATTCTCAAATTTCAGATATCTTGTTTTCTTTTGTTGTATGGCCACATGAATTCATATTCTCATTTGTTTCTTTTAGGAAAGTACATAACATTTATCCTGGATCCTTTCCACTACACGTCAGTGGCAAAAAATCAAAAATTAAGCTTTCAAATATTTACTAATAAATTCTTAAAGAGGGTATTTTCTATCAAAAAGATGATAACAGATTCTGACCTCATCGACGAGATTCATAGTACCTATCAATTTTTACAAGGGAAGCATTTGGACATACTGATGGAAAGCACAATGCAGAATCTGAAACAAGTTCTTGAACCCCAACTTTTAAAAACCACAAGCTGGAGCACGGAATATTTGTTGCCATTCTGCAACTCAGTAATANTTAACTAAATCAAGAGGAAATAGAGTGAATACAATTCAAGTCATATAATTTATTTTTAGGGAAAAAGTTATAGCACGTGTATATTTATGTACACTAAAACCTTAAATTATGCCTTAAGACTGAAAAGCAAAAAATATATATCCTATTTCTAGGCTTAGGTGAAAATTATTCAAAACTTGTCCCCAATTGAGTTTAATTTCTGTGATGCTGTTTGAGTTACAAGAAATAATAAGTGAGTTGTTTATCTAAGAAAGGTTCACACACACACATACAAACACAGAAATGATGACGTGAAGAGCTGAGCATAGATGATCTGACAAAGTTTCCTGTCTAATTATTTATTATTTTCTAGAAGACAGTAACATAAGCATTACAGTTTGTAGGATCAACTAAATTTCATGTGTGTTCTTGGAAAGGAAGGCTTATTAAAGCTAATTTTGAGTATTATGCATATGACTTCTCATTAGCAGGAGTCTTGAAGCAACCTCTGAGTGAGAAGGAAACAGCAGAGTGCCAGGAAAAGCACAGTGTGTGGACTGTTTTCTTGTCTAGGCTCTGCCACTAAAAGATGGCAACACAATCCTGGCCTTTAGCTTCTCCTGACTTTCTTTCACTGGTAAATGCCCGGGGTGGTGGTGGGGGCAGAGTGCACCCAGGAATCTCCAGGGTCCCTGCCAGTTTTGAGAGATAGACCGCAGTGTGAGTCTGTGCCTTAGTGGTGCTGTTGGTGCCGCAGTTCAGTCGCTTAGTCATGTCCAACACTGCGACCCCATGGACTGCAGCACGCCAGGCTTCCTTGTCCTTCTATCTCCCGGAGTTTGCTCTGACTCATAGCCATTGAGTCGATGATGCCATCCAACCATCTTATCCTCTGTCACCCTCTTTACCTCCTGCCCTCAATCTTTCCCAGCCTCAGGGTCTTTTCGAATGAGTCAGCTCTTTTGCATCAGACGGCCAGGTTCTTTAGTGTGCCTTCATATAAGAACCACTTGAAAGGCTTGTAGGTCCCATCTCGGAGCCATCTGTTCTTTTAACTAGCACCTTAACTTTGGACCAATATATGGAAAATGCCAAATGTCACCTCCTCAAAGAACGCTTGTTGATCACTCCAGGCAGACCAAAGCGGATTCCACTTCCTGCTGCTCTTCATTGTGTTCCTGCCTCTGCTCTCTTACTGTCCATAATGATGCAGTGGTTCCTTTACATCTTTATCTTAAGAGGAAAGAGATTCAACCAAGTACCTGGATGTCAATAAATGTCAAGTAAATTCATGAAAGCTTGAATGGATGGGTTCTAGTTTTGGAATCTTCTTTTGATCACAAATCAGCATGATACTTCAGCCATGTTAGTGAATCTCCCTGACCTACTATGCTCTCATCTATAAAAATGAAAACATTGGTATTTGTGACTTGTTAGTGTTAAATTAGATGTTCATTTGTGAGTACTTGCTTTGCACCAAATCTTCATTTCAGTTAAAATAATTGTATTCAATCAAAGCTAAGATAATATACTTTACCAATTTGAATTGTTTTCTAATTCTATTATTGAGGAAAAATGTGAGAAATGCTTAAGTAGTGAATGTTGAGACTATTTAAAAGATAACTTAAATATCTTGGTAGTTTATTAGAATAAAAATCTGAAGAATAAGCTATCTTTTTGAAAGTTATTAAGAATTTCAAAATATTTAACTTCAAACTTCTAGGGTTTTCCCACCATTTTCCATTTTAAAAGGAGACATGTAGTGGAATTTTGATTCAAATAGATTTTTATTGTACTTTGCATCTTTTGAGATATGGGTTATTAAGGTCTTTCTAATTTTGAGTAGGATATTCTCAAATTTCAGATATCTTGTTTTCTTTTGTTGTATGGCCACATGAATTCATATTCTCATTTGTTTCTTTTAGGAAAGTACATAACATTTATCCTGGATCCTTTCCACTACACGTCAGTGGCAAAAAATCAAAAATTAAGCTTTCAAATATTTACTAATAAATTCTTAAAGAGGGTATTTTCTATCAAAAAGATGATAACAGATTCTGACCTCATCGACGAGATTCATAGTACCTATCAATTTTTACAAGGGAAGCATTTGGACATACTGATGGAAAGCACAATGCAGAATCTGAAACAAGTTCTTGAACCCCAACTTTTAAAAACCACAAGCTGGAGCACGGAATATTTGTTGCCATTCTGCAACTCAGTAATATTCGAAATGACATTTACAACTATATATGGAAATGTTCTTGCTGATGATAAGAAAACATTTATTACTGAGTTAAAAGATGATTTTTTAAAGTTTGATGAAAAATTCACACGTTTAGCATTAGGCATACCTATTGAGCTTCTAGGAAACATCAAGTCTGTTCGAACTAAACTTATAAAGGACTTGACAATGGAAAGCTTAGCTAAGTTACAAGGACTATCTGAAGTTGTTCAAAGAAGGAATGATATCCTGGAGAAATACTACGCACCCAAGGACACTGAAATAGGAGGTAAGAAATTTCTGAATGATAACTTGTCTAAAATAAAATAATTTACAATAGACCTTTGAAATAAAAAGAAAAAATGGCGACCTTGAGAATTTTTATGCTCTTTCTAATTGGCTAATGATAAAATGTTTTACTCTGAAACAACCCTTTCTGATAATTGATTTTTTTTTTTTTTTGCTGAGATGGTAATGCAGGATACTTAATGGTGATAATGAGAAAGAGTATAACGAAGCTGCATTTACTCCCCTTATCTCTTCTCCCTCCTCCCCTCCCCCACCACACACACATTACATTTTAAACTATTCTCATTAAGCAGAAAATTAGACTTCAGAAGCCTATTGGTCCTCATTAGCATGCACTGATCCTTGGCTGGGTCTGTGTCCTAACATCTTTTAATTAGCACACTGCAAATCTAATCAGTGTAATAAACGCTATTAATCTTCCTTTTCACTTATTTTCTCCCAGCACATCATTTAGGCTTGCTCTGGGCCTCTGTGACAAACACTGTTCCAACCATGTTCTGGGCAATGTATTACCTTCTACGGCACCCGAAAGCTATGGCCGTGCTGCGTGACGAAATTGACCATTTGCTGCAGTCAACAGGTCAAAAGAAAGGGCCCGGATTTTCCATCTACCTCACCAGAGAACAATTGGACAGCCTGGTCTACCTTGGTAATTTATTTTTATCTGTTATGAAGAAAAGAAGGTACCTCTCTGCAAACTCAGTTTATCACTCAAAGCTGTTTACCAAGAGGTGGAGGACACAGCTGCCTAATTGACATAATAACACCTATTTACATCAATTATAAATTATGTAGTTTATAGCTGTAGATGCTCTCATTGCATGTAAACATTAAGGCCTAGGTAATTAACTATGTAAGGTATGCAAAAGGCTAAACCAAAGCTTTGCAATTATTTGAAAAAAAAAAAAGTTTATGCCTATTAAGTCGTTTGATTCTGAGCATCTGTTGGTGTGCTAATGCTTTCCAAACACTGCAGTAGTATCTTAACAAGAAAGGTATTTGGGATTGAAAAAGAAAGTATTTCAAACAGGCAGCTTCTGTGTAAAGCATACTTACTTTTCCCTAAAATGGTGTCTTTTTTAGGCAGAGATTAGGATGTCATATACAGCTTACAGTGTATGATTCTCTAAAACTTAGTAAGTGATTTTCCCTGGAAATTCACAATTTAAACATACTTGGGGAAGAAACAAAAATGAAGGAAGAAAAGGAGGGAGTGAAGGAGGGAAAATAGCAGGGTACAACTACAGATTACTTCATGTGAAATGTCCGTGTTTTATAAAAGAGTCACTGATTCATGAGATATGAAGTGACTAAGTTGCTTTTAAACATCTGTGTAGGTTTGTATGCCAGTAACAATGAGCATTTGATGACAGTGGATTCTCTTTTCCCAGTTTTGATTGTCATCATGTGAATAAATTTTAATTCCCAAAGTTAAACTCCTCATCAGCGAATTATTCTGGTTTTTTTTTTTTTTTTTTTCTGTATTGACCTTTCATCCTGTAGCTTTCTTTACACTCGATTCCAGGTCCCTTTGGACAAAGATGTTTGTTGTTTCACTTCTTTGACAGTGTAACAATTATTTTAGCCCACATTAGTCTACATTTTTTTCATGTTTTTAAAATATGTTCCAGATTCTTTGATGGGAACTTCTGAGAGTAGAGGCCCTACAGGTCTTGATCAGTGTTGACCACCAGTTGACATTGAAAAGATTGGTCCAAGTGTTTGAGAGATTGTTCCCCCTGGTTAGGATAAGGCCCATCAGAGGCAATAGCAGGAAGCTTGCCTCGTAGTGACAGTTGGCTAGCTTATTCAGTCCTGCTGTTTTTAGCATACATTATCAAAGTAATTTTATATTTGCTTGGAGAAGGAAAATAACCCCAGCATTATTAAAATATGAACATTATTATAGTTTTCTTTTTCAGAATTACTGGGGACCAAATGCACAAATGGGGCTTCCCTGGTAGCTTAGATGGTTAAGTATTTGCCTGCAATGCAGGAGACCTGGGTTTGATCCCTGGGTCGGGAACACCACCTGAAAATGGGAATGGCTACCCACTCCAGTATTCTTGCCTAGAGAATCCCATGGACAGAGGAGCCTGGTGGCTGTAGTCCATGGAGTCACAAAGAATCAGACCTGACTGAACGGCTAGCACCCCTTCTTCAAATGCACAAAATTTGCATCAAGTTCTGGGTAGTTGCTTTCACATGGATCTACAGTATTTTCTGGTTGGAAGATTTATGGTTCGTATGAAGATCAAGGTTGCATTTCCCATAAATTCAAGTCATTTATATTGCATTTTATGAAGCAGATGATATATATCAAGATATAAAGCAAATAAACTTTAAGGAGTATGTGTTTGTATCCAGTACAATTTAGTTGAAATTCATCAGCTCTCTTTTTACTCTCAACTTCTCACTATTCAAAGAAAAGACTATTTAAAAATTGTGCTATTAGAGCTGACGGGGCTTTCCAGGTGACTCAGTGGTAAAGAATCCACCTTCCAATGCAGGAAATGTGGGTTTGATACCTGGGTCAGGAAGATCCCCTAGAGGAGGAAATGGCAACCCACTCCATTATTCTTGCCTGGAAAACAGCATGGACAGAGGAGCATGGTAGTCTATAGTCGATGGGAACCCAAAGAGATGGAAATGACTTAGCGACTAAATAACAACAACGTTAGAGCAGGCAAGTTTAAATTTATTTGAGCAGAAGAAACGGCAAGTTCCAGAGCCATAACTGGGGCCATTAAAGTCCATCACTAGAGTAGAGACCTCATCATTCACTTATCAACAATGAATGGACCACCACCAACCCCTAATGCCTGGAGATCCACCTGAGTCCTGGCAGCACCTTTAGTGATCTAGAAGGTAGACTTTGTTCATCACAGACTCAGGTACCAGCAGAAGCCAGTGTTGCTCATTACTAAAATTGAATCTTCTAGAAAATTGGGTCCATTTTTTTTTTCTTTTTCCAGATGACAGTTTAATGCAGATTGAAGCAATTTCTTTAATATGAACAGACCCAGAACAGATGACCTGTGCATCTAGTCCTAACTGTATCATGGGTATCTCTATCAGAAGGGTATGAACTATAAGCTGAAAGGCAAGATTTACAGAATTAAGTATTTACAGTGCACTTCATGGGCTGAATGTATGTGCATCTCATCTCCTTAAGAAAAGAATTTTATGTATTCTAAGTATAATTTCTTTAAAGATAGATATCTTGAATTTTTATTATTGTAAGAAAGAGGATCACAAGGATGAAAGGAATGCTAATTTATTTTTAAACCAGGAAGGAAAATTTTTATATTAGTAGAACATGCAAAGGGAAGGGAGTTTTTCAAAAATATTTTAATTTATTTAGTTATTTGCTGCTCAGGGTCTTAGTTGTGTCATGCAAGATTTTTCCTTGTGGCACTCATATGCAGTAGTTGTGCATGGGTTACTTGCCTGTGGGATCTTAGTTCCCCAGCCAGGGATCAAACCCACGTCCTCTACATTGCAAGACAGATTCTTGACTACTGGACTACCAGGGAAGTCCCCAAAAGAGTTTTGTTTTGTTTTTTTTAATTTGTCCAAACAAAGAGGAGAGAAGAGTTCTTTGTATCTTGATTCATCAAAGCCAGCTGTGATGTGCACATAGAAGACCAGAAAATGTGAGCTAGAGGGTGATAGAGTTAACTATATTCTTAATTTCAGAATGAGACAGTATGAATGACAATATTAATAATTATTATTTTATTATGTAGCAGACTTATTAGCTTACTTCATCATAAAGTATTAACTTACTTATATACATGTAAGTAAACTCAAGTATAACTTATCTAATCCTCAAGTATATTATCTTCATTAATTGTTGGGTAACAAGGTGCAGAAAGATTAGTTAACCAATCTAAATCATACAACTAGATAGTGGCAGAGCCTGAAATTGATGTCAGGTCTACCTAATTTCAATGCCAATCCATAAACATTGTCAACTCAGGGAAAAATGCTCTAGAAATGTACCAACCTTGACCATTTCAGAAGGATATATATATCATGATGCAGATGGAAGCCCCCCTCTCCTCTGAGGATAATAATGTTCATGACTTGGGTTTGAGGGTAAGGTTGGGGTTAGAGGTACACATTATAACTTTGTGTTTTTTTCCTAATAAAAATAAATTTTTTACTTTAGAATAGTTTTAGATTTGTGGAATAGTTACAAAGATAATACCCATATACTTCATACACACATAGTTTGCTTCACTATTAACATCAAGAAGGCAATGGCCCCCCACTCCAGTACTCTTGAGCCTGGAAGGCTGCAGGCCATTGGGGTCACTGAGGGTCGGACACAAAATCGAGTGACTTCACTTCCACTTTTCACTTTCATGCATTGGAGAAGGAAATGGCAACCCCATTCCAGTGTTCTTGCCTGGAGAATCCCAGGGACTGGGGAGCCTGGTGGGCTGCCGTCGATGGGGTCGCACAGAGTCGGACACGACTGAATCGACTTAGCAGCAGCAGTGATATGTTATGTTGTCATAACTGTGGGTGTCATTTTGAAAAAGCTCATTCATTATTTTAAAAAATTGTGTATTTTAAGAATTAATAGTGTTAGTCGCTCAGTTGTGCCCGACTCTTTGCGACCCCATGGACTGCAGCCCTCCAGGCCCCTCTGTCCGTGAGATTTTCCAGGCAAGGATACTGGAGTGGGTTGCCATTTCCAGTGTCTATAATTTAAACAGCAGTAGTAAAGTTTAACAAAATCCTCTTTTCCAGTGGGGCTATATAGGAGGTACAAATTCTACTTCATGTTAGAAATTTCCAACTGGAGGAGGGGACAGAGGCATCTCCCACAAGGTGTACACCAGAAATAAGTGATGGTAATTTTGTAAGTAACATAAAGAGACAGTGGTTAAAAAGTGAAAAACACTGGTTTAGATGTGTATCAAGTTTTCAACTCAGCACAAAGCAAAGAGGGCTAGATAATATAATGAATGCTGGAAACAGGTGTTGAAAGGATTGAAAGGGAAATATAAAGAGAATGCAGATTATTGTACACAGGTCCAAACATCAACTGCGGAAGCATAGGATAAGGAAAGAGAGGAGTGTCCCAGCAGAGGAGGGTTTAGGTTCAGAGTCATGGGTCTCAGGAACTTTCCTGGTGGTCTAGTGGTTAACACTCCGTGCTTTGAAGACGGGGGCTGTGGGTTTGATCCCCAGATGGGGAACTAGGATCCCATGGGCTTGTGCTTTTGGAATCATCTTCGGAGCTTAAAAAAGTACTCACACCCAGTCCCACCCTCAAAGCTTCGATTTCAATGGTCTGAGAGTACAGGCCAATGGCTTTACAAGCTCTCAAGGGGACTCAAATGTGCAACCAAGGTTCAAAACCATGAATGTCAAGGTTTTCCTAATGCAGTGGTTCTGACGCCATTGGCCTGAGATGGAGTATTTATTTTTTTTAAAACCACCTCAGGTGATTGTAAGCAAGCCATCAGAGTCGATACTCCTGGGACATCAGAAAGCTTAACACAAGTCCGTGGTGACATTACTTCAAAAACCCGTTGTTCATATGCATCCAACAAAATATTAATAGAAGTGTGGTATCTAGGGCAGACAAAGTAATTCCTGTCTACTTTCCCAGCTGAAATGGCACACCCAGCTCTGCCACATTTTAAGAGGCATGTTGACTAATNTTAATAGTGTTAGTCGCTCAGTTGTGCCCAACTCTTTGCGACCTCATGGACTGCAGCCCTCCAGGCCCCTCTGTCCGTGAGATTTTCCAGGCAAGGATACTGGAGTGGGTTGCCATTTCCAGTGTCTATAATTTAAACAGCAGTAGTAAAGTTTAACAAAATCCTCTTTTCCAGTGGGGCTATATAGGAGGTACAAATTCTACTTCATGTTAGAAATTTCCAACTGGAGGAGGGGACAGAGGCATCTCCCACAAGGTGTACACCAGAAATAAGTGATGGTAATTTTGTAAGTAACATAAAGAGACAGTGGTTAAAAAGTGAAAAACACTGGTTTAGATGTGTATCAAGTTTTCAACTCAGCACAAAGCAAAGAGGGCTAGATAATATAATGAATGCTGGAAACAGGTGTTGAAAGGATTGAAAGGGAAATATAAAGAGAATGCAGATTATTGTACACAGGTCCAAACATCAACTGCGGAAGCATAGGATAAGGAAAGAGAGGAGTGTCCCAGCAGAGGAGGGTTTAGGTTCAGAGTCATGGGTCTCAGGAACTTTCCTGGTGGTCTAGTGGTTAACACTCCGTGCTTTGAAGACGGGGGCTGTGGGTTTGATCCCCAGATGGGGAACTAGGATCCCATGGGCTTGTGCTTTTGGAATCATCTTCGGAGCTTAAAAAAGTACTCACACCCAGTCCCACCCTCAAAGCTTCGATTTCAATGGTCTGAGAGTACAGGCCAATGGCTTTACAAGCTCTCAAGGGGACTCAAATGTGCAACCAAGGTTCAAAACCATGAATGTCAAGGTTTTCCTAATGCAGTGGTTCTGACGCCATTGGCCTGAGATGGAGTATTTATTTTTTTTAAAACCACCTCAGGTGATTGTAAGCAAGCCATCAGAGTCGATACTCCTGGGACATCAGAAAGCTTAACACAAGTCCGTGGTGACATTACTTCAAAAACCCGTTGTTCATATGCATCCAACAAAATATTAATAGAAGTGTGGTATCTAGGGCAGACAAAGTAATTCCTGTCTACTTTCCCAGCTGAAATGGCACACCCAGCTCTGCCACATTTTAAGAGGCATGTTGACTAATTGACTTAAAGATTAAAGGCTGTTATCATCTCTGACATACAATTAAAAAATGACATGATCATTAACATGTCAAATCTTTAACATAAACAAATCTTTAAATATTTTTAAAGGGCTGTTATATGTAAGAGAGATTCAAAATTTTTTGCCTTTGTGTTTTCTAAAGGGAGGAAAATTTCAGCCAATATGGAAAATAACTTGCTAACTAAATGGACTTTCGGAATACCATCATTGGAGTTATCCAATCAGAAATTTAACAGTATCTTCTGTAGGACCCTGGGGAACATCCATAATCTCTGTTCTCTTTTCCACCAACAGCAGTGGCCCAGTGTCCTGAGCAGAGAAGGACCTCAATAGTCTATTTATTGACTCTGTGAATGTTGAACTTACATTTCTGTGTTTTAGCAGTGAACCAAAAGCTGTGTCTGCAGTGCAGAGTGAAAGGCATGCGTACTGATTCAGATTTATTTTTAACTTTACTTAAAATATACAGTTGTTGAGCCAAAAAGTAGTTATTTGGTTTCAGATTATCTGATGATGATAGTGTCTTATTTATTCAATAGCTTCTCACCTGTCTTGAAGGCAGCTACATAAAAACTGGCACGCACATCTGTAGCCTCACTCCATTTCTCAGTCTTCTAGAACACTATCTGCAGAGCCCCCCATCCCCTTTCCTGTCTACCTTCTTTTTAAAGACCATCCCAGCCCATTTCAGCAGAGGCTGGCTGTTATTTCACTCCAGCCTTCATTGCTATCCACCGATCACCATGCCTAATCAGATGGTGTGACAGTCTGCACCAATCATTAAGATGACCCAAATTAACAGCCTGGCCATGTCACAGTATATTCATTCCACACATCCAGACATGGCCTAAGTGTGAGGCAGAAACTTGGATGTGCTTGTTTGTGTTTGCATTGTAACATGCATTATTGATTGCCATAAGCGGCTTCAGCGCTTTAAATCTGCAAATGAGAATCATCTGTCAATTATTACAGCCAGAATTGAGATCTGAGGGCAGAAGAAAAAGTGTATATATCTTTTTCTACCTGCATTTCCTTTTCTTTACCATTTTCTTTCCCAGTTACATTGTGATGCTTCTTATCTCAACATACTCCTCAGCTTTTTTGCTTAGAAAAGATAATCAGAATATTTTTATATCCTACAAATAGAAACAAATCTCTCCTAGTCAAGTGAAGGAGACAGGGCAGGCTCAGAATTATAAGTTCATTGTGGGAATTCTGCAGTCTAATTTCCTGGGGATACTGGTCAGTGAAATTCAGTTCTTCATAAAACATCGGCAGCCTTATTGTATTCACAATTGCAATTGTTGGCACCTTGCAGTGGCTGGTATAAATGATCCTCCAAATATTTGCATTCTTGATAGCCATTTCTCTACATTGCATTTAGTAAGTAGAGGGTCCTATTACCTGCTAAATGTAAGTATAAATTAACAACCCATTATGCACAATAAGTTTTATAAAACATTTACAGATAGAGATCACATTTAATTAAAATTAACTTGCCTATGAAAGCCAAGTGCACTAATGATCACGATGACCTTTTATTACCTGCAGTCCCTTGTTTTGGCTGGAGTGATTGACAGCTTGCTGTTTGGCTACCATGTTGAATTTCAGCTGACAAGACTTTTCATTTTAACTCAATTTGCCCGCCTATCACAAGCTGGTGGCAGGCCAGACCCAAGTCACCCAGCTTTGCCTCAGCAGCTTGCTCTAGTTCTCATTAGTACGCATTTATTCAGTGGAAATTGGAAGACAAATGCTTGAAGGCATGTGAACTAAGTATAGCAAATTAGGTTTAAAGACTGAATATTTATAAGTGTATGGAAAGTTTTTTTTTTTTTTTAATTCTAGAGCGAATTGAGAACTGAGTGCTAGCTTTGGTATAAAAGAAATGAAGATAGAAGGGGGAAGGAAGATTCTAAGAATAACAATACTATCAGGTTTTTCTTTCCATTTTGGCAATATGTAAACTCTCTCTGACAACACCTTCTCAAACCAACCTGGCCCCTCTTTCGTGGAGTGCTTGCACAATGAAGTTTAGCACCTCGAGTGTGAGAAGGGGGAAAAAATGAGGGTCATGTTCATCTGTTGCTTGGTTATCCCTTGGTATGTTTTCAATTGCCTTGTTTGTTCGGCACTAGCACAAAAACAGATGTTGCTCTGGCGTGTAGGATAATTTACTCTACCTCCTGGTGCGGCATGGACGGCCTCCCAAGGCCCAGCTGGTCTGTCAGTGGCACTGGCTGGTGTCTGCTCAACTATGACAACTACAAGTCGAGGCTACAATTTTTTTTTTTTTTTTTTTTTCTGTGCAGTTGTCATTCTTCTCAATGTATAGCCCTGCCTGAGTTCTTTCTGGGGCCGGTAGGAAGGCTATGGCTTTTGTGTCTGTACCTTGTGGCGCAGAGCCATGGAAGCCCCCCTTTCCTCTGAGGATAATAATGTTCATGACTTGTGTCCTCTGATAATGATTGCATGACCGCTCAGACCCAGAGCCAGCCTCATCTCACGCACATAACTGGTACTGGAAGGTAAAACAGATTTGTCATTTGCGATCCAACCGCTAAGCCACATTTTGGGCTCCATTATTGTGATTAACTTCCGCCTAAGATACGCTTGCCCGATTGTCATTTGTGATCCTGTGGTGGCCGCAAGCTGCCACGCTTCCCCCAGAGCACGTCAGCCAATGGGATTTGACTGTGTTATTCGGACTGTTCGATGCCTGCCCCGTCACAGTGGCCAGCCCGCAGTTACCGTGCTTTTGTATTTCTCCCTCCCGCACCCCTGCTGGACCGGGTGGGTGCCCAGCTCTGCTGCATATGTCAGCTACCATTTCACACCACAAGCTAAAATGATGCTGCGCTGCTGTTGATTCAGCAAGAGCCAGCAGCAGCGCATGGGAAGCTGACCCTTGCTTTGCACCATGGAAATGTTGGTCGCTGGTGTCCTGCCAGCTGAAATCCGTCGTGTCAGGTGCCTTGTGGCTATCTGCAGTAGAGTCCCCGTTCCACAACCAAAGTTCTTTTCTGGCCTCATCACCAACAAACCGATTTGACTCTGCCTGATTATAATAACGAAGGCAGTCTAAAAGAATATGCACGGTCTCACTGTGCGTCACATCGAATCACCACACTGGCCACACAGAGCTGACCGCAGCCTCATTTCTTTAGACAAATGCATGCTTAGGGAAAAACCTCCTAGGAGAAGGTCCCGAAAGCTGTTAGAGATCCCCATGCAAGCTGTGCATAGATTTCAATTTTCGGGAAATAGCATTTTTTATTTGTTTGGCTGATGCAAGCCCTCCCTGACTGGCCTGCTTCTATCATCTAATAATTAGTCATTCTACATTTCAGAGCTTTACTGAACACTAAGAAACTGGGCTCTGTGTGTGTGTGTGTGTGTAAGATTCTCAACTGCAAGCCATAAACACAACCATTTGTTACCATGTGGAGGAGGGAGAAACGCTCAATTTGGAGCTCTTCTTTCACATTGCTGATTAGAAAGAATCAAGCTTTTTATTCTAGGACCCATTCGCGCTGGTGAAAACATAGTCAGTTTTGATTATGAAGGCAGAGATGCAGACCTAGACAGCAGCTACATGCTGATGTGCATGCTATCAGAATGATTTATGCAAATTATGCATATTATTCCCAAAGGAATTCCTCCTCAAACTGCCAGGATAAATTGCCGGAAATTAGCCATAAAATCTGTCGTGCTAGGAGCAAAAGGTGAAGGCCACTGGGAAAGCAAGGACATTCAGCTTCTGGAATCTTCCAGGTTATGATGGTGGCTGTTATTTTCCCTGGATGCCACGGAGAAATCTGGTTTTCTTCTGAATACTCTCAAAGTATTTTCCCTTTGAAATTTTTCCAGCAAATGCTGACTCACATTTTATTTACAGCTAGCATAAAAGAAATTAAGTGTTAAGCTGTCTCAGAAAGCACTACTACAATTATTTTACTATTAACTGCCTAAGTGGATATTAAATGCCTAAGCCTGGCTTTGAAGGCATCGCTGTTCTTCAGAAGGTTGGTGAAATAACTCACCAGGGGTGTACTTTAACTGGGATACGGTTTTAGTTTCCAAAGTGTGTACCCCAAAATAGCTTTCCTGTCTTGCAGATCAATCATTCCTACAAAAAGTCCTAATTAATGACTTTCTGTCCCAGTACAGCAGAGTTGTGACTTGCCTGTGAAATGACCCACACTATCTCACCCCTTCCCTCCTCCTCTCCCATCCTGAGCCCCCATTGGCTCCCTCTTGCTGCTCAATGGATCTGATTGGGAAAGGATTTCCCTGTCAATTGAAGTTATTGGTAATGAGCTTTGCTGGTTAAATGAGAGTACTTTTCAAGAGCAGTCTTATTTTAATAAAAATGATGCTTGCTTGTTTCTTTCAGAAAGTACCATTCTCGAGGTTTTGCGACTCTGCTCCTTTTCTGGCATCTTTCGTTTCGTTCAAGAGGACTTGACACTTCATTTAGAGAGCCAGGACTGCTGTCTGCGAAAAGGAGACTTTGTCGTCATCTTTCCTCCCATCTTACACCACGACCCTGAAGTCTTTGAAGCTCCAGAAGTAAGTAAAGATCCAGCCAGCATCACTCCCTCTTAGATGCTGCAAGCACATTCCTTCCCTCATGGTCTCTCTTTTGCCACCTTGTTCCAGAAAGAATTTGAGAGAGCTTAATGACTCCAGTTTTTCCTTCCAATGGAAACATCATCCTATTTACTAAGAGGTTTTCTTAAGGACCTCTCTTTCAAAGGTTTTGTGATCTATAAATAAAAATACAGAGATGAGACTAAACTCTAGTTTCATCAAGTGAAATGAACATTGATACCACGATGGCCACTATTCACTTTAGGCCAAAATTAAGTCTTGCATGGCAGAGATGTGTTACAAAACCATGGCGGGCTAGCTGTAGACAGGTCACTTAGAGAATAAACATTGGTAGACTGTTCTGCTAAGTGTTTCCTGTGTGGGCTTGACTGTCCCAGAGTCCAATGCCGTCACGGCTACAGTTAAGCTCTCTACTTTTTCACCTCTTACTAAAGGCATGTGCCCCTTCTTGATCAATTAGGATGGCACTGTGAACTTGAGATTGTAAAGCTGCTGCTCACGGGTGAAGCTCTGAGGGTAATTGTGTCATCTCCTTGTATTTTTTTTCTGAAGCTGGAGTTAATGAATATCAAAGACTGGAAATTAATCCACCCTGGCTCATCCCTTAATACCACTTCAGAGGTTCACCACCTGCATGCAAATTGCAAGCAGTCATCTTCTGCTTGTGCTTCTCAGGGAGTCAGGTTGTTGCTGCAGTCGTTTTTATATGTTAAATGCCATGTTTCAAAGAGAAACTTCCCTGCGTTTTCTGAGCAGTTTAGAGCTGAACCACTTCTAAATCCAGTTTCTAAGGTGTTTGACAGCCAGGCTGGTTTAAAATCTGGTTGTATTTTGGAAATTAATTAGAAAGGGACAGACTTCAAATGTAATGAGATAGTTTGCATTTATTTCATCAGCAAAGACAAAATTTCCTAAGTGAGGGGAGAATATACGTATAGTTTCTGTGTGTTTCAGAAGAGGTCTTACTTAACTAATGATGGCAAATCAGAAGTTGGGTATTAGTGAGTGAATGAACATTGTGCAGACAATAAGCTTCATCTCTACATTTGTAAATATTAAAAAATTCCACACATAGTTAGGTGTTCAATAAATAAAGCAAGTAAATAGCTAATCTTTGAAAAATACTTTAAAATTTGAAAATAGCTTTATTTCTATCTACAAATTTAATTTAATCTCCACTTTGTATTTTTATTTTATGATTATTCCACTGTCATTAAATTTACCATTCGTGTCATGAGAGTAAAATCAACATTCAAGTCATCGACAAATAATAAATGTTTACCCAACCACAACTGTCATTAAGAATCTCTGGGCTCCTCCTCATCTGCATCCCCAGCCTTACCCCGATGAATTAAACTCGTGGTTTAGACTTTTAGGAAGTTAAACCTCTTATGGAAAAACCCAAACAAAATTTTTGGTCAACCCAGAAATCAAAGGTAAACATTGGAAGTGTGCTCAATTATATTTTTTCTGTACAATGCTAAATAGCAATCCCCAAACTACATAATAAATAGTAGTCAGAAGGGTTTGCCTCATACTAAATTGGTGGGAAGAACAAAATTGCAGTACTGTGAACCCCAAGTTAGCAGCATTAGGACAGCTCTAACTTGACTTGATGAGCATTCTGTACTATTTACCAGACTTACCCTTAGTCAGTTATGCCTGACTAATGTTAAAATCAACTAGCTAATTTTTGTTGTGATATTGTTCCCTTGAAATTAGTTGTGGAATGGTGAAATGTGATAGCTACTGGCACAGAAAAAAAATGGTATGGGGCAGAACCAATATTATATGTTTGGCAAAGTCTTACATAATCATTCATTCTATAAACATTTATTGAACACTCACTCCTCTCAGGCTCGTGGGTTGATTTCTATTGTGCTTAATAACTTAGGATAACAAAAAGTAGATGCTGTTGATGTTCATAGAACAGATGCCCATCCCAAAACCATCATGTGCCAAGAGTAAAATGAAGAAAATTCTGGAAAGTTCTATCCTTGGTTATTTGTCACTTACAGCATTGTCCCAGGAGCTTATCAAAGGCTCATATTCCTTACTGCCTGATTGGTACCCTACAGATATAGGAAGACCTGGCCTTCTTTAGATACAGAAAACAACCACCAGCTGTTAGGCCAAAATCATGGAGAAGACGAACTCCAGATATAAGTATAGTTATTCTTGGAGAACGTGGAGACTGAGAATCCTCAGCAGAAGATGGGCTCCTCCTAACCAGTGTGGCATGGTTTCAGGATGTTCAAGCCCAAGAGACCCTGGAATATTCTAAAAGTAGGCCGCCTCTTTCCTCACACATCTCTCTGTTGTTGAATGGGTTGCCATTTTCTCCTCCAATGCATCATAGTGAAAAGTGAAAGTGAAGTCACTCAGTTGTGTCCGACTCGTAGCGACTCTATGGACTGCAGCCTACCAGGCTCCTCCATCCATGGGATTTTCCAGGCAAGAGTACTGGAGTGGGGGTGCCAGAAGGAAGCAAATAGGAAGTGCTGAGATGACTGAGTGTTCTGAAAGTGAAATTATATTTCAGTTAAAATGTTAAATCACTGCAGAGACNGGACTGCAGCCTACCAGGCTCCTCCATCCATGGGATTTTCCAGGCAAGAGTACTGGAGTGGGGGTGCCAGAAGGAAGCAAATAGGAAGTGCTGAGATGACTGAGTGTTCTGAAAGTGAAATTATATTTCAGTTAAAATGTTAAATCACTGCAGAGACCGCACACTCAAATGCATCCTGGGCCTAATTAGATCCAGTAGATATGGTGGCTTGTGTGTAAATATTCACATGAGGTGGCCACTCCATTGGGAGTGGTAAAAACTCTGGTGAAAGGACCACCCAAGAGGCATGTGAGATCATTTGGCTGCTTCTGAACCAACCCTCAGTTCTTACAAGCACATAGACCTGATGTAACCAAGTCATTTTTATTATTAGCTTTTAAAACTTCAAAAACAGACTTTTGGGTGAAAGTTAGAATTTTTAAATGTTTGGAAAAATTAAGTCTAAACACAATGTGGGCTAAACAAAAAATGTTTGGAGACCTAATTGGGCCTATAAGCTACCAGCATATAACCTGTACTGAGAATTATTTTTTCCTAAATGTGGGTTCCTTAGCTTATTGTGATGTTAGCCTGTCGGGTGGCACATGCTGATGTGGGAAAACAGACTGGCAAGTGAAATTTAAAACAGTGGGAGAGAACAAAGGAAACCACCCTTCCCAGTTCTTTCTTCTTCCTTCTTTATCCATCTACATGCCACCCAAGAAAGTCTGGATGATCTCTTAATTAACTCGGAATTGGTACCAGTTCAGTTCAGTCGCTCAGTCATGTCCGACTCTTTGCGACCCCATGAATCGCAGCACGCCAAGCCTCCNGGATCTTCCCAACCCAAGGATCAAACTCGGGTCTCCTACACTGTGGGCAGTTTCTTTACCATCTGAGCCGCCAGGGAAGGCTGCTGCTGCTGCTGCTGCTAAGTCGCTTCAGTCGTGTCTGACTCAGTGCGACCCCACAAACAGCAGCCCACCAGGCTCCCCGTCCCTGGGATTCTCCAGGCAAGAACACTGGAGTGGGTTGCCATTTCCTTCTCCAACGCAGGAAAGTGAAAAGTCAAAGTGAAGTCGCTCAGTCGTGTCCAACTCTTCACGATCCCATGGACTGCAGCCTACCAGGCTCCTCCGTCCATGGGATTTTCCAGGCAAGAGTACTGGAGTGGGGTGCCATTGCCTTCTCCACCAGGGAAGGCTATACAATGGAATACTACTCAGCTGTTTTTTAAGAGGAGAGAAATAATGCCATTTGCAGCAACATGGATGGACATAAAATTATCATACTAAGTGAAGTAAGTCAGACAGAGAAACACAACTGTCATATGATTTCACTTATATGTGGAATCTAAAATACGATACTTAGGGAATTTCCTGGCAGTCCAAAGGTTAGGACTTGAAGCTTTCACTACTAGGGCCTGGGTTTGATCCCTGGTCAAAGAACTAAGACCCCTCAATCCAAGCAGCATGACCAATAAATAAATAAAATATGATACAAATGAGTTTATTCACAAAACCGACTCAGAGACATAGAAAACAAACTTATGATTACCAAAAAGGAGGGCAGGGGAAGCATAAATTAGGAGTTGAGATTAACAAATACAAATTACTATGTAAAAAGAAAACAATAAGGTCCACTTTATAGTACAAGGAACTATATTTAAAATCTTATAATAAACTATAATGAAAAGATAAAATAATAAACAAGGATGTGCCCAGAATCCTCCATGACATCCTGTGATTTTGTGTTCAGTTCTATCCAACTCTTTGCGACCCTTTGGACTGTAGCCTCCTCCCAGGTTCCTCTGTTCAGGGGATTTCCCAGGCAAGAAAACTGGAGTTGGTTGCCATTTCCTCCTCCAGGGGATCTTCTCAACCCGGGGATCAAACCCGCTTCTCCTCCATCACAGGCAGATGCTTTACCGCTGAGCCATCAGGGAAACCTTACCTTGGAAAGTTCATGCACTTATAGTTTCAAAGTAAATGGCCTATTCAGCTGTTTCGTTTTGTTTTGTTAGGAACTTTTGAAATGGAAAGATTAATAGCTAAGGTGTTTTGGGTGCTTACTGTGTGCTCACTGTTTGGGATAGTTTATGTTTAAACCTCATAGCCAATGAAATTGGTTCTAATATCAACTTATTTTACAAACGGAGGAAGAGAGACCCAAAAAGATTAAGTAATTTGCCTAATGTCACATTGCTGGTAAGAGGTAGGCTGGGATTTGAACCCTGGCACCATGGAAATCAGTTCTGAATATTCATTGGAAGGACTGATGCTGAAGCTGAAGATCCAATACTTTGGCCACCTGGTGCAAAGAACTGAATCATCGGAAAAGACCCTGATGCTGGGCAAGATTGAAGGCAGGAGGAGAAGGGGACAACAGAGGATGAGATGGTTGGATGGCATTACCAACTCTATGGACATGACTTTGAGCAAGCTCCAGGAATTGGTGATGGACAGGGAAGGCTGGCATGCGGCAGTCCTTGGGGTCTCAGAGTTGGACAGGACTGAGCAACTGAACTGAACTGACCACACTATACAGGCTTTCCTGGTGGCTCAGATAAAGAATCTGCCTGCGATGCAGGAGACGTAGGTTTGATCCCTGGGTCAGGAAGATCCGCTGGAGAAGGCAATGGCTGCCCATGCCAGTATTCTTGCCTGGAGAATCGCGTGGAGAGAGGAGCTTGGTGCCCTCCAGTCCATGGGGTCACAAAGAGTCAGACACAACTGAGCGATGAACACTTTCACCGTGTTATCTTGTAATATATCAGTGAGGGACAGGGAAGCCTGGTGTGCTGCCATGGGATTGCAAAGAGTTGGACATGACTGGGCAATGAACAGCAACAACAGTACATATTTGCCTTGAGTATTTTTCTATGAATTGCTAGAGGAAGCAAAAGGATGGAGATGGGGTGTTGGTATTAACTCTGTTTCATCATAAGTAGTGAAACGGATGAGAGATGGTCTGGGTTTTACAGGTGAGTACCAACATGGTTCTGGGCCCAGGATGTCCCATCACCCACGCTGGGAGGAGGGCACACACTGACAGCTTTCAGGCCAGGATGTTAATAGGAGCTCTTGGCCCCCAGAACTTGGGTCAGCCCTCTGAGCCACCTCCCTCCCTTCTTCCTTTCCTCTACCTCTGGGAGAGTTTTGAAAGGGGTGCTGTGGCCCTTCCCTGAGACTGACCTACGCACACCCCGAGCACCTTGCCCTGGAGTGCAGCGCTGCTTAGATTTTGCAGGCCTCAGATGTTCAGTACAATGTTATTATTTGTATTTGGCCTCTGGTTTGCCATAGGCCATTTGCCATAAAACTCCCTGATAAATAATCCTAATTTAGCTATTTAGCAGCACACAATCTTGGCAGGAAATACAGACTGGAGCAGAGGAAATGGTTTCCTGCCTTGCTCATCATGTTGTACAGTTGGGGTCAGTCCCTCAAGACCTCCCTCCTCTCTGCCCTCTCCACTTCCCCAACGTCCTGGTTCCTTTGCTCCGATCTGTCCCAGGAACATGGCCCAGCCTCACGTACAGCGTGTGGAGAACAGAGCGGGGAGGCTGGCGAGGAGAGGGGTCCTGGAGGGGCTCTCAGCCAGCATCTGTCACCTCGTGGGTTCCAGATTAGAGAACTGGCTTTTGGAGGAAGGCTGGGTTATGACTCGAGGCCAGTAGCCCCTCACAGGCTCTTCTGCCCCAGCTTTTGGCTCAGTTTTCTGGAAAATCTGCTTCTCTCTCTTCTGCCAACCTGTGTGTCCTCCTGTGAGAGTTGAGACTGCCTTATTCACCTCGGTACCTGCATTTACTCCCATGCTAAGCCACAGAGGGGGCTTTACTGGTGGCTCCATGGTAAAGAATCTGCCTGCAATACAGGAGACACAGGTTCAAGCCCTGGGTCGGAAGACCCCCTGCAGGAGGAAACAGCAACCCACTCCAGTAGTCTTGCCTGGGAAATCCCATGGACAGAGTCACCTGGTGGGCTAGAGTCCATGGGGTAGCAAAAGAGTCTGACGTGACTTAGCAACTGAACAACAACAACAAGTCCACAGAGGCTTACACAAGGCAGGCACTCAGTAAATATTTAATGAGTAAAATCCACTATTTATTATCATAGCCCTTGAACTCATAAAGCTGAAGTCACGTAGTGTCTGGATATAAACACACTGAATGATGTAAAAACCCACGCTTTGCTTAGGATGCCCCACAGCAGCAGTGCTGAGATATCGGTGGATTTAACAGGTATCTGGAAGTTTATAAAAAATACAGGTTCTCAGACTCCATCCAAGAGAGCCTGGCTCAGGGACAGGCAGAGTGGAGCTTGGGGATCTGAATTTGTAACATGATTCTAAACCAGCGAGACTGTGGAACTCGCCTTGAGATATAGCCTGAACAGTATTTCTCCATCTTTCTGATAACTGGTGCCCACTCTATACATGGAAAACTGTGACTTCCTGCTGGCCACAAGCCACACAGTGCATATATTAGAGGGGACCTCTTTGTGTCTGAGGCCCCACATCCTTAAGAATGGAATCTGAGTCTTTATGTGGCAGAAAGAGAAGAAGAATAAAGAGCTTCTTGTTGAAAGTGAAAGAGGAGAGTAAAAAAGTTGCCTTAAAACTCAATGTTCAGAAAACTAAGATCATGACATCCGATCCCATCACTTCATGGCAAATAGATGGGAAAACAATGAAAACAGTGACAGACTTCAATTTCTTGGGCTCCTAAATCACTGCAGATGGTGACTGCAGCCGTGAAATTGAAAGACACTTGCTCCTTAGAAGAAAAGCTATGACCAACCTAGACAGCATATTAAAAATCACAGACATTACTTTGTCAACAAAGGTCCATCTAGTCAAAGCTATGGTTTCTCCAGTAGTCATGTATGGATGTGAGAGTTGGACTGTGAAGAAGGCTGAGCGCTGAAGAATTGATGCTTTTGAACTGTGGTGTTGAAGAAGACTCTTGAGAGTCTCTTGGACTGCAAGGAGATCCAACCAGTCCATCCTAAGAAAAATCAGTCCTGAATATTCATTGGAAAGACTGATGCTGAAGCTGAAACTCCAATACTTTGGCCACCTAATGTGAAGAACTGACTCATTAGAAAAGACCCTGATGCTAGGAAAAACTGAAGGTGGGAGGAGAAGGGGACGACAGAGTATGAGATGTTTGGATGGCATCACTGACTCAATGGACATGAGTTTGAGCAAGCTCTGGGAGTTGGTGATGGACAGGGAGGTCTGATGTGCTGCATGGAGTTGCAGAGTTGGACACAACTGAGCGACTGAACTAAACTGAACTGATGCAGTTAAAATTTCTGAAGAGCTTATTGTGTGCTTTCATAGTTGCTTCAGTTGTGTCCAAGTCTTGTGACCCCATGGACTGTAGCCCACCAGACTCCTCTGTCCATGGGATTCTCCAGGCAAGAATACTGGAGTGGGTTCCTCCAGGGGATCTTCTCAACCCAGGGATGGAACCTTCGTCTCCTGCATTGGCAGGTGGGTTCTTTACCACTAACGCCACCTAGGAAGCCCTAGAAAAGCTTAGAGTTTGCCCAAAATAACCTGGAGGAGGGGAAAAAAAAAAAAAAGCCATGCTTTATTATTGAATAATAACCTGGAACTACTCCCAAATCAATGTAACTTTGATTTCCTATTCGGAATCTTCACTGAATGCCCTTAAGTGAGTTTTAAGATACCATTTCCATGTAAGAAGTATATAAAGACTTTTTTTTAAGAGTATGCTTGGAAGAGAAGCATTTTTATATGTACTGCATATGTTATCAGAACTAATAGGTTTTTCCTACCTTTCTCTGCTACTTTCAGCTATTGAATAGCCATTTGATTTAATATAGTGTCTCATGACACCCCCATTTTTCAGTGGTTCTTAATCAACCAGCACCTGAATTTGTCTGCTGAGTGCTTTTTAAAAATTGGCCTGCACGGTGCTTTTGATATAAATTTTATAGGGCTATCTTCTCCAGATTTTTCTTTGTCAAACAAATTGGTCTCTCTCTCTTTTTTTATTATTCTTACTTGCTTTCTTATGATGATTAAAGTATCACAGGAAATGTGTGACTGAGTTCGTATTTCCTAACTGTATTTTATGATTAGGCTCAGACAGATGGTTCCTGTCACATCTAATAAAATACTAGAAATCAATCAATAGCCTCTTTATGGTGCACATTTTAGGTTTAACTCCCAGTACCACATTAGATCCTAAGCCTTGCACTCTCTTTCTTTAATTTGTTTTCCCTATTAGAAGGCAGTGGCACCCCACTCCAGTACTCTTGCCTGGAAAATCCCATGGATGGAGGAGCCTGGTGGGCTGCAGTACATGGGGTCGCGAAGAGTCGGACATGCCTGTGTGACTTCACTTTCACTTTTCACTTTCATGCATTGGAGAAGGAAATGGCAGCCCACTCCAGTGTTCTTGCCTGGAGAATCCCAGGGACGGGGGAGCCTGCTGGGCTGCCGTCTCTGGGGTCGCACAGAGTCGGACACGACTGAAGCAACTTAGCAGCAGCAGCAGCTATTGTTTAAAAATATTTAGTCCTATTTTCAGCTTGTGCTGCATTGCTATGTGGAAGATATCTCTATGCGCTACCTACCCTGTATCCTTTCTGGAATAAACTAGGACATGTGTAAGTGAATATCTTTAATAAACAAGAATGGAGAAAACTAAGATACTCATCTCTAGTCACCCAACCTTTGGTTCATTTTGATTCACAGCATTATTTTTGCATGGACATTGCTGTAGACCTGTGGGCCCTCCAAAGCGCTCTAATATCACCCAGAAAAATTAACTCCAGCCCCCTTACAAACATCACAGATATCCCCTGCATACAAATAAATGCTTCCCTCCACCCAGTCAGCAGGTGTCTTTCTTCTCCCAGCACCACGGGGCACCCCGTCTCCCTGTCTGGGATCCACTGCCTCCTCACAGCAGCTGGGTATCTTCCAATATGGCTGCCGCTGCCAGTGATCTTGCCAGCTCATCACTGCACTAGTTCTTGCTGCTCTAGACCTGCTCCAGCCCAGCAAAGGGCTGGAGGTCACCTCGGAGTAGGGAGAGCCTCTCTTTCTCTCCACAGTGTTCTCTGTGTAGGAGTGGAGTGTGTGTGTGTGTGTATGTAAGGGCACTGTCTGGTGCTGCAGACAGATGACAATGAATACCTGCTTCTGTTACCATGGTGAGCTTACAATCTAATAGGGAAGAAGGCTTGTGTAAGGTCTTTCTGTATATGAAAGACTGTTATCCCACAGTGTTATGGTGGTTATGGCAACATACAGGACCCATAAATTTTAGAATAGTTTGTTTTCTGAAGACAGTTATTCAGTGCCAATTTTTGCCTGGGGTTTTTCTTTTAAACATTCCATCATCATTGATAGAAGCAAGTAATCTTCATGATGGCCATTATTTTTCACACGTATCTCAGTTTTTATGACTTTGATGTCAGTTAAGGCTTTCAGACTTTCCAGTGTCCCTAGGTGGTTTCTGACCAGTGCTCTCTGTGGAAGTGGCTTAGATTGAGTTTGAGGTCTCGAGTCTGGCAGACAGGAGTTGACAGACCAGCAATGTGCATGTGGTAACTTACTGACCTCCCAGGGCGTCCTCACCCATAAATTGAGGGTGACAGTAGCCCCATCTCGTAGGGCTGGTGTGAGGAGTAAGTGAGGTCAGGCCCATGGGCTCAGAGTGCTGCCTGGCCACGGGCCATGTGCCTGGTGAAAGGCCACTGAGGCCTTGCACCCTCCCTGAGAGACCCTGCAGAGACTCCCTGAAGAGCTTCTGACCGCCTCATATCATCTTGGGAGAAGTTTTTTTTTTTTTTTTTTTCCCCCCAAATTGGAGCATAATTGCTTTGGGCTTCCCTAGTGGCTCAGTGGTTAAAAGAAGAAAAAAAAAAAAAAAAATCTGCCTTCCAATTCAGGAGACACGGGTTTGATCCCTGGGTAGGGAAGATCCCCTCAAGAAGGAAATGGCAACCCGCTCCAGTATTCTTGCCTGGGAAAATCCCATGGACAGAGAAGCCTGGCAGGCTATAGTCCAAGGGGTCGCAAAGGGTTGGACATGACTGAGTGGCTGAATAACAACAGCATGGTTGCTTTACAACGTTGTGTTAGTTTCTGCTGAACCACAAATTGAATCAGCTATATATATATACATATATCCCCTCTCTCTTTAGCCTCCCTCCCCAACACCCCCATCGCATTCATCTAGATCATCACAGAGCAGGAAGTTTTATCTCACACACTGAAGAGAAAGCAGTGCCAGGTGCTTAAATAGAAGTGCTTAAATATAGGTAGACTTTGTGTCATTTTTAGGGGTTTCATGCTCTACCTTGATCTTAGAGGACAGGTTAGTACTATTTTGAGAGAGAGCTCACACACACTGGCTGAAGCTCTCCTCCCCTCCAGTCTTTTCTCCATCCTCTGGGCAGCGTGGTCCCTCTAGGCCCAGCTGTGCTCCAGCACCTCTGCCTCAGCCTCTTCTGACTGCCCCCTGGACAAACCTGAAGACTGGCGTCGGGATGTGTAGGGCCTGGGCCTCCCTCTCCCTTTCCCCTCTCTCCACTCTGAGGAGGTTTCAGGTCTGTTTGCTTTTATTTTTAATAGCACACTCTGATTTCCTGCCTGCTCTTTTTTTAAAAAGTGAGACTGTGAATATTTAAGAGACGGTGACTGGAGACTTGTCTGGGTTATTTTTATCAAGTCTCGATTTGTACCTTGGCCGTATTCCTATCAGGTGTGTCGAATGGACAAATAGCAGCCACGTGATCCCATACCGGAGAGGGATGGGGGCCTACATGCCAGTTGGGAAGCTTTCCTCATTAGGCATTGCTGGCACCTAAAATAGATGACTTGAGAGTTAATAAATAGAGTTAATTAGATGCAGTTCCTTGCAGAAATCTCAGATGCATTTTCTTGATAGTACACAAGACAAGTCTATTAATTATTTGTAACGAGGAAGGTTTAAATAACATCAGGTAATGGCCAATTGCTGGTGGCAATCAGCAGGCAGAGTGAGGCATCACTTTCTTCCCTGAGAGGGGAAAAGATCTATGAAGGGAGCCTGCAACCTGCTGAGGAAGACTAAATACAAGTAGATGAGGGATGGAATAACTCAGTGCTTGTGATTGTCAGGACAGTGGGTGAACAGGAAGTCCCCAAGAGCTGGAGAAGATGTGAGTGTTGGGTCCAGCACAAATCACAGGTTGCTTTTCCTAGTGATTTCATGGTGTGTAGTACAGACAGTGTTTCATACTTACAGTGTTTTGTACAGACAGTGTTTTATGGGTCTCTTGTGAAAAAGCACTCACCTTGATGGTGTTTCTAGGCTGGGATCCCACTAGAAAAGTTTCTCCCTCTCCAGGGGCCTTTGATACCTGGTGCTTGGCCATGAACAAGGTATTATATTAGAATGAAGCATTTTTCTCTTTCGGGTCCTCTTTGGGAACTGCACTCCTCTGAGAGGAGGGGCCTTGCCAAGTCTTCAGCACTCTGGGATGGACCCTTCAATCAGAAGCTTCTTGAGGAGGAGGGATTGAAACAGCTTGTAGCTCATGGAAGCTCAGAAGGGAAAGAAGACCTCCAGCACTGAGGCCAGTCACAGAACCCCTTCTTCCCACACCGTGGTCTGAAGCTCCGATTCCCTCTACCTTTCTGTCCCCACCATCCCCACCCAAGGCCCACTCTCTACTCTCCAGACATGTGGGATTAATTATGCTTCTTAGGGCTGCTGCGACCGCTGCCCAGAGCATGGCTCCAGTGCCATCCCCTCTCCACCTACACCTAGGTAATCAGAGCCCAGGCCAGTAACTTGAAACCTGACAACCTCAGATTACTGACTGAAGGCATGAAGGGGGGAGGGAAGAGTGGGCTGGAAAGCCTCGTGGTGTAGGGGTGGTAGAGAGAAAATAAACAATATTTTTTTAATTGAGATATTATTATTTACCATAAAATTCTCCATTTTAGAGTGTACAGTTTGACTCAGTGTTAAAGAATTTGCCTGCCAATGCAGGAGCCACAGGAGATGCGGGTACAATCCCATGAAAAGATGCTTGACATCACTAATTATCAGAGCAAATGCAAATCAAACTACACTGAGGTATCATCTCACGTCAGTCAGAATGACCATCGTCCAAAAAGACAAACAATAGATGCTGGAGAGGATGTGGAGGAGAGGGGACTCTCCTTTAATGTTGATGGGAATGTAAATTGGTACAACCACCATAGGAAATGGTATGGGTGCCGTGTGCTCCATCGCTTCTGCCATGTCTGACTCTTTGCAACCTGTGGACTGTAGCCCGCCAGGCTGCTCCATCCATAGGAGTCTCCAGGCAGGAATACTGGAGTGGGTTGCCATGCCCTCCTCCAGGGGATCTTCCCAACTCAGGGATCAAACCCATATCTCCAGCATCTCCTGCATTGCAGGCAAGTTCTTTATCCACTGAGCCCCTTGGGAAGTTCTTTATCAACTGAGCCCCTGGAAAACAGTATGGAATTTCCTTAAAAAACTAAGAACTACCATATGATCTGGCAACCCACTTCAGTATTCTTGCCTGGAGAATCCCATGGACGGAGGAGCTTGATGGGCTACAGTCCACGGGGTCACAAAGAGTCGGACATGACTGAGCAACTTCACTTTCACTTTTAGCATATGATCCAGCAATTCCTTTCCTGGGCTTATATCCAGAGAAAATCATACTTTGAAAATATACATGCACCCCAGTGTTCATAGCAGCACTAGTTACAATAGCCAGGACATGGAAGCAACCTAAATGTCCATCAACAGATGAATGGATAAGAAAGCTGTGGTATGATATTATTCAGCTATAAAAAAGATTGAAATAATGCCATTTACAGCAACATGGATGGACCTAGTAATTATCATACTAAGTGAAGTCCAAGAAAGACAAATAATATCATGTTATCATTCATATGTGGAATCTATTTTTTTTAAATGATGTATAATAAATGAACTTATTTACAACACAGAAACAGGCTCACGGACTTTGAAAACAAACATGGTTACCAAAGAGGAAATGTGGGGAGGAGGGATAAATTAGGAGCTTAGGATTAACATCTACACACTTCTATGTATAAAATAGATAAGCAACAAGGATCTACTGTTAAGCTCAGGGAATTCTACTCAATATTCTCTAATAACCTATATGGGAAAAGAATCTGAAGAAGAATAGATTTATGTATATGTATAACTGAATTACTTTGCTCTACACCCGAAGCTAACACAGCATTGTAAATCAACTATACGCCAATAAAATTTTTAGGAAAAAAAAAAAAGCTCTTTTCTCAGCATCAGTTACTTCCCATTTTCCCCCATCCCCAGCCTCTGGCAGCCACTAGTCTGCTTTTTGTTTCTATGGCTTTTCCTATTCTGGACATTTCATATTAATAGAATTGTACTACATGCAAGCTCTTATATCTGACTTCATCTACTTAGTATATATTTTCCAGGTATCTTTATCCATGTATCAGTACTTCAGTCCTTTACAGAGCAGAGTACTATTGACTATATTGTATACCACGTTTAGTTTATGTGATCATTTCATGGACATTTGCGTTGTTTCCACTTTTTCAGTGTTTTGAATGGTGTGGCTATACACACTCATGTACATATTTTATGGGACATACCTTGGATATATATCCAGGAGTGGATGTGGGGTGCCACTGAACAACTCTATGCTTAACTTTTTTTTGAGGAAAGGCCAAACTGTTCTCCAAAGTGGCCATACCATTTTACAATCCACCACCAATGTAGGAGTATTCCAGTTTCTTCATACCCCCAATATTTGTTATTGTCCATCTTTTTGATTGCAGCCATCTTCACTTCAGCTCAGTTCAGGTGCTCAGTTGTTTCCAGCCCTTTGCGACCCCATGGACTGCAGCACGCCAAGCCTCCCTGTCCATCACCAACTTCCCAAGCTTGTTCAAACTTATGTCCATAGAGTTAGTGATGCCATCCAACCATCTCATCCTGTCGTCCCCTTCTCCTGCCTTCAATCTTTCCCAGTATCAGTGTCTTTTCCAATGAGTCAGTTCGCATCAAATGGCGAAAGTACTAGAGCTTCAGCTTTAGCATCAGTCCTTCCAATGAATATTCAGGACTGATTTCCTTTAAGATTGATCTCCTTGCCATCCAAGGGACTCTCAAGAGTCTTCTCCAACATCATCAATTCTTCAGCTCTCAGCTTTCTTTATAGTCCAATTCTCACATCTATACATGACTACTGTATAGCTTTGACTAGATGGATCTTTGTTGGCAAAGGTAGCCATCCTAGTGGATGTATAGTGGTATCTCATGTCTACACAATATTTTAAATGATTATTTAAAGTATTAGCATGTTCTAAAGAGCAGGGATCTAGGAAAAGCCCTAGGCTTCCTTCTTAATTTTTCCTAGTTATGGTTCTAAAAATGATAGTCTTTGGACCATATAGAAACAGGCACACCCCCGCCGCCCAGTCCCTGTAGCACAGCCTTATATATGCACAGTTTGGTGAGTAAGTGACACCTCTGTGCAAAGACATGGTCTTCTTCCCCTGTCTCAGGCTGGACACAGCTCCTCATCCAGGCTAAAGTTTTGGCTAGTGGGGAGTGGGCTGCATTTCAGCCCCTCATCCCTATTATGTGGGTGCCTTTGTCCAGGGCATGACCTACTAAGTATACATGGCCTACACTTAGCTGCTTTGAAGCCAAGTAGACCTGGGTTCCAATCTCAGATGAACCTCAGGGGTGTGACTTTGGGTAAATGATTTAAGGTCCCAGGGGCCTGTTTCCTCATTGGTGAACAATACTAGTAATACCCTCTTATAGTATTGTGCTGCTTAAATGAAATGAACTTCATAAAGCAAACTGGTCCAGAACCTGACAAATCAAAGTGCTTTGTCAACAGTTAATTTTATGTCTCGTCGCTGCCATTTGCAGCATTTTAGGTCTTGTCCTTAGGGATTCAGTGCAGCATTGCTTCTTCTGGAAAACTAGAAAACACCACAGCCCAGGGGCCAGCTCAGCCTTGCATTATACTTCCCACTGGCCAAGGGCAGTTATTATATTGTTAAGACAAAGAAGAAAATGCAGCATAGGAAATATATCCTCTATGGCCTAAAATATTTCCTCCAATCATTGCTATCTGGCCCCTTGCAGTAGAAGTTTGCCAGCCCCTGCTCCGGACCTTTTCCGGACAGCCCCTTCCCCCGAGCCCATCCACCCCAACTCCAGGGCCAGATGTTCAGGCTCATGGCCCCGATCACCTTGGACCTGACTCCATCATAGTCTCTCACACAGAATGCCCGGTGAGATTGCCAGCTCCTTCTTCATCCCTGTATCTCTGGGCACGTAGTAGGAAGTTAACATTAGTTCAGGGAAAGAAAGGGGAGGGACAGGGCGGACACTGAAGAGCAGTTTTGCCAGCTTCATAATTTTGCTAAGTCGTGATCTGAAGAGACTGTCCCTTTAAGCTGGCTGTCCTCCTAGGCATTGCATTTTAGCTGAGCAACACCTTTGGCCCAAGTATGAGGGAAACCGTCCAGTAGTTTAGTAGGAAAGACATTCTGAATTCCCCCTCGGCTAATGTGCATGGGGTGGACTTCCCAGGAACACATTTCTCTGTGATTCACAGCTCCCTTCCAGAAAAGGTTGGCCTATAGGGAATGGGCCTTGGTCCAACAGCCCTGGGGCCACTCCTAGGGAGAAGGGACCGTGGCTTTCTTTCAGCGAGGTTGCATGAATACAGGATTTGCACCCTCTTGGACAAGCCTGGGCTTAAAGAAGGTGTGAGATTGTTTTTGAGAGTCTAAACGAGAGGCGCAGGCATGACTCTGCCTGCTTGACACTATTACTTTGGGCATTTTAAAAGAATTCTTTAAGCCTCTACTTATTTTTCTAATATTCACGCTTATGTTGAATTCCTTTTGCAGAAAAAGATGCTTCACGTTTGCCCTAGACCTTTCACTGCAGTTTTATGGAATCAGCCATTCTAACTATGTTGACATGACATGCCTGCATTGTTCGGTATCTTACGTTCTAAACATGATTTTTTGGAGATTTATTTTTAAGAACTTGAGCTTTGTGTGTACGAAAGAGAGAGAGAAAGGGAAAGAGATTGATTTGTGCCCTGACCACTTGTCCCCTGAAGAAAGTCCAAAGGGTCTGAGATGAAAAGACATCAGAAGTGAGCAGGATAGCACATGTTCAAGGAGCAGATATTCAAGGTGCTTTCAGGAATCTGAGTTGAACAGTTTATAACTTCTGGCAAAAATGAGCATTGACATTTACAATGGATATGGGAAAAAAAATTTTTAAAGAAAGTGACAAACTCACATGAAGGATTTACAAGTTATAATGATTTATTAATTTTCTACCTAAAAAGAAAAGATAATAACAGCAAAGAAAAGAAATCGTTATAGTTGATAGCAGATTTTTTTCCTAATATTTCCAACTTATATGTTGTTTGCAAACATATTGACCAATAGAAGGTGTAGGAAAAGATTTTCAAGCCACAATTCTAAACAATTTATGTCTCAGCTTGCCAAATATTGATATTATTCCCCTGAAACTTCAAAGGATGTGTTTATGAATTCTTGAAAAATAAAACTGCATTTTCGTCCTTGGAAGCAAGTGATCCTCTGGGTGAGAACACTCCCTGTGATGGATTTGAGAACATGGTTTGGACTTGAGAACAACTGACAGAAGTAGGTCAAAAGTTGTTTATTGACCACGTAAGTTTCCAGGTGCAGAGTGTATACTGAATCCCCTTACACTGAAGTTGCAGAGAGGAGACGTTAGTTAGGGCTGAAGGACTCTAGCTGTGTTTCTTAGCAAATAGAGAGAGAGAGAGAGAGAGAGAGAGAGTNGCACCCTGTTATGTGAAGGGCTTATAAAGTTAGAACACTCGAAGAAGGAAAGCAGGCATACTTTGTGAGAACCTTTCAGGGGACATATTTTGGTCATAGATCTAAAATCTTTAAGCTGATCATTCTGCTACTGAGGTATCAGTGTACTACAGGCTCAGAAGCTATGGTTAAACCTAGAGATCTTTTCAACATGATTACTCTTGATTATCTCAGAGGATAGCAAAACTTGGAGTTTTTTTTGTTATAAAATTCATAAAATCATCCAAAAATTAAAAAGGGAAAGGTCTGTATCAGTTAGAAATGCATCTGGCCAAAAACCTAACTATGGTGGCCTAAACAAGAAAAGAAGCTTATTTATTTTATGCAATATGCCATCCAGGGCTGGTACAATAGTGATGTCCTTGGGGACCTATCTTTTCTTCTTCCACTGTCCTTATTAGTCTATAGATCTTAGCTTTGAAGTTATCCTTATGCTTGTTTCCTCATTATCACAAGATGGCTGCTGCCCCTCAGTAGGCTTTGTGTCTGTTTCAGGAAGGAAGAAGGAATTGAAAGTCAAGGCAAAAGACTGAAGAAGGATGCTAGATAAGCCTGGCCATTATTAAAATATTTCTCAAAGGGCCAATTATTGATAAACATTTATATCTCATTCATTTGTTGAATGAATGACCAGAATTCAATAACTCAGTCATTCTCCAGGTTCAAATGAATCTAAGAAGGTGAATATTTTTAGCTGGCTATATTGTTACCTATAATGAAACCATGATTCTATTAAAATGAGAGGAAGAATAGATGTTAGGCAGGCAACAGGCAGAGTCTGCCATTGGGCTGGCAGTCATTTCAAAGTATTTTATGTAGTTGATAATAGGTTTGAAAAAGCTAGCTATCCATATTAAAGGTGAATAGACTGTGAAGATAAGAGGAATCAACTAATAATGCAAAAATAGTGTAACATTTTTACAGAAAATAGTCACTGACAACATTAATGCTGGAGCACATTGATAAATTGACCAATCAGTAATTATTGAATTCCTGTTTTGTGCTGGGCTAAGTGTTATGGGAAAAGAGGGAAAGAGAGAGAAGAAAAGAGAAGGGAAGGGAAGGGAGCGAGGGAAGGGGAAGAAAAGTCATAGTAATATCTTGAGGTCTCAGCCTTCCCAAAACCTTACAGGCTACTGAGTAGATGAGGCTGGCATTATTGACCAATCACAAGACTGATTAGAGAGTTATATAAATCATCATGTGCTTAACTAAAGGATGAGTAACTCTGTCTAGACTCAATGTAAATCTTAGTTCAGAGTTGAGGAGGAGATCAGTGTGGCCCAGAAGAGTTAGAGAGGGCTTCATGGAAGAAGTTGGCTTTCTTACAAACTTGTTCACCAGTATCTCAGAATACTACTCAGATCTCCAGGTTCTAACTTATAAAAACCCGACTGAGACTGTATAAGCAAACACAATATTGCCCGTGTGTGTGTATGTATTTGTGTATATGCCCATATGTGGGGCTACCTTTCAGAAGAGAAGTAATATATTTACTCATATAACTAAAGTATCTTAATCAGGTATGGCTTGATCCAGGAACTCAATCTGTACTGTTAGTCCCGGTCTATTCTTATCTCCCAGGCTTCCCTGGTGGCTCAGATGATAAAGCATCTGCTTGCAATGTGGGAGACCCAGGTTCAATCCCTGGATCAGGAAGATCCCCTGGAGAAGGAAATGGCAACCCATTCCAGTACTCTTTCCTGTAAAATCCCATGGATGGAGGAGCCTGGTAGGCTACAGTCCATGGGGTCCCAAAGAGTCAGACATGACTGAGCAACTTCACTTTCATTCTTACCTCCCAGGTGAGCAGCCTAACTCTTGGATATATTCTCTCTTTTGGTAGTTAAGTGGATGCCAGCAGGCCCAGGCCTGCACCCAACTCACAAATTATAGAAGGAACAAGAGCTTGACTTTGAATAGACCTACAAAATCCTGAGCTTGAGTCTCACTGAACACATTTGGATCGGGTGCCCATCTCTTAACTGGTTTCTTTGTTCAGTGGATGGATGCACTGGTTGAGCATGCTTGATTAGCAGGAGTTGGCAACCCTCCAAAATCCCATGGACTGCAAGGGAGGGAGTGATGAGCCAGACGAAAATGGAGATATTGTTGCTAGAGGATGAAGGAGCAACTAAAATGTTTAATTTTAATAAACTACGGTGAACTGACTCAAGTTTGCCATTAGTCTACCGTGAGATCGTGGATATGACTGTAGGCCAAGAAAGATAAATCATAAGCTGATGTTTTAACAGTCAACAAAATAATGAAAATGCATTTTTTTTGTTTGCGGTGGATTTATTTACTTCTTTGCTCATCCTTCAAATAATTTGAGATATATATAAAATGTCAAACAATGATAAAATATAAGCGAAAGCATATCAGGGACGTGGTAAATATAATTCAAAATTAAAACTGTATGGAGACTATAAATTCCAAAAAAATTGCTGTAATTGAACAACCGTTACTCTGAGTTTCCTAGTAGCTGCAGGAAAAATGAGGCTGTAAGTAGTCACATGGAGAAGGAAATGGCAACCCACTCCAGCACTCTTGCCTGGAAAATCCCATGGGCAGAGGAGCCTGGTAGGCTGCAGTCCATGGGGTCGCGAAGAGTCAGACATGACTAAGTGACTTCACTTTCACTTTTCCCTTTCCTGCATTGGAGAAGGAAATGGCAACCCACTCCAGTGTTCTTGCCTGGAGAATCCCAGGGATGGGGGAGCCTGGTGGGCTGCTGTCTATGGGGTCGCACAGAGTCGGACACGACTGAAGCGACTTAGCAGCAGCAGCAGCAGCAGCAAGTAGAAACATAGTTCTTATTATCTGTGCAGCAGAAATATACTAGTTTTTCAGATAGTGTAATGGAGTAGAGAGCATGAATTTGGGGTAGAATACCAAAGCTCTGTAGTTGACCTCGGGCAAATATTAATTCTTCTAATTCTCATTTCTCTCATCTTTTATATGGGAGTACTTGTACTCATAGTTTTGAGTTGTTTCACAAGAAGATAATCACATACACAGTCAGTTCAGTCGCTCAATTGTGTCCGACACTTTGCAACCCCATGGACTGCAGCACGCCAGGCCTCCCTGTCCATCACCAACTCCCAGAGCTTGCTCAAACTCATGTCCATATAAGCTACCAGCAAACAAGAGCCTTGAGATGAGAAAAAAAAATGTGAAAATTAGGAGACATTCTGGTTGATTATATCCCAGTCACTAACACAGAAGTGAATTGTGTGATGCTGTATCTTATGGCGTCCGTCGATGACCACAAAGGACATGATGACAAAATAATATTTGATCAAAGAAGCTCATAATGGGGCCAAGAAATTATGTTCCAAAAGACAGCCTTGTGATGTCCTAACTTGGTCCAAGGCTAAAAATCCAGAGTGTACAGAGAAATTAGGATTCTGTCCTTCAAACAGTCTTCCTAATGTATTGTATCCATCAGCCAACCTTTTGTTTGTTTGTTTGTTTTTACTTTATTTTTCTTTACAATACAGTAAAGCATCAGCCAACCTTTGGTAAGCAAACAGAGAGCCACTCAAAGACATAGTCCCTGATGGGGGCCTGGCGTGGAGGTATTAGTGAATGATGGAACCCTGTGTGTCAGTGATGTAGGCTGGACATCAGGCCTTGCTAAGACTCTGGTCTAGGATAAGGCTCCTCCTGTTGGCAAGGACTGTATCTTACCTCACTGCTCCAGGCAGACGCCAGTCAGAGACCCAGCAATGGACCCTTAAAAACCATGTCTTTTTCTCTCTGTTCATTCTTCAGCTTCCTTTATTTTACTGCATTTGTCTGTCTTCACATAAACTCCACTAAAAAGGATTTTCTTCTTGCTTATTCAGATCAACTCCTTGACAGTTTCCCTCCTTACAGGGAAAACCAGGAACTTTATATCTGATGGGGACTCTCTAGCTGTTGAGACAGTTGCTGCTCCGTAAATTGTCTTTCTTTTTTCCTTTCTATTAGATAGTAAAGTCTTGCGGGATGACAAATAAAAAATACTTTGGAGAATAATGATTTTTTTTACTTAACGGGGTTTGATAGCCTGACTGTAATGATCGCTCCCTTCCCTTGTGACTCAAGAGTAAAGAATCCACCTGTAATGCAAGAGATGCAGGTTCGATCCCTGGGTTGGAAGGATGCCCTGGAGGAGGGCATGGCAACCACTCCAGTATCCTTGCCTGGAGAATCGCATGGACGAGAGGAGCCTGGTGGGCTACGGTCCAGAGGGTCACAAACAGTCGGACACGACTGAAGGCACTGAGCACGCCTGCATGCGTAGTAAATGGGATGCTTCATCTCTCTTGGTGGGAATTTCTGAAAAAATCTGTTTACCCAGCACCAAGGAACAAATGAAAACAAGAACCAGCCTACAGATACTGTGGAAATGGACTCTCCATGGTCAGATCCATGCTGATGGATTGGGTCTATATTACATGCCACACTTGTTCAAAATTAATTTCTTTACGAAAAAGTCATACTTGTCAAAAGCTTGCAACATGTAGGCAGTATGACATTTGTTCATCTAAGAGCAAATTTTTTTATCTTATTACCATCTCTAGCTAAAAATACCTTATGAATCCTAGATTCTTGTGTGGAGTTAATCTTCCAGCTCAAGTTCACCTTGTTGCTATTCTCCATCTCATTTCAGTGCGTGGGGGGGTGATGTCATTTCACGTAGAAGGGGAATGTATTTCATCTGTCTGCCTCTCCAGCTGTCAGCAAACGTGTGCTGGGAGAAAGCTGCAGGGGTATATTGGGGCCACAACCAGCAAGTAGAGCCTTGTCATTGTTTAGAAATGGTCTCTGTGTCTGCCTCTCTAACTCCCTCTTCTGCAGCTGAGGAATGGGGTTTCATGAATGGGTGTTTGAAGAATCAAGAACAATGGGGCCTTTGAGTACTTGGGTATAGCAGGCCCTATTTGTTGCTTACCCCACTTTCATGTCCCCACAGTTCCCTCTTCTTTAGCAGAAATCTGATTTTACTCAAATTTTACTCTGTGAGGAAGGTAATCCCATCCCCACATCAAAGGTGAATCATGAGTAATTTAAGCCTATAGTGGTTATCTCATTTCGTTTGCTAATTGTTAGTTGAGATGTGGGCTTGTGGCTTAGATCTGACTAAGGAAACATGAGGCAAAATTTTCTTAGGCCCTTCTCAGTGAGACTTTCATATCTCATAGGAAGTACTTGAGAAAGATTATTTCTTCTTCCTCTGGAGTTTAATGTTCTTCATGTGATGGCTGGAATTGCAGCAGCCATCATGCAATATGAGGAGGGCTAATCTCAGGATGAGATGGCTGGATGGCATCACTGACTCTATGGACTTGAGTCAAGTGAAATCCGGGAGTTAGTGATGGACAGGGAGGCCTGGTGTGCTGCGATTCATGGGGTTGCAAAGAGTTGGACACAACTGAGCGACTGAACTGAACTGAACTGAATCTCAGGACAATACTGACATACTAGGAGAGCAGAGCAAAATGGAACAAAAATATGGAACGAATTCTACAGTCTCCATGCCGAAGGACTTCTGTTTTGAAAGAGAATATATTTTCATTTTATTTATTTATTTCTAAGAGAATACAGGGATATTGCAGGTTTCGTTTCAGACCACTGCAATAGAGTGAGTGAAGCAATAGTGAATCACAATAATATTTTGGTTTCCCAGTGGGTATCAAAGTTATGTTTACCATATGGAGTATAGTATATGTACAATAGCTGTGTCTTTAAAAACAAAGTCCAGTTCAGTTCACTCAGTCATGTCCAACTCTTTGTAACCCCGTGGACTGCAGCATACCAGACCTCCCTGTCCAGCACCACCTCCCAGAGCTTACATGTCCATTGAGTCAGTGATGCCCTCCAATATCTCATCCTCTGTTGCTCCCTTCTCCTCCCACTTTCAATCTTTCCCAGCATCAGGGTCTTTTCCAATGAGTCTTTGAATCACATGGCCAAAGTATTGGAGTTTCAGCTTCAGTATCAGTCCTTCCAATTGAGCACCCAGGACTGATCTCTTTTAGGGTGGACTGGTTGGATCTCCTTGCTGTCCAAGGGACTCTCAAGAGTCTTCTCCAACACCACAGTTCAAAAGCATCAATTTTTCGGTGCTTAGCTTTCTTTATAGTCCAACTCTCACATCCATACATGACCACTAGAAAAATCATAGGTTTGACTAGACGGATCTTTGTTGGCAAAGTAATGTCTCTGCTTTTTAATATGCTATCTAGGTTGCTCATAACTTCCCTTCCAAGGAGCAAGTGTCTTTTAATTTTATGGCTGCAGTCACCATCTGCAGTGATTTCAGATACTTTATTGTTTAAAGATGCTATCATCTGTCTGAGTGTTCAGCGAGTTGTAGTAGTAACATCAAAGATCACAGATCACCATAAAAATAGAATAATAGTGAAAAAGTTTGAAATATTGTTGAGAATTACCAAAGTGTGACAGAGAGACACAAAGCAAACAAATGCTGTTGGAAAATGGCACCAATAGACTTGCTGGGTACAGAGTTGCCACAAACCTCCAATTTGTGAAGAAAAAAAGCAGTATCTATGAAGCACAATAAAGTAAAACACAACAAAATGAGCTGTGCCTGTATATTTTTCTTGCTGTTTGAACTGGGTTGGGCTTTCTGTTACCTGCCAGCGAAAGTGTCCTTACTGATATATGGAGATAAGCCATAAGGTGATCCTGAGAATTCTTTAGTCGGGTTCAACCCAGTTGTTGTTAGAGCTGCAGCTCCTCAGTTTTCCTGCTTTGTCTTTTTAAGCCCAGTGGGCATGAGGGGGCAACATTAGCAGTTGATGAATTTTGCATGATGCGTTCTCCTTGCGTATCACCCAGGCAATGCACATGTATTCATGAATGTGAAAAATGCCCAAGAAGCCAACTCTGTGAAGACAAATCAAGCTGGGAGAGCTAGAAAATTCTTTCTTGGTAGCTACCAACAAGAATTTGGTAGGGTATTTTGAGAAAGGGAGAATGACTGAATTGAGGCTATACAGTTTCTAGAGATATCAAAGCATAGCTTCCCGGCTGCCTCAGCGTTAAAAATCTGCCTGCAATGCTGGAGACACAGGAGATGCAGGTTCTATCCTTGTGTCGGAAAGAGCCCCTGGAGAAGGAAATGGCAACCTATTCCAGAGAGAAGGAAATGGCAACCCACTCCAGTATTCCTGCCTGGAGAATCCTGTGCCTGTGGACAGAGGAGCTTGGTGGGCTATAGTCCATAGGGTTGCAAAGTGTCAGACATGACTGAAGTGACTGAGCTTGCACGCACCAAGAACATAGCTTAAGTGTCACGCTCTCTGTGAAACCTTCCCCGAGTCCCCAAGGCCAAGTTCATCTCTCCTTCTCTCTGTACCATATTCTTGACAGGGCTTTTGCCACAGATTGTCAAAGCACATGGTGCCCATGGTTGGTTCGCTTGGCTAGACTGTGAGTTCATACAGGACAGGGGGTTAATTGTAATCTTTGTTGTATTCACCCATTTGACAATGATTTATTCTGTATCTACTGTGTGCCAGGCATTGCGTTGTACTGAAGATAACAGTAGTAAGGAAAAGCAGAGGCACTCCTACAGCCGTGGAATTTAGACTCTAGTCCAAGACAGACCATCAGATCATCACAATAATCAATTAACTTCTTGCCAATAATCAAATGAATGGCACTCAGGAATTATCTGTTGAAACCAGTCACAAGATTTTCAATATTCCACAGGGTCTCTCATCTTCCTAGAGCCTTGCCTAGGGTCATGTTAAGAGGGAAAGTGTCCCAATGACTAGCAAGATTCAGCCACAGTACGCAAGCTCTTTTCAAGTCTCTACTTGCTTGCGCTTGCTAATGTCTCATTGACAAAAGCAAGCTGCATGGCCAGGCCCAAGGTCTCTGTGGGAGGATGTTATACTCCTAATGGATACAGGCTGGTGGGATTGATTAGGGTCAGTTACTGTCCAAATCTGCCACACTATTTTTAAAGTGTTGGCTTTGTTATGAAAACCTTAAACAATGATCATTTGAATCCAAGGATAAGGTTCTTGCTACAAATTGATACTCCCAAATTTGATTCAGACATTTTAAACAGAACAAACAGATGATGCGGTTCACAATGAACAGTGGATCTAAGGCTTTGGTCTTAAAGTTTTTACATGGTGCTTTGATAAGAGAGGAGTATTGGCAACCAAATGTGTCTGGTCACCTAGTCCTTGTAATATTTACAGTGAGGGTAGTCTTCCCTTGTGAAGACAGTAATGAAAATATTTGACTCTTTCTCACACCAGTAATCAGAGAAAACCATTCTAAACTGAATGGTTAGCCCATACCAGCAGTACCTGCTATAAATTACAAAATGTACAGTGTACCAATACTTTCTCCTCTATTGCATTTTAACAAATGAATTTTTAAATTAGGTTCAGAGTCTAAATTCCTAACTAAAAATAACATAGGACAGATTTAAAGAAATAAAGCTTAACTTGAAGGACACTTTACATCTTAAAAGTTGATATAAAGTGTCTGCATATTTTATCTGAAGAAGCCTGTGGTTAACAGAAAATGTGTTGTAGATCTGAAAAGAAAGTGAAAGTCACTCAGTCATGTCTGACTCTTTGCGACCCCATGGACGAATTGTGAATTAAACTGTGTATGTGTGTCTAGTGGAAAGATTATCTACCCCAAGGCATCTGAAAAGAAAGTGAAAGTCGCTCAGTCATGTCTGACTCTTTGCGACCCCATGGACGAACGGTGAATTAAACTATGTATGTGGGTCTAGTGGAAAGATTATCTACCCCAAGGATTCTACAAAATTACATATTTTGGTTCAAAAGTTAATTTATAAAATCACCTGAGTTGATTAATCATTGTAATGGAACAACTCCAAATCTAGAACTAATTTGAGGACCCTTAGTTCTTCTCTGCTCTTCACTGGAAAATCCATAACTCTGATACCCAGGATTTTGTTTAATAAAGACTTTTGGATCACTGAATACATAGCATAGAAGGAAGTGTCAGAAATAGCTAGAATTGGTCCAAATTTACTACTGCAGTACCACATACAGTGCCTTTGAGGTCAACAAAACATATGCGGCATATCCACATGCATGTACACACACACAGGAAGATGAGAGTCAAATAAGATTGACTTATTTGACTTATTTCTCTATTTCATTTTGATAATAAAAACCATGGACAAGGTTTAAGGGGCTCTAAGAAGAGTGATCAGAGGTTTCAAACACAAGGGCAGTGGGCCCACCACGTGTATGTGCAAGCAAGTCCGAGTCCTGGGCAAACGATTTGAAATATTCCTTAGGATGGCTTATCCTCTAAAACTTTTTGCATCCTCCCCACGGCATGTAGACTTCATTTCTCATTCCTGCCAAACATATGAGAATTTCATACTCATGAGCTAGATTGAGGTTTGAAGTTTAGAATTTGTAACATACCATAGTAATGAGATACCCAGATTATGGACAGGTATTCTGTGATTTGCATACTGACCAGAGAAAGAAGCATAAAGAAGGTCACAGAATTAGAATTGAATGTGCGTTTTCCTAATATGTATATTTTCTTCAGTTCAGTTCAGTCGCTCAGTCATGTCTGACTCTTTGCAACCGCATGGACTGCAGCACGCCAGGCCTCCCTGTCCATCACTACCTCCCAGAGCTTACTTAAACCCATGTCCATTGAGTTGGTGATGCCATCCAACGATTCATTCTCTGTTGTCCCGTTCTCCTCCCATCTTCAGTCTTTCCCAGTATCAGGATCTTTTCCCATGAGTCAGTTCTTTGAATCACGTGGCCATAGTATTGGAGCCTCAGCTTCAGCATCAGTCCTTCCAATGAATATTCAGGACTGATTTCCTTTAGGATGGACTGGTTGGGTCTCCTTGCTGTCCAAGGGACTCTCAAGAGACTTCTTCAACACCAGAGTTCAAAAGCATCAATTCTTAAGCACTCAGCTTTCTTTATAGTCCAACTCTCACATCCATATCGGAGAAGGCAATGGCACCTCACTCCAGTACTCTTGCCTGGAAAATCCCATGGGCAGAGGAGCCTGGTAGACTGCAGTCCATGAGGTCGCTAAGAGTTGGACACGACTGGGTGGTTTCACTTTCATTTTTCACTTTCATGCATTGGAGAAGGAAATGGCAACCCACTCCAGTGTTTTTGCCTGGAGAATTCCAGGGACAGGAGAGCCTGGTGGGCTGCCATCTATGGGGTTGCAGAGTCGGACACAACTGAAGCGACTTAGCAGCAGCAGCAGCACATCAATATATGACTACTAGAAAAACGGTAGCTTTGACTAGATGGATCTTTGTTGGCAAAGTAATGTCTCTGCTTTTTAATATGCTGTTTAGGTTGGTTATATGGCAGCCCACTCCAGTACTCTTGCCTGGAAAATTCTATGGACGGAGGAGCCTGGTGGGCTGTAGCCCATGGGGTCACAAAGAGTCGGACACGACTGAGTGACTTAACTTTCACTTTTCACTTTCATACATTGGAGAAGGAAATGGCAACCCACTCCAGTGTTCTTGCCTGGAGAATCCCAGGGATGGGGGAGCCTGGTGGGCTGCCATCTATGGGATCGCACAGAGTCGGACACGACTGAAGCAACTTAGCAGCAGCAGCAGGTTGGTTATAACTTTTCTTCCAAGGAGCAAGCATCTTTTAACTTCATGGCTGCAGTCACCATCTGCAGTGATTTTGGAGCTCCCCAAAATAAAGTATATTTTCTTGGTATTTGTCAATTTGAAAATGTTCATGGGTTCATAGTATTGATAGCATTTACCCAAGGTCACCTGAAATTTGAGTTTTTAGTCAAAGTGAAAGTCATTTTTTTCTGAAGCATACTTCAAAGTTCAGCTATGATGGTTTAATCATCACTTTCAAAAATTAATTCTGGATCCTTGGGGGAAATTGCTTCTTTGTATGGGATGTCATTACAGTGTACAGGGTATTACACTCCTAGAAATAGTGTAATGATGCTGTACATGATGGAGATGAGGACACTAGATAGACCAGAGTGGAATATCTGGGGTACAGGATGCCAGGTAAATAACCTTCTGAGCATCTGTAGGTATTGTATATCCCTGCCTTAACATCATGGGAAGTAGACAGAAGGAACCTTGAAATCACTGGGTTCAGTACCTCCAGTTTATCCATGAGGAAAATTTGGCCTAGAGATATTGATAAAGGTCCCATGTTCAAAGTCACTCAACTAGTTTGGCCAAGGGGAAAATCAGTTTACTGACTTTCAGTCCAGGGGACTTTCTTCACTTCACCATACTTTTTCTTACGTAATATAGCAAATAAAAGTGTTGCAGGGAATTCCCTGGTAATCCAGTGGTTAGGACTCTGCACTTCCAGTGCTAGGGGACTGGGTTTGATCCTTGGTTGAGGAACTAAGATCCTGCAAGCCACAGAGTGTGGCCTAAAAAACAAAAGAGTGTTTCAAAATATGAATGTAAAGGAAGAAAGTAATAAATTTCCCTTACAGTTTTAGGGAACAACCAAAACAGCATCCTCTAAATGATAAAAAAGATAAAATGGACTTCCCTGGAGGCTCAGATAGTAAAGAATCCACTGCACTGTGGGAGACCCAAGTTCAATCCCTGGTTTGGGAAGATCCCCTGGAGGAGGGCAGTATTCTTGCCTGGAGAATCCCCATGGACAGAGGAACCTGGTGGGCACAGTCCATGGGGTTACAAAGAGTCAGGCATGACTGAGTGACTAAGCACAAATGATAAAAGTGACAATATTGGTTCTGAAACAACATTTTACAGTATTTTCATCCCAACAGTTTGTGTATTTAGTAGACAGATATTTATTAATTATCCACATGCACAAACCAGGTAGACCCAATCTATTAAAGGAATAAAACAGATGGATTTGTACAGGTATATTTGTCTTTCTGTGGATAGCATTAGACATGGAACTATCTCGAGTAGGAGCAGAGGGAAAGGAGAAAGCATAAAGTTCAGATTTGGCAAGGTTTCTGGAAGAAGATGGGTTATGAATAATTAGATGATACAAAGATGTGATTTGAGAGTTGGGGGTAGAAAGACTTTTCCATGCAAAAGGCAGCAATGAGGGAAAAGAGAGTTCTTTAATGGGTCCTGTGTGTTTCCTCCTCTAGAATGGAGGAAATGGGTCCAGGGATTGGAGAGTCGATGGTGATTAGGAAACAGATGCATCTGTTAGAAGACCTAGAATGACTTGATGGGCAAAAGCCAGTGTTCTGGACAGCACTATTGGAAGGCTGAGCCCTGTACAGACTTTGGTGTTTGGTGATGGTCTTAAAAAAAAAAAAAAAAAAAAAAAAAAAAACGCAGAGAACTTGAAATGGTTAAAACTGGGAGAAGAAAGCATAAAAAGAGCATAAAGGAAGATTTATGACATGACAAGCCCAGATAAGGATGGGACATATACAGAAATGCCAGAGGTTCCAAAAGAGAACTGTGAGTGCCCATGGAGCTGGAATCCACGGGCAGCACAAATTACTGGAACACTTTTTCCTATTTCTTTGCTGAATATATGTGATAAACTGCTGCCGTGCTGTGCTCAGTTGTTCAGTCACGTCCAACTCTTTGCAACCCTATGGACTGTAGCCCTCCAGGCTTCTCTCTCCAAGGGATTCTTCAGGCAAGGGTACTGGAGTGAGTTGCTATGTCCTCCTCCAGATCTTCCTGACCCAAGGATCCACCCATGTCGTTTTCATCTCCTGCATTGGCAGGCAGGTTCTTTATTACCACTAATGCCATCTGGAAAACCCCATATTCGACAAGGAAAAAAATTAAAATCTTGTGTTTATTTCTAAGGCATTTCCAACTGATATCTTGATACCAATATGGATTGAAATCGATAATTTAGTAACTTCAGAAGAGAGTATCATATACTGGGTTATAATCCAGCACTAACCCTGGATATTCATTGGAAGGATTGATACTGAAGCTGAAACTTCAGTACTTTGGCCTACTGCTGCAAAAAGCCGACTCACTGGGAAAGACTGAGGTCAGGAGGAGAAGGGGACGACAGAGGATGAGATGGTTGGATGGCACCACTGACTCAATGGACATGAGTTTGAGAAAGCTCTAGGAAACAGTGAGGGACAGGGAAGCCTGGCGTGCTGCTGTCTATGGGGTTGCAAAGAGTCAGACACAACTTAGTGACTGAACAACAAGGACGATAACCCCTCTTATAGATGAGGACACTGAGGCCCCAAGATGCAAGGGGACTGGTTCCTGGCACTGCAGTGTCCTAGGAAATTTTCAGGTGGTGATTCACAGAATGGATTTGAATGGCTCAAATCCTGTGGACAGTGAGCACCACACCTGTTGCTAAGATCTAGCCTCACGAAACCATGGCTGTGGCTCTTCCCCTCATTGGTGTGAGGAACCATGGAATGGAGGTGCTGAAAACTCACAAAGTGACTTTTATTCCTCAAAGAAAATCACTTCATCTTTAGCATAATATGGATGCTACGGGTCTAATGCTTTGATGGTGTGTAGTATGAATTTCAGTCAATCTACACATTCAGTTGGGCTTCCCTGGTAGCTCAGTGGTAAAGAATCTACCTGCAATGCAGGAGACCCAGGTTCGATCCCTGGGTCCGCATGATACCCTGAAGAAAGAAATGGCAACCCACTCCAGTATTCTTGCCTGGGAAATCCTGTGGACAGAGGAGCCTGATGGGCTACTGTCCACGGGGTCACAAGGAGTCAGACATGACTTAATGACTATGCACGCACATTCAGTTAACTAGCACATGCGTGTTTGCATGCTAAGTCACTAAAATCTTATCTGATACTGGAACACTATGGACTGTAGCCTGCCAGGCTCCCCTGTCTATGGGGTTCTCCAGGCAAGAATACTGGAGTGGGTTGCTATGCCCTCCTCCGGGGGATCTTCCCAATCCAGGAATCGAACTCACATCTCTTAATTCTCCTGCATTGGCAGCCAAACTCTTTATCTCCAGCACCACTTGGGAAGCCCGTTAACCAACACATTTGTCCTCTAATCATTCTAGGGGGTGGGCCTTACTGTAGTGTGAGCAGATCTGTCGGGTTAGTCATGACTTTGAACTACGGATGAGAGGACAGCAGCATTCCAGGGGGTCCATGACAGTGTCTTTCACCCAGATTCCTCTCCAGTATCATGCAGGCAACCTTCTCCCCACCATAATCCCGCATAATGCTGTTCTGAACCAGCCAACAGCTTAACATGGAAGACTAGGAGTCTACTACAATAGTGGTTCTTCTAAACGGACCTAGAGGTAGCAGGGCCCCAGAGAACCTCTCTAGAGCCAGCCTCCCGACCCTCATCATCCTAGACTTTCTGTTTCAGTTAGTCTTAGAGTGGGGTCCAGAAATCCAGAGTTTTAGAAGTTTCATAAGTAATTCAAATATATAGCCATTCAGGAACTACAGCTTGTAACACACTATATTAAATATCGTTTTGCAAAGACTTGAAAGCAGGATTGATGTTCATTCTTCCGACAAGACCAGTCCCCAGAGAGACCTATAATCATGGACTATGAAAAATCTAGGTCCAGACCAAGCTTGCTTTTTACCTAGAAAGGCTTCTTTCTCTGCCGCATTTCAAACCTGGGGGAAGTTATTGAATTGTGGATGTCATCTGGTGGTAGTTACTGTTGTGCTCAGGATTTTGGAAAGACTTCTGTTTATTTGGCACACTCCACACAAGCCTGTCAGGCCCTGGGGATTTGTGGCATTTGCAGAACTTACAAGGCAGGCAACATAAAAATATATAAGTCACTGAGTGAAATATTTGGGAGCTCCCTTCACTTTTACAAATTGGCCATAAAATAGAAACCACAGACATAACATTCGTATAACCATAGTTGCCAAGAATGAAGAATCACTTGGGGTGTGGGAGGGAGGGTGCAGTGTGGGAGAGGGAGGGTTTTTGTTGTGTGCTTCTTTGTGGGATACACAAAGAGAGAGTAAGTATTGAAAATTTGTGCGCAAATGATAATAGGGACATTAAAGTTGAAATGCCTAACAACTGGGAAATATCTGTTGAGAAAAAATGGGGATTTTGATCTAAAGAGGGCTTTAGACATCTTTTCACAGTCGTTAAGTTTACCATTTGAGGGTATTCGCTTGTCTTGATAGACATTTTAAGTGCATTTAGGATTTTATATACATTTCACTATGACGTATTGCTTCCTGTTTTTTCCTTTCCTAGTGAAGTGGGTCACAATATCTGAGGCAGCTGTGACTGCTTACAATAGATTAGGGGAAGGAATACAGGGAAAACTACATCCTTCTCTTCCCCTCCCATTAGCTGCTCTGACACTCCGGACTTCCATTAGCTTATAAAATGCATCCTGAGGGAGGAGCAAGAGAGGCCAGTCGACTCCTGTCAGTTCCAGCTGAGCATCTGGGGACAAAAGTAATGGATGAGTAATGCCCGATGATGCTGGTTGTGAGCGTAGACTGTTGAACAATAGCATTTAATGAGATTGGACACATTCAAGACATGACAAAAAGAAATAGCCTCTCTGTTGCAGAAGCCAAACTAAAGGTCATTTTCACCTCTTGATGTTCTATTATATTAAATAGAGGGTCATTTTGGGGTCAGGTTAGCTGTGAGCTGGGTTTTAGTTGTTATGTGGTACTTTTTTAGCTTTGTGACCTTGAACATACCAAATGATCTCTCCAGCCTTGGTTACTCATCTAAAAATAGTCCTAATCTCCATCTCACAGGGTACTTGAGGAGGTGAAAAGACAATATAAAGCTCTAGTCAAGTCAAACACAGATTGGGCTGTGGGTGGGAATGAAAGAGACTAGTGGTACAGGGTGGGGAGGGAGTTGGAAGGGGATGGATTAATCGACATTGTCTCTAGACCTCAAACTCTGTCATTGTGTGAATCTGTGATCTATGGGAAAGAGGAGGGCACACAGGAGAATCACTTAGGTACTATTAATGATGTTTAAATTATTTGAAATTTTAAATTCCTAGAGAAATGTACGCTAGAGTGAAGACAGTTATGCTATTTGATTCACTATTGTTAACAAAGATTTTAAAAATTTACATGGCACAGAGCCTGCACAGGGGGTCAGGGTCAGCCCTCCATAAAAACCTGTCCTGTTTTTTTACCATCATTTCAGAAAGTACACATCAGAAAAGATGACAAAGTTGGTAAAACAGACTTCAGGAGCACATTTATAGTTCTACTGAAAACAAGGATGAGCAGCAACTCATTGCCATTCTTAATTTTAACACCTATCTCAAACCCCCAAATCAACTCATTGATCTGGCCTGTCTAAATCTGCCAGTTTCCAGTGAATTCCATAGGTTTTTAGAAAGGATTTAAAAGCCCCACCCTAAATTTGAGAAATGTTATTATTTTTGATGGTGTATTATATGCTCTGGTTCAGACAATAAAGAATCTGCCTGTAATGCAGGATACTCAGGTTTGTTCAGTCCCCGGGAGGGGAAGATCTTCTGGAGGAGGGCATGCCAGTCCACTCCAATATTCAAGCCTGGAGAATTCCATGGACAGAGAAGCTTGGCAGGCTACGGTCCATAGAGTCACAAAGAGTTGGAAACAGCTGAAGTGACTTAGCACACACTCACTGTGTTAATTAACCAAGAAATTCAGGAGAAATTATTTTCACCTCAGGCTTCTAAGTGCCTCTGTTCTTCATCTAAATTTTTTAAGATACATTTTATATTCTTAGAATAAAGTACTTAATATGTTGTAACTCACACCTTCTAGGTCACCAATTTAGTTACAACAAATTTTGACTAAATTGTTATTCTATGCTGTCCTAGGAGACAAGGAAAAACATATTCATCCAATTGTTGAACAGTTTAATTCCCCAAAGAAATGAAAAGTTGTGTTTATTTTGGCAGCTTTGTCACAACCACAGTCTATCTCCCAGCCTGGTTATTACAGAAAATCCAACTTACAAACACTATTAGTGCAATCTCACTAAATGCGAAGCCCAGTTCAACCTCCCTGGGTCATATTCTCATGAATAAGAACTAAATGATTCATCCGAATATCTGAACTTCTACAATTATTTCCAGAGAATAGACTTTTGAGGTACTCACTGATTGAACGGACCTATTATATTGATGGTCTTTTTTACCCTGATGACTTTTATTAGCATTTGGTCAGAAAGATCAGCTGTATTGGAAGATTATCCTCGTCTCAGTTTAGTGGAATCATTGTGTTAATGTAAAACAGTACATTAAGCCCCTCAGAGCTTCCGAGAACCAGTCGATGTCTATTGAGACACTATGTATCCAAGGCATTTTCTAGGTACCATGAGGACACATGGATCATGGCATCCATCCCCATCACTTCATGGCAAATAGATGGGGAAACAATGGAAACAGTGAGAGACCTTCTTTGCTTGGGCTCCAAAATCACTGCAGACAGTGACTGCTGCCATGAAATTAAAAGATGCTCGCTCCTTAGAAGAAAAGTTATGACCAACCTAGATAGCATATTAAAAAGCAGAGACATTACTCTGCCAACAAAGGTTCTTCTAGTCAAAGCTATGTTTTTGCCAGTAGTCATAGATTGAAGAAAGAAATGGCAACCCACTCCAGTATTCTTGCCTAGAGAATCCCATGGACAGAGGAGCCTGGTGGGCTACAGTCCCTGGGGTCGCAAAGAATCAGACATGACTGAGCAACTAACATACACACATGAGGACACAGAAAAGAAGATATTATGACTGACTCTAAGGAAACAAAGGATTGCTCATTTAAAAACTATATATGTGAAGAATTATATCAAAATGGTATATGACTGGTTGCTAAGTAAGTGATGTTAGTATTATATTTTACTCCAATGACAATTAGCCTTGANTGGGGTCGCAAAGAATCAGACATGACTGAGCAACTAACATACACACATGAGGACACAGAAAAGAAGATATTATGACTGACTCTAAGGAAACAAAGGATTGCTCATTTAAAAACTATATATGTGAAGAATTATATCAAAATGGTATATGACTGGTTGCTAAGTAAGTGATGTTAGTATTATATTTTACTCCAATGACAATTAGCCTTGAAGCTCCAAATTTATAAAATGCTGCTCTGCCTATAAAACATTTTAAGAAAATTAAGCCTATAATTACAAAGGCAAAAATTCAAATTGCATACCATAGCCAAGTTTGGGGTATATTTAGATAAGTTATACTATACTCTTTAACTTTGGGCCTTTTATGGCCTTCTGTTATGGATATGTGCTGAATGATGGAATATTTTGGTTATTTTATTTGTCAATTACTGTTGAATGCCCAGCATTCAATATGGAAATAATATCTTTATTGGGGATTTAAATATTTAATCAGATATTTTTTATAATTGTTTCTTAGTCTATCAGCATTTTTATAACTTGGCAATTAGAAAAGAAAAAAAAATAAAAGGCATCCGTACTGCAAAGGAAGAAGTAAAACTATCTCTGTTTGCAGATGACATGATCAAATATATTGAAAATCCTAAAGAATCCACACAAAGAAACTATTAAAGCTAATAAAATGAGTTCAGCAGGGTTGGAGGATACAAGATCAATACACAAAAATCAGTTGTATTTCTACCAGTGAGCAGCCAATCCAAAAATTAAATTAAAAAGCAGTTCCATTTATAATGGTGGTTTAGTCACTAAGTTGTGTCCAACTCTTGTGATCCCATGAATTATGGCCCACCAGGCTGCTCTCTCCATGGGACTTTTCAGGCAAGAATACTGGAGTGGCCTTGCTAAAAACTAGCAAGGAGGCACTTTTTCAGTCCCCTTCTGATGTCTATGTCAGAAGCTTTCTCTATCTCTTTTATAAAAATTTATTACACACACACACACAAAGAATACTGGAGTGGGTTGCCATTTCCTTCTCCAGGGGATCTTTCTGACCCAGGGATCAAATTCAGATCTCCTGCACTTCAGGCAGATTATTTACCACTAAGCTACCAGGGAACACCATTTAAAATAGCATCAAAAAATAAATAAATGAATTATAGGGCTTATACACTGAAGATTGAAAAACATCAATGAAACAAATTAAAGGAAAATCCAGTAAGTGGAAAGACTTCTATGTTCATGGATTGGAAGACTTAATATTATTAAAATGACAGTAGCCCCTATATTGATCTATGGATTCAACACAGTCCTGTCAAAATCTCAACTTCCTTTTTTGCAGACATTGACAAGCTGATCCTAAAATTCATAAGGAATTGCAAGGGACCCAGAATAGCTGAAACAATCTTGCTAAAGAAGAACACAGTTGCAGGGATTCACTCTTCCTGATTTCAAAACTTAGAGCAAAGAAATGGTAACCTAGATTCTGTGGTACTGGCATAGGATAAACATATAGATCAATGGAATAGGATTGGCAGTGCAAAAATAAAATTGTAGTTTTATGGTCAGTGGGTTTTCAGTAAGGGTGCCAAACAATTAAATAGAGAAAGAAAAAAAAAGTCTTTTCCAAAAAATGCTGCTGAGGCAGATGGATTTCACATGCAAAGGAATGAAGTTAGATCACTAGCTCACATCATACACAGAATTAACTCAAAATAAATCAAAGACCTGAATATTAGCACTAAAACTATGAAACGTGTAAGAGAAAACACAGGTGTATATCTTTTGTGACTTTGGATTAGGCAATGGTTTCTTAGATATGATACTGAAAGCGCAAGCAACCAAAGAAAAACTAGATAAATTGGATTCCATTAAGATTGCAATCTTATGCTTTGACATTTCAAGAATGTGAAAAGACAATCCATAGAATGGGAAAATATATTTGCAGATCATATGTTTGCAAATTAAGAAAAACTATAGAACTTTAAACACTCAATGGATAGTGAACAGGATCCTACTTACTGCACAGGGAACTCTGCTCAGTGTTATATGGCAGCCTGGATGGGAAAGGGAGTTTGGGGGAGAATGGATACATGTATATGTACGGCTGAGTCCCTTTGCCGTCCACCTGAAACTACCACAACATTGTTAACAGGTTATATTCCAATATAAAATAAAACGTTAAAAAAATAAAATTTGGAAAAAAAAGTGAAAAGACAAATAACCGTTTTTAAAATGGGCAGTGTTTGAATAGACATTTGTCCAAGGAAAATATACAAATGGCTAATAAATACATGAAATATGCCCAACATCATTAGTCATCAGGGAAAGGCAAATCAAAACTACAATGAGATACCACTTCACACCTATTAGGATGGCAATAATAATAATAAAAACAGGCAATAACGAGTGTTGGCAAGGATGTGGAGAAATTGAAACTCTCATGCATTGCTGGTGGGAATATAAAATGGTGCAGCTGTATTAAAAACAGTTTGGCAGTTCTTCAAAAAATTAAGCATAGAGTTACCATATGATCCAGCATTTCTACTCTGAGGATTTACCCAAGATGAATCAAAAACATATGTATACACAAAGACATATAGACAAATGTTCACAGCATCATTACTCATAGTAGACAAAAGGTGGAGACAATTCAATGTCCATCAACTGATAAATATATAAACAAAATATGGCCTATCCATACAAGGTAATATTATTTGGCCATATAAAGAGATGAAATACCAATTCATACTACAACACTGATGAACCTTAAAAACATTATGCTCAGTGAAAGAAGCCAGACACAAAAGGCCACATGTCCTGTGATTCCATTTATATGAGATTTTTGGAAAGCTATAGGCAAAACCATAGAGACAGAGAGTAGATAGTTTCAGTGAATCAAGATAATGAGGTAAATGGAAGGGATTGCTAATGGGTAGTTTCTTTGGGGAGTTTCTTTTCCAGTGCTCTGGAATTAAGTAGTGGGGATGGTTCACAACTCTGTGAATATACTGAAACTCACTGAATTGTACATGTTAAAGGGTGAATTTTATTGCTTTTAAATTATGTCTCAATTTTTGAAATCACTGTTATTTCTCCCAAGCACTCTACAGATTGTTCTAATAAAATATAACTTGCAAAAGAATATTTTCACTAAAGCACCTATTTATATATTTTGTCCTGAAGAAAAAGACAACAGTGACTTCACAATCAATATTCTAGACGGCATGAAATGTTACCGGTTTTAAGTGTCAGGGTAGATGGAGGAGTCCAACGGTTCTCTCGTGTTACACCGTGAAGAAGAATCCCGGTTCATCGTGTCCATCCTCGTTAGCTTCGTATGGGCCCTTCTCATTTGCTGTTGTTCTTCAGTTGCTAAGGCGTGTCTGACTCTTTGCGAGTTTGACCAAATGTTTATCATTCTGCAGTTGAGGGACGAATCCTCAGTGTTTCAGTCCCGAAGCCTCTCATCTGCTCTCGTTCACTCCCAGGTGCTGCCTTTCCCGAGCCAGGTGGTGTACAACAGAGTGGGCAAGTGTGGGAGTCGGACCGTCGTCCTGCTTCTGAGAATCTTGTCAGAGAAGCACGGATTCAATTTGGTCACGTCAGACATTCACAACAAAACCAGGCTTACGAAGAATGAACAAGTAAGTTGTCTTTGCTTCATTTGCACAATCAGTGGGTGCCTTCCGGAACACCCTTTCACCCCTACCAAATGAATACCAGAGTTATAATATCATACTGTATTTTTGCCAGGGTGTGGAAGGAAATTTAAGTCTGACAGAAGTCTGTAAACCAGGAAGTTTCCCTGAAGGGATACTTTTATTAAGACCAATGAAGGCTAGTGTACAGGGTCATTGTCTGTTTAGCTAAAATTAGCAATGCTTAAATCTCACATAGTTACGCCACTGAGCTATAGGTAACGCTGACATCTTGGGAGCAAAAATAAGAAGACTTGATTTTAATATTTCTTCCTTTGCATTTCCTCACCAATGTCCTAAGTTTCTATGGTTATAATAAAGAGAAAACCCTTTTGGGGCCAGGAATCTGGTTGGTTGATGGGGGCACGAGCTTCCTAAGTTCAGGGCATCTTGAGGCGCCAAAACAGCTCTTGGCCTATTCAGCGGTAGCAAAAGAATTACTCCACCTCCTGGGAACAAATCTGCCCTAAGACGCTGACCCATATGAGGGCCATTTGGGTGGTAGGGCAGGAGTGCTGGGTTCTGCCGGGAAGCTGGGAAGACAGATTCCATTTTGTAAGCTGACAGCAAAATAGGGTTGATAGTCTCCATTGAGATGCTTTGTTAGTGTGGGCAAGTTAGGCCTAGTACTCTCATAATCATTTTACAGGGTTAAGTTTGTTAGCTTGGTCTCAAAAAGTTGCTTTGGTCCTCTTAGGTATTTAGAATGGGTGAATAGTATAATTCAGGGCAGGCTTTCCTGCTGGCTCTGCTAAGTCACTTCAGTCGTGTCCAACTCTGTGTGACCCCATAGACAGCAGCCCACCAGGCTCCCCCGTCCCTGGGATTCTCCAGGCAAGAACACTGGAGTGGGTTGCCATTTCCTTCTCCCATGCATGAAAATGAAAAGTGAAAGGGAAGTCGCTCAGTCATGTCTGACTCTTCGCAACCCCATGGACCGCAGCCTACCAGGCTCCTCCGTCCATGGGACTTTCCAGGCAAGAGTACTGGAGTGGGGTGCCATAGCCTTCTCCTGGTGGCTCAGTGGTAAAAAATCTGCCTGCAATGCAGGAGACCTGGGTTCGATCCCTGGGTTGGGCAGATCCCCTGGAGGAGGGCATGGCAGCCTGTTCCAGTATTCTTGCCTGGAGAATCCCCCTGGACAGAGGGGCCTGGTGGGCTGCAGTCCATTGGGTCCCACAGAGTCAGACATGACTGAAGTGACGAAACAGCAGCAGCAGCATAAGTCAGGGCTCTTCAGAGAATAGTACCAGCAAGATGGAGATGTATCTATTAAAAGATAAATAGATATTGATGGATAGATGGACAGACAGACAGGAATGGAGATGCACTATGAGAAATTGGCATATGCAATGATGGAGGCCGAGAAGTCCCACGCTCTGCCATCTGCAAGTTGAAGGCCCAGCAAAGCCATTGGTAAAACTGAGCTCGAGCCCGAGTGTGAAAGCCTGAGAAGTAGGCGAGCCCATGATGTAAATCCCATGATGTAAGGGCAGGAGAATACAATATGAGATGTCTCAGCTTAGTCAGTGAAGCAGGAAAAAAAAAATCACTTCCTCCTTCTTCCACATTTTGTTCTACTCGGGCCTTCAAGGGATTGCATGAGGCCCACCCACACTGGGGAGGGAAATCTTCTGAGTCCACTGATTCACATGCTCATCTCCTCCAGAAGCACTCTCATAGACACACCGGGAAATATTGCTTAATCTGGGCATCCCTTGGCCAGTCAAATTGACACATGAAATTTAACCGTCACACCACTCAGTGACTAGGTAAATTCAGGAAACCAACAAGGTGCATTGTTTACTAGGGTGAGACCCTAATACTGTGTCTACTTCCTCCTTACATGATCTTCAGCTTTCAGGCATTCAAACCCTCACACGCGCAGGGACTGTGCAATAGCCTTCTGTCTCTCTTGTCACAGGGAATGGTAGGACCGTTTTGAGAGGGTAACGCTGCCAGCAGAACTTGCTATAATGTCTGTATGTTTACTGTCTTCCACAGTACAGAGATCAAAATGCCCATTTCTTTGAAAACTTCCATCAAAGGGTCTCTGAGTAGCAAGTCTAAATAGTCATAAAGTGAAAGTGAAGTCGCTCATTCGTGTCCGACTCTTCGCAACCGCATGGACTGCAGCCTACCAGGCTCCTCCGTCCATGGGATTCTCCAGGCAAATGTCCTAAAGTGGGTTGCCATTTCCTTCTCCAAAATAGTCATAAGCAATAAGCAAAAAAAAAAAAAAATTGAGATCAGATACCTCAATTGGTAAAGAATCTGCCTGCAATGTGGGTGACCTGGGTTCCATCCCTGGGTTGGGAAGATCCCCTGGAGAAGGGAGAGGCTACCCACTCCAGTATCCTAGCCTGGTGAATCCCATGTGATATACAGTCCATTGGATCACAAAGAGTCAGACACAGCTGAGTAACTTTTACTTTCATTGTTTCACTTACAAGTTCTGTGGTAGGTGCTCAGTAGAAAAATTATATTTGGTGACATTTTAAGATATCACATTCTATCAGTAATTTTCATGGGGTAGGTTCTCTGACTTCGTTATCTGATTGAAGAACAAATATAATTAGGGCTGGTTTCAGAGAAGGCAATGGCACCCCACTCCAGTACTGTTGCCTGGAAAATCCCATGGACGGAGGAGCCTGGAAGGCTACAGTCCATGGGGTCACTAACAGTCGGACACAACTGAACGACTTCACTTACACGTTTCACTTTGATGCATTGGAGAAGGAAATGGCAACCCACTCCAGTGTTCTTGCCTGGAGAATCCCAGGGACAGGGGAGCCTGGTGGGCTGCCGTCTATGGGGTCGCACAGAGTCGGACACGACTGAAGCAGCAGCAGTAGCATGCCCTTTTACTCCCTGAAAGAGAGCAACTATAATAAATAGCCTATGCTATTGGAATGTTATTATAAATAAAAAATCTTGTTTTCTTTTGAGTCTTTCAGTCAGCTATCAGATTAGACTTAAATGTTCCTATGTATGGAAATTATGCTCAGTTCTTAAAGCCTAACAAAGTATAGTATCTGGACTTTAGTTCCCACTGCAGAAAAGTGTAAAAACCCAGAGGGACCAAAGTAATGAGAATATTAGACCCTAAGATGTTCAGGAAGTCCCTAGAAAACAAGCACAAAATATGATATTTGAATACACTCTGGAATTTTAAACAAATCAACCTACTTTGTTTCCTGTGATGAACAGTAAAGGGAAGGACTTAGATTAAAAATGAAGAATAATTTACTGCTGCTGCTGCTGCTAAGTCGCTTCAGTCGTGTCCAACTCTATGCGACCCCATAGATGGCAGCCCACCAGGCTCCACGATCCCTGGGATTCTCCAGGCAAGAACACTGGAGTGGGTTGCCATTTCCTTCTCCAATGCATGAAAGTGAAAAGTGAAAGTGAAGTGAAGTCGTGTCTGATTCTTAGCGACACCATGGACTACAGTCCACCAGGCTCCTCTGTCCATGGGATTTTCCAGGCAAGAGTACTGGAGTGGGGTGCCATTGCCTTCTCTGGAATAATTTACTAATGGTACACAAATTGTTAAGTCTTTTAGAAAGGGTTAAATCCAAAGTCATCCTTTCCTCTAAAACAGAGGTTAGTTCTCATCTGTTTGGAATGATTGGCTTGTCTGGAAGCCAGGGAATAAACTAGACAATCTTTTAAGGTTCTTTCCAGCCCTGTGATTCTGTGATATATTTATACAACTTCTGCCATGATCTGTGTATTATTAGTTGAAACATTTCTGATTCCTGTGGTCAGTGTGACCTAGAATATACTTCATTAATTAGTTATTGCAGATTCCTATTAAATTATAAGGCAAATTTTTCAAAACTTAAGGGAAAGGTATAGATATGGTAGAAAAGGCAAACAAACAATTTTGATGTAAAAACAAGGATAAGGATAGTGACAGTTGCCTCTCTGGAGCTAGCTGACTGGGCTGTGACACACAAGGGGAGCCAGGAAATGCCAGGACAAGAAACCAAGTTTGAAGTAGTTCAAGGAAGGCTTGAAACCAACTGTCAAGAAAGTTTAAAGAAACTTTGCTACATCCATCCTTTTTCTAAAGATTCAAAGTGCATGAAACAAGTAGAGAAAAAATTTTTATTTTAACCTAATATATTCAGCTCCCTTTTCTTGGTAATTTATTGAAGGAAAGGGGAGTATGTGATTTAGGAGATGAGTTAAAATTTTATAGTCAGTAGTTCTTAACACGAAAGAATAGAACTCTGAAAATGTAGTTCCCATGGCAACATTGTTATATGGAGTTAATGACAAGTCTGCTTTGGTGCGGTACGAGTTAAATGGACTCTCGTGGGCTGACCCGGGACTCTCTCCACCATGTCGAACATTTCTTTTATGAGAAAACGTGTTCCAAGTTCCAAACTACTGACTTACAAATGAACTTTGGAAAAGTAACCGCTTATGAGATTGGAGACTGGAATCATCTGTATCACTGCATCCATACACAATGGCATCTCTCTGGGCTAGAGTCAAATTCATACATACATTTCTCCNTAAACATACCTTCTACTTGTTTATACCTCTTATAGTCAAATTCAAAAATCATCACCATCATACAACTGTGGATGAAACATTCCCCATCCAGGTCCTTCTTCTGAGATGTAGGTGGCAATCCATATGTTTGACTTTAGATTCATAACATTATTTTTGTTTCTGTCTGTTTCTATTTCATCCCATGCTAATCAGCTGCATATATTCCTAACTCCCTCTCTCAGGCTGGGAGCTCCTCAAATCCAGAGACTGGAGCTTTTTGTCATTATGTCTTTAGGACCTGGTCCAGCCTCTGACACAAACTCCACATATTGAAGTTGTCTCTCCAAATATCCCCATACTCATGTGAATTTTAGATATGGCTATAATAATATATTTTAGATTCATCAGGAAAGTACCTTTGCACACTATCCAGTTCTTTATCAGTTAAGACAAAGCTAGAAATACTCATGATGCTCCAGGGGGAGATAAGACAGCTGTTATCCTTGTTGATCAGATGAGAATATTGAAAATGTCCTTACCGCAAGTCACACAATTAATGGCAGCACTGAAACTAGAACTGAAATTTCTCAATACTTTAAAACTCATGCCAGTACCCAAAAGGTTCTGCCTACTGAGAAAATGAATAATCCTGAAGATTAATGCTGAACGGGGAAAAACAAAGTTAGCTTCAGTTTTTTCACAGAGCCCTCTGTTCCTCAGAGATTGTCAAAGTTTACTCATGTGGTAGAACTCATGTGTTGGGATTTAATGCTATGTAATTGAATGAGCTTTGATTAGCTGTATGACTATGGGAAAGTTACTTAAACTCAGTTATAACTTTGATTGCTATATCTGAAAATCGGTATACAAAATGCCTGCCTTGGAGAATCTGTGTGATACTACTCATAACGGCTAGAATGCATACTGACTGGCACACACTGGGCATTAATCTGTGGTGACTATTAATGATATCATGAACTATAAAATTACCACCATCATCCTCATAGGATACTAGCTAAGTGAGTCTCTTTTAGTGAAAGAACATACTAAACATGTATTTGAAAAAGCAGAAAAGGCCAGATCAAACAAAAAAGACCCTAACATTTAAAAAAGAAAATAGTGTACAGTAAGTATATTATTCTTGCTCAGGGTGCATTGGAAACAATTTCTGGCACCAGAATTTGCTGCCATGCCATATATATCAACCTGTCTCATATGGACTATACACTGTAAGCATTAGAAAGCTTTAACTGTACAGCAAGCCTTGCTATTGCAGTATGATGTGGGTAGGAAGGAGATAAAAGTTTATGCAATTTAAAGAAGATATGCAGAGAAAAATTATTTCGAGGGGTACTAATCCTGTTCTAAATTCCCACTCCTGGTGATGGTTTGAAGACAAGTGATAGAGAAAAATTTCAATTTTAGGTCATGCATTTTCTTATTTTTTAAAAGTACTTATTTCATGTAAATATTCAGTCAACTCAGATTTCAAATTCTCTTAGGTAAAGGGAAATCTCTCTTTCCATCCCCAGGATCTGGGGGAGGGATTTCTGTCCTAAAGGCCTGCCTTGGTGTCAACCTTGGAATCCCTGAGATGTCCCCCACTAGACTGATCTCTGGCCATCCTTTGTGGACTAAGACATGGGTGGCCCTGGCTAGTGGTCCGGGAACTATGTGGGCAGACATCCTTCTGGACTTTGTATTTTGCGTTGCCTTTAGATCCAAGATTCCTCAAGGCTCCTTGTCTGGGCTCCAAGCTTTTTCTGGTCCCTTGATTCTCATACTGTCTCTGGGCCCGACTGGAAAACCCAAGAACTTCTCTGCAACCTGCTGGAGCCTTTGAGTTTTCCCTCAGATATCCTCCTCTGCTGTTACCACCTCCGCTCTTAGGCCTTGATGGATAGAGCACTTTATCAAAATCAAGGCTTCTCTGAGAGGCTCTTATTACCTACCTACTCCCCCTCCTTCCCCCATCCAGGGAAGTGTGACACCAGCACGAGTGGTTTCTGAATTCTCCAGTCTGGGTATTTGTTCTTTAGGTTCAGCTCTAGTGGAAGAAAACAGTCACTCCATCTGCCTTCTTTCTCTTTACTTTCCTCTTTCTGTGCTCTTCCTACAAGCATCTGAATATCTTTCCTTTCCTGTGTGGTGGGAACTTTCCCTGTTATTTGCTGCTCAGTGGTTTGTTCTTTGGCTCACAGGAACCTCCCCAACCCCACCCCCCACACTGAAATGTTCAGTTCAGTTCAGTCACACAGTCGTGTCCGATTCTTTGCAACCCCATGAATCGCAGCACTCCAGGCCTCCCTGTCCATCACCATCTCNATTTTTTTTAATGCTTAAAATTTAATTTGAAATCATAAACCTATCTGCTCGTTGGCCATAATCTGCCTACTATTTAACAAGGAAACCACATTAAATATGCAGAAATGTGTGAATATTTTAACACCCAAATTACTACCCACAATTCTTTCCCTGCTGCACGCTCTGCTACTTGGAGTCGCAGAGGGGACACAGGCACTGTAGAGCCCATCTTTCACGGTCACCCACATCGTCGCTCCTGCAGCGAGCCTCGAGCGCCTCACCATTAACGATACCCCGTGGATAAAGGGACACAGAGAGGAGCGTGAGCCTCATCGATGTGTTTTTATTTACTGGACCCTCGATCCTCAAAATGCAGGCACAATAACAGCTGTTAATCAGCAGCAACCCTGCTACCTATTCAGGTTTTTGAACTGAGAAATAATTACTGTACCTGAAAAGGACAGGGGAGGTGTTTAGCTTGAAGCTAATACCGCCATCTCCTTTTTAGCACCATTCACAGTTCTGTTTGGACATTGATTTTGCACTTAAGAAGGAAGACTGGCCCCTAATGAAGCAACACCCAGCATCTTTTCAGTTCTCTCTGCACATCTTCCTCATCAAGCCTAAGTACACCCCACAGGGCTTCAGGAGGCTGACCAGGTATGACCCATCTCAGGTTAAAAGATCTGTAAATACAAGGTCTTACGTGTGCTGACTGCAAGGCATGCTCCCTGGCCAAGCTTAAGGTCTTGTTTCAGGAAATTCAGTATAGCAGCCAGTGTTTAAATCCAAACTGTGGTATTTTCCACTTTAAGAAAAACAGTTTTATACAAATCAAAACACAAAAGTGAAAAGCCAAGGGGTGAGTATCTCTATCAGAATGAAGAATCTGCTAATAAAATCACTCAAATTATTTAAGTTATGAGTACTGCTAGTTTGCTGACAAAAGTCTGTCAAGTCAAAGCTATGGTTTTTCCAGTAGTCACATATGGATGTGAGAGCTGGACAAGAAAGAAAGCTGAGCACGGAAGAATTGATGCTTTTGAACTGTGGTGTTGGAGAAGACTCTTGAGAGTCCCTTGGACTGCAAGGAGATCCAACCAGTCAATCCTCAAGGAAATCAGTCCTAAATATTCAGTGAAAGGACGGAGGCTGAAGCTGAAGTTCCAGTACTGTGGCCACCTGATGCAAAGAACTGACTCACTGGAAAAGACCCTGATGCTGGGAAAGATTGAAGGCAGAAGGAAAAGAGGATGACAGAGAATGAGATGGTTGGATGGCATCACTGACTCAATGGACATGAGTTTGAGCAAGCTCTGGGAGTTCATGGTGGACAGGGAAGCCTGGTGCACTGAAGTCCATGGGTTTACAAAGAATCAGACATGACTGAGCAATGGATTAATATATTTACTGCTAGTTGAAGTGATTTAAGCCATACCAACTTATATGCAGCTTTTCAAGGGTCAAGGTTCTTGGCTCAAACAAGATAACACTCAACTGAAAGAAGTCAAAAGATATTAGGCCCCTTGAGCAATAGCCTTTCTGTGGTTCCAATGACTCTTGACTTTTACTTGATTGCATAAAATTCTGTCTCCAAGGTAGGGGGGAAGGTTTCCCTCTTTTTCCAACAAGTTATTTATTAGGCACTTGCTAAATGCAAGACAAAAAATTAAACATGACAGCAAACAGGTGAATTTGCATGAACCTGATCCACTTATATCATTTAAAAGATTACACTGAATTAAAATTAATTTTATCAAGTAATACATGTATATTTAAAAAAAAGGACATAAATCTAGGATCAGATACACCTAGATTTCACCCATAAGCATGTACTATGTATGTAACCCAAAGTCTGCAGTTCCCAAACCATGTGTCATGGGACACCATATTGAATCCACAGGGGATTCCAAGGATTCACAGTATTTCCAAGGAAAGCACAGTGACACCTGACATCTGTGGAATAGTGAATGCACTAACCATTAGCTCCAGGTACTGTTTTCTTTTGATGACATCCTTTCTTTGACAGTCTGGCTTTGGGTGGTTGCTATGATAAAAGAGCTGTGTGAAAAATCATTGTGGAGAAGAAACAAAGATGGTGGTGTTCGATCTGACTCCAAGGTTTTAGAAGTTGTGCAGTACTCAAAATGGACACACATCTATTGGTAAGTAGTTGGTGTATTTAAGAATGAAATAAAAAACATACTTTAATCCAAGCATTTCATTTTTTCAAATGGCTACTAAATTCTTAGAACATAAATATGTATGAAATTGTTTGCACCTAACTACCTTAAATGGGACTATTAGGTCCTTTTTGGCATAGGACCTTATANAAGAATGAAATAAAAAACATACTTTAATCCAAGCATTTCATTTTTTCAAATGGCTACTAAATTCTTAGAACATAAATATGTATGAAATTGTTTGCACCTAACTACCTTAAATGGGACTATTAGGTCCTTTTTGGCATAGGACCTTATAAAAAAATTACTGAGATACTGATGGCACCATAAATTAACAATGGTCATCTATGATTGAAGTAATATTCCTGGTCTCAAGTTTCTTTATCAGTAAAATGGAGACAGTAAAATAACATCTTCTCTGGAGGGTTACTATAAGAATTAAATAATATGGAAGTTGCTGTTGTTTAGTCACTAACTTGTGTCTGACTTTTGCAGCCCCATCGATTATAGCCTGCCAGGCTCTTCTGTCCATGGGATTTCCCAGGCAAGAATACCAGAGTGGGTTGCCATTTCCTAATCCAAGGAATCTTCCCAACCCAGGGATTGAACCCAGGTCTCCTGCACTGGCAGGCAGATTCTTTATCACTGAGTCAACAGGGAAGCCCAATATGGAAGTACCTAACACAATATGGAAGTATTAATAACCTCAGATATGCAGATGACACCACCGTTATGGCAGAAAGTGAAGAACTAAGGAGCCTCTTGATGAAAATGAAACACAAAAGTGAAAAGTTGGCTTAAAACTCAACATTCAGAAAGCTAAGATCATGGCATCTGGTCCCATCACTTCATGGCANTAGTAAACTGACTGTCCGTGGCACTTGGGCTTGAACTTGGGCCCTCCTAAGGCAGTGGCTATCTGCTCTGGCTGCGCAGCAGGATCTTTTTAAAGCAAACAAACAAAATGTTTATTTTTTTATATATTTGTGTCTGTGCTGGGTCTTCCTTGCTGTTCTTTAGTTTTGGCAAGCAAGGGCTACTCTCTGTGGTGTGTGAGTTTCTCTTTGCAGCGGCTTCTCTTGTTGCGGCTCCCAGGCTCTAGAGCGCAGGCTCAGTAGCTGTGGTACACGGGTTTAGTTGCTCCACGGCTTGTGGGATCTTCCTGGGTCAGGGATCGAACCTGTGTCTCCTGCATGGGCAGGCAGATTCTTTACCACTGAGTCACCAGGAAACCCCCAGCACAGCCTTATGATTATGTAGTATTATGTATGTATCTCCTTCTCCTGGAGATTCTGGGGTAGAGTCCAGATAAGTTTTTATTTTTATTTTTTTGATCAAGCACCACAGGAGTTTCAGGGTTCAGGTTGTTGTTGTTAGGTTGCTAAGTCACATCTGACTGTTTTGTGACCCCATGGATTGTAGCTGCCAGGCTCCTCTGTCTGGGGATTTTTCAGGCAAGAATACTGGAATGGGTTGCCATTTCCTCCTCCAGGGGGTCTTCCGGATCCAGGGATTGAACTTGTGTCTTCTGCATTGGCAGGTGGATTCTTTACTACTGAGCCACCAGGGTTAAGGATCCTTGTCAAAACCATCATATCAGCATTTCCCTAAGTGTGTTCCTGAGAAATTTAGTCTCCTAAAACATTGGGGGGAAAAAAATGAAAATATGACTTAAAAAGTTTGGGAAATGCGATCCCTTTGTCCCCCTCTAGGAAAGTCACAACAATATTCACATTTTAAAGACTCTGAGAATTCTTTTAATTTAAAACAAAACAAAAAAGTCTGTTTAAGCAGCTTTCACCTAAAGTGTCCCAGCCTGAGTTGGCCAGGGGACTCTTTAGAGTGTTCGTGGCTCTCAGTTGCATCCCACAGAACTATGAGTCACCGTTCAGAGCTGGCGGACCAGCCTACACACTTCCATCAGTCATACCAGTAAAGGCCACTCTTTCACTATAAACTTCACATCCGCGGTGACTCTATTCACTGGCCATTCAAATGGCTAAAATCTTGAAAAGTATTCAAAGAACAGTGGATACAACCCCATGTCAGTGTGTTCTAGAGTTCCGTAACCTCTTCGTCAGAAACAGAACTTCTTTATGGTGTTTTAATTCCCCTTCCCCACTGCTCTCAGCCACTGCCCAGTCCATATCTGACTATGACTACAAATCATTGCAACTCTAGAAAAGAAAACCCACCGAAAGAAACCACATTAGACTTGGAGACCATCTTGGGGCCACTGGGATTCCTCCCAGGCTTCCCTACGGCAGAGTCAACTGGCCTCTGTTAAAAGGCAAAGGTTGACTCATTCATGTTTGAGGCTGGTCCCACCCCTGTTTATTTGTTGTGATGAATATTCATTGAGGACCTACTGTTATTGCTGTATATTGAGCATCAGACAGCATACTAGATGTTTGTGCATCTCATTTTAATCCTTTAAGCAATATTATTAGGAAAGTATTATAAGCCCCTTAAAAAGGAAAAACAAACAAACAAACAAATGCTCAAGAAGATGTGGGAGAATAAGAATTGAAAATGAACTGGGATCAAATCCCAAAGNACTGTTCATGGGGTTCTCAAGGCAAGAATACTGAAGTGGCTTGCCATTCCCTTCTCCAGTGGACCACTGAAATGTTACAGAGCATAAATCCTTTTAGATGTTTACTTTTCCTCTCAAAAAACTGTGGCTTTTACAAACAGACAAACAAAAAATAATGTTTATTTTATCATTTCACTATGGAATTAAAAAAAAAAGATAAACTAACAGAACTACTGGTTTCTCAAATGTGTTCAGCCATAGTTTTAGTGGGTAGGGGAATATCAACAGACAGCATTAAAGAGAAATTACCCTAAACAAAAATACCCTGGAGAATTAGGAATTAAGATTACAAATGAGAAAATTACACAGGCTTATCCTCTAACAAATTTTATCTCTGTTGTATATAAGACTGTAAAATCCACTTCTCTTTTGGCCTTCTCAAGACAATACAATATTCTTCAAATTCTTAAATTTATTGATTAAGTATCCTTCTCTGTGTAAATGTAATCTTCTAAATGAGTATTTATAATTTTATCTTTTAGAAACAATCATCTATTACAGTTGTGCTTCCAATACTCTAATCATCACCATGGGAAACGTTTTATATTGTGATAATTTGAACCAATATCTCTTTTAGAGGCTTCCTGGTATCAACTAGCTTCTTTAAGAAATAGACCCTAGGGTTTATAGCCAAAGTTATAATCAGTAAACCTATAATTTCCATTCCACTGTAGACATCCTGATTTCAGGTTTAAACTTAGGGCTGCTTCTTGAAGAGAATCTTAATTTGCTAATGTGTTTCTTGTAACCTGGTCAAAACAAACTGACTGTTGTAAGTAATGAGTGACTGTCCCATCCACTTCTTTGATCTTCACCTCCCATACTCCTTATACCCTTGCTGATATTATAGTAGTATGAAAAGTATTACCCCTACTGTCCTCATTTGGAACAGTTGCCAGGGAAAGCATTTACATTATTTACAGGAGATAGCCAACATTTTTTCCATCAATATTTATTCAACAAGTGCAGGGAGATTTACAGCTGCCTAGCACATGAAGTATGGTGCTAGAGTACACACCTCTCTCTGATCCAATCACAGAGGTGACCAAGCTACAGAAAATACTTTGATTTTAAAATCAGCATGTATCTATGGTCACTTTGAGTGTTCAATAAGACTCAGCAATATATGAGCATTGTGAGAAACATCAATATCATAAATATCATAAAGAACACCATATCATAAATTTACCATAAAATGGATGTACTATAATAACATTATTGTGTAGGCTTTAATCTGTATACATTGTCTTGGAGAAACGTACTTATTTATCAGCAGAATTCAATTACAAACTTAAATTGGAAACCATCTGCAGACCTTGTTCTAATCCTAGCTTTTCCTATTGCTAGCTGCAGTACCTCAGACAAGTCCCACACCTGCTTTTTTACTTTGTATTAATGTCAGAGCTTCCCTGATAGNTTATTTATCAGCAGAATTCAATTACAAACTTAAATTGGAAACCATCTGCAGACCTTGTTCTAATCCTAGCTTTTCCTATTGCTAGCTGCAGTACCTCAGACAAGTCCCACACCTGCTTTTTTACTTTGTATTAATGTCAGAGCTTCCCTGATAGCTCAGCTGGTAAAGAATCTGCCTGCAATGCAGGAGACCTGGGTTCAAACCCTGGGTTGGGAAGATCCCCTGGAGAAGGGAAAGGCTACCCACCCCAGTATTCTAGCCTGGAGAATTCCATGGACTGTACAGTCTACAGGGTCACAAAGAGCTGGACACAACTGAGCACTTTGACTCACTCAATATATTAGAATACTTATTAGAATACTTCTGAGCCTCCCGTCACTGGTCAACATGCTTATTTAGCGATTCTGTTTTTCCTCTAGTCTGCATGTGTTTTTTCTAATCTATCCATATTTTGTATCTAATATTTTGTGACCTATGGGTTGCATGTACAACACAGTTGCCAGAGCCTAGAGTTGCTTTCTTCAGATCAACCAGGGACCAAAATGAAGACTCAGGTGAGAAATTCACTGTGAGATTTCTTAAATAAGTCGTGTGTGAATGAACACACTCACGAATCCACTAAAAGTTTTGCCTCAGTGATATTTCCTTAGAAGATGATTTGATTTATAACATTTATAAGAAATGAATTCTGAATGGGATTATAAATTTCAATTAATGACATATAATTAATAGCCTTGACCTACTTAACTAATGCTATGGAAATGCCCAAGTTTTTTGTGGATTAATGGCATTTATATTCTATTTATGGATTCTTCCCACCTCAGTACTCTACTGCCAGCCCATCTCCCAACCCTTCTTTCCTTCTGAAATACCATTTTCTCAAGAGCCTAGCTTGCTCTGTTTTGCTCCTCAAAGGTATTCCTACTTCAGTACGGTCTTGTTAGGGACCTGAAAAAATATTAGTAGTAAATATTCTAATAGGACCATTAACCTTTGTGTGTTATTTAATTTAGTATTAAATTAGATGATCTGAAATCTACATGTATGGACAGCATGAATTGTGTCAGTAATTCCTTAGAAGTGTCAATATAATAGATATGCTCTAAAGGCTTTACTCTAAATTCTTTATTCTTTTGTTTATAATTCTTTACAGTGTTCTAATTTCTTCATGTAATTATAGCACCACTGATCACAAAGAAATGAAATATATATAATTATTATATTCTGTTTTTTTTAATCTTCCATTTGATCATACTGGTTGATTAATACAAGAATACTAGCTATACACCTATAAAAGCTAGCTTACCAGCAGTGACAAAAGCTAGTTGGCTGGATTCTGTTGGCCTTTCAGTGCCTATGAGCTGTTGAATTAATGTTTATTCATTCATCACTATTTAAAAAAAATCTTGAGTAAGCAGTCTAGTATATACTTTTGAACTATACATTGATTGGTGAATGTCAGAGATCTGTTGTTCTTCAGTTAGTATGTATGCCTCTCAATATGATTTCAATAATAAGCCATTGAAAAATATGTATGCTTTAAAATTTTTTCTAGTTTCTAGTGAAAGTTCACACCAGTATCTTTATTTTGAGGGTAATGATTATTAAACTTGACCACACTGTAGGACTGAGTGGGTGTAGGAGCCAGATTATTTGGTCTTGGTGAACAGTATTGTTAAGAGACTGTTTGGGTTTAAACTTGTGTCCTTAGTTTCAGACCATGTGAGTTCAGTTTCCTCATCTGTAAGACAAAGACTCCATTTCTTTGTGTGGCCAGAATCATCGTGTGGTGTAGTTAGTTCCTCAGACATTGTCATCTGGGGCAGAGAGCCTGTTCTTCTGTCTCAGCAGTTGTCCTGAGAATTCAATGAGTGAAGTGCTTAAAATATTGTCCGATTCATTACTCTATAAGTGTTTTCTATTGTTATCCTTTGGGTAAAACTAGTTTTATTAATGACTTAGATACCTGAAAAATTAATAGTGTATTCTGGTTCTAATTTTAATGATAGGTAATGATTTTTTCCCATAACTACTACTGGTTACTGGGACTTGTTCTAATAAAAAAAGTTTCCAACAGATTAAATGAGGGTCTTTAATCCTAGAAAAATACTGTATTGCATTGCTGCACTAGGCTATACTGGAGCCTGAGTTGAAAGGACCAATGAATAATTCTGATCCTATGGTTCTTTAAAAGTTTAGCAATTTGTTTATCATAGACATTTTTGCATTTAAAAAAATATTGCATTGAAATATTATTTGCCTTGATCACTGAATTTTTAGCATCCTTCCCTCCCACCCCCACCTGCCTTATATTTTGCATCCAAGATAGCTCTCATTCACCTCACCCACTTCAGCCTAGTTCTGGCCCTGCTGTTCTGGCCTTATCTGATGTAATGAAAACAGTTTACATGTGGTTGGCACATCATTATTTTATTGCTGACTCAGGGTGGAGACTATCAAAGCCAAATCTAAATCTAAACCCTGGAAACTGGCCCTTAGAATGCCATTCCTACTAATACTAAATCTCTCTCTCTTTTTTTTCACTTTCAAAGTAACTTAGAAAAATCTGTTTATAGAATCCTGAAATTTCAAAGCAAGTTTTGTCCTCATTTGAAAACATGATCAGGCAATTTGCTCTTAAGAGTGAAATGAGCACAAAATAAATATGAAACCAAATCAGAGTGCCATAGGGCAATGGGTCAGCCATGTGAACAATAATTATCCTAAACTCAAGGGAGAAAGAGACTGGGATGGAACCCAGGGGGATTTTTTTTTTTTTTAAACCAGTAGTATTAAGAGAAACACAATTAGTCAGATGAGCCTCTTTATGGAAAAAAAGGCATAAGGTGTGTCATTACTTATTGATGATGAGATTGATGGTGCTGGCCAAGTACATAGGAACTCATCCAATGTCCTGTGGGATAATGGGGAGCATGGACTAAAACCACATACAAGTTTGGAAACAAATAAATGTTGAGTTGTACTCCTGCTTAGTCATCTGTTAATATTAGCTGTGCAGTTTGGACCAGATACTTAAATTCTCTGAGCCTTCATATGCCTACATTACTAGACTGTCATGAGAAATAAGAGTTTATGTAAGTAGCTAAAAATGTACAGAGTATGTAGCAGAAGCTTTTATGAGTGATTCCTGGTGTTATTATAATTCACATTAATATTATGTCAAGCAACATACTAGCTAATCAAGGGATAAGGAGAGAGCTCAGTGAATAGGCCCGAAGAGGAGAATATGCTCAGTCACTGACTTGTGTCTTTACGACCCCATGGGCCATAGCCCACAAAACTCTTCTGTCCATGGAATTTTCCAAGCAAGAATACTGGAGCAGGTTGCCACTTCCTACTCCAGGGGATCTTCCTGAGCCAAGGATAGAACCGGCATCTCTTGTGTCTTCTGCATTGACAGGTGGAATCTTTACCATCATGCCACCTGGGAAGCCAAAGAGCAGAATACATGTCCATATAAGCCACCTGAGAGCTGACCAACCTAGTGTAAGATGTGGCCAGCCCTCTTAATTTCTAAATAAAGCAAGAAAATGGTAAGAAAGTTAAGGAAGCCAACCAGATAAGAAGCCAGGCTTCTGGTTGCTGAAGAACACAGGGAGCCTTCAGCAAACCAGTAGAGAAAGAGAGAGCCTGGCTGACTCAAAATTTTTCTCCCAGAGAGGGAAAGGGATTGGGAGCTGGACTGGCAAGTGCAGAAGATTGAAGAAGAGCTGACATCAGAGCTGCATGTGTGGAGATGACTGCATCAGGCCTTAATTACACACAAGCCTCAGCACATGCTTAGAGTAATAATTGGTAGGCTGGTGCTGTTCATCTTAAGTTGCTGAAAGATACTTACATTCTCTTTGTTTTCCCAAACTAGTGTTTATTAAAAAAAAAAAAAAAAAAAAAAAACCTCCCTCTCATCCTGTATCATAGTTGCATACTCATTTTGTAGTAGAGTTGAGTAAAAACAAAACGTATCTTTTAGTGGACTTGGGACTTTTCAGAGCCCAGGTGACATTTCAGGGCATCTTCCTTCTCCAGTCCTTAGAGAAAACATTTCTGGTAGGCAGTGCTTATACAATGTCTAGGAACCTGGCTGAATCATTTAAAAAATTCAACCATATGGACATTTGATCTCGGATGCACAGTTTTTTAAAAAAATCAATTACTGATTAATCCTTCATCGAAATGAGTAAACTGAGTATATCTTTCAAGTATATTCTCCAGGGCTTGGTGTCTCAGATGGTAAAGAATCTGCTTGCAGTATAGGAGACCTAGGTTTGATCCCTGGATCAGGAAGATTCCCCTGGAGTAGGAAATGGCAATCCACTTCAGTATTCTTGACTAGAAAACTCCATGGACACAGGAGCCTGCCACGCTACAGTCCATGGAGCCTTAAAGAGTCGGACATGACTGAACGACTAATACATCTTTCAATAATTTAAGCATAGGTTTAGATGGATCTCCTTTAGGGGGGAACATGTGAGAAATTACATGACTTCATCTTTTTTTTTTTTTCTTAGCAAATAATGAATTTTCCAATCAATCAAGAAATTTAAGCATATTGTCATCCTCCAAAATGAGGAGATTCCATTCCCATTTCTCCCCCAGAATTGTGAAGCATTTCCCCTCTTCCATTCATNTTTTTTTTTTTTTCTTAGCAAATAATGAATTTTCCAATCAATCAAGAAATTTAAGCATATTGTCATCCTCCAAAATGAGGAGATTCCATTCCCATTTCTCCCCCAGAATTGTGAAGCATTTCCCCTCTTCCATTCATGGGCCACCTGAGACACTTGGATCCAGGATTTGTTTAATCCTCCACACCAAAGTCAGTTCTCCTTGGGTTATATGTGACTTTGGTCTTTGTATTTTGTATTTTAGTGAATTTTTCTTGGCAAAGGTGCTGCTCTGCCTGGGAACTGATTGAGATTCCGTAGAGCCAATATGTTTCTCAGTTCTCCAATTTAAATGCTGCCAAAAATTTCCTAACGTGTGCCATGAGAAATTCAGCAGCACATAAAACCCCATTCATTAAATAAACAGTTAACTAAGCAACCCTTGGCAAAAGCCACAACCCATCTGACATTTGAAGCACTAGGGACCTTCCCAAGGAAATAATTAAAGAAGGCATTAAGAAGAAATACTCCCATGCTTAGCAGTCATAATTGAAAAAAATCACTGTCACCAACCTGGAGTCTGTGTACTTTTTAGTGTCTTTAAAATTAGAAATGAAGAGTGGTTGCATATGCTTAATATTTCAATATACCTGGGAAAGGCTACATACTTACTCATGCTTGCTGCTGCTGCTGCTAAGTTGTTTCAGTCGTGTCCAACTCTGTGCGACCCCACAGACGGCAGCCAATTGGGCTCCACCATCCCTGGGATTCTCCAGGCAAGAACACTGGAGTGGGTCGCCATTTCCTTCTCCAATGCATGAAAGTGAAAAGTGAAAGTAAAGTCGCTTAGTCGTGTCTGACTCAGCGACCCCATGGACTGCAGCCTACCAGGCTCCTCCATCCATGGGAGTTTCCAGGCAAGAGTACTGGAGTAGGATGCCATTACCTTCTCCATTACTCATTCTTAGCACAAACTAAATAAAAAATTTGCATAGGCTATCATTTGATCAATTTAGTGGGATTACAGGGGCTGTCATGTTTTTCATTGACAATTTTTTTTTTAATCAAACATTTCCTTAATAAATGCTATTTGTTTAGTAGAGGAAAGTTCTCGAAATGTATATTCATGGAGATAAGAAATAGGGGTGGAAATTTGGGAAATACTTTTTTTTTTCTATTTTTTGGCCACACCACGTGTGTCGTAGTTCTTCGTTCCCTGCCCAGTGCTCGAATATGTGCCCCCTGCCGTGGAAATGTGGCATCTTAACCACTGGACACCAGGAAAGCCCTGGGAAGTGCGCATTAAAATGAGATTTGAGAGTGATTAATTACTTCACAGAACTTCCTTGCTTTTTAGAGAAGTAGCACTTATTTTTTTTTAAATGACAAGCAGGCCCCTCTAAAACTTTAAAGCCATAACTTCTAGGATCTTACAAAGCACCATGCTGCTGCTGCTGCTGCTGCTGCTAAGTCGCTTTAGTCGTGTCCGACTCTGTGCGACCCCATAGACGACAGCCCACCAGGCTCCCCCGTCCCTGGGATTCTTCAGGCAAGAATACTGGAGTGGTTTGGCATTTCCTTCTCCAATGCATGAAAGTGAAAAGTGAAAGTGAAGCTGCTCAGTCCTGTCTGACTCCTAGCTACCCCATGGACCGCAGCCTACCAGGCTCCTCCATCCATGGGATTTCCAGGCAAGAGTACTGGTAAGAATAATAGCTACTCTTTATTTACTCAGTGCCCACAACCAAACACCTAGTACTCTATGTGCTTAAAGAATACTCTAAAATGAGTATTAACCTTGTGTGATAAAGAGGAAAACTACTTTGGAGAGACTAACGAACTTGCCCAAGGCAGTGTAGGTAGCACAGCAGGTCTGGAATCTATAGTCATATGAATCTATATCCATATCTATATATCATGCAATGCATTGCCTTCATCAGAAATTGTTAAAATTACAGAAGAGATTTGCACAAAATTTCTTAGGAACAAGTCTACTTTGCAAAATCTTTTCATTTCAGGTGCTAAAAACAACAGCTTTGGCTGCCTTAAATGTCAGCTTACTCTGTTTTATTTGAGATTTCTCAGGTAGAGGTGTGATTGAGAACTAAAAGCTGGCAGCCAGGGCCAAAAAGGGGACTCACACAACTTGAGTAATCATAAATTAGATGACTAGCTGTTGAAATTTGGAAGGCTTAGTTGAATCCCACAGTTTTTATTGCTGAAGGAAATTTAACTACCATAAAAACAGTCCCATGGAAAGGAAACAAAACAAAGAAAAAAGCATATATTCCTGGTTATGGAGACAAGCATTCAGATTCTCCCTTGTCCTCTGCTTACTGGTTCCACACTAGCTGTGTGTCTTTGGACAAGTGGCCTTGCTTCTTGAAGAGAGCCACATTCAAGTGGAGTCAGAGGGCGCTTTGCCTTCCCCTGCACTGATAGTCATTCAGCTGTTCGTCCTCCAAACATCCTTGATGGACTTACAACACACTCTTCATACCAGAACCTCATGATTGTTGGAAAATAATTAGTGTGCTTATAACTACATTCATTGTTTCTTTTTTTCTGATTTTCTCTCTGTAGTTGTATATCTACCCTCTAGCTAACAAATAATGTAATTTTCTGGCATGAGGCCAGATTCACTGATGTGTTCAACTCAAAATTATTATAATCACTTATGAATAATAACTTTACAAATAAACATAATAATGGGTATGTAATTCTAAGCAATATGTAATTTCCTCTTACTAGGCAAGTCTCTTTAAGTGAGTTTGAATAAGTAATTTACCACCAGCTTTGACTTGCTACCTTTTAGAAAGCTTCAATAATTCGGTTGCATATATTTATCTTATTGATGCAGAAAACAAGAACCTCTGTATGATACAATAAATGACTTTGTAGGAGGGGCATAAATTATATTAGCATATTATAAAGCTATGATAATTAAATGAAGTGAAACTGGATTAAGAAAAAAAAGAAAGATTAATAAAACAAAAAAAAAATGCTAGGAATAGAACTTGTATATATAAGAATTTAGTGTGTGGTAGGTAAGCCTTACAAATCATCAGAAAGAGAATTATTTAACAGTTGTGCTGGTTCATATAAAGACCTACTATATGGGTATGGGGATTCAGTTTGGATTTTCACCTTAATTGAGAAGACAGATATTTGCAAAAAGAAAAATTTATACACAAATGTATAAAATTGAGTAATAAATATTTAAAATGAAAATGCATTTACCAAGACTCTCTTGGTGGAGGATTTTCTAAGCTAAAAAGTGATGAATACAATAAAAAATGGTAGTAGATGGAAATGCTGAAGCTTTGGCATATCCAAAACACTGGCATACAGTGTCACTGTGAGACAGAGGGGAAAGGACAGACTGTATATAATAAATGGTATTCCTGAATGCAGTGAACATGTGCTAAATGGAACATTATATACTAGTGGCCACCCCCTTCAGAAAAATGTAAAGTTAAATGATGGAGGGAGATTCACTGAGTTCAAGAGGGTAGAAATACGAAAGAACGTGAGTTGGTTAATCTATACATAACATTTTGTGCCAGGATTTTCTTATTATCAGTTTGAAGCTACCATTTTTGGTTGATGGGAAGATAGTTTCCCTTGGCGGGAGGTGGGGGCCTCCTCTTTGAGACTGGCAGACGACTAAAAAAGTCTTTTGGATAACGCAGACATGCATTGCCCTTATTAGCAGCATCTGCTGGCTTTGAATAGAAGCTTTAAACCCTAATTTATGGTGTGTTACATTCTGCAAGATCATGAAAGACTGAGGTTGAAAATATCTTCATCACTTAGTTGCAAAATAACAGTAAACAGTGCAAGTTTATTGTTTCTAGTTAACTTTTTCAGTGTCTTTCTAACTTCCATTAGTAGAGGCAATAACTGCAAGATGTTTTCCCCTCAAGACTTTTATTTTTATATTTGAGCAGCAGCTTATTGTGAAGCTAATGCAGTTTTAAAGTTAGAATTGCCTTTAAATCAGTTACGATTCCCTTTCTGCCATATTGCTGAGAAGACAGCTGCTCTTCATTTGTAATTGCTCAAGGGCTTCTGATGAGCCTGCGCCTATGGGAGAAATGGTTTGTTGTTCTATTTATTTATTTATTTTTAGCAAAGGTTTTTGAAAGAGCCCTGAACACTGAAGTTCCCAATCCTTGCTCATGATCAGAGCTTAATGCCAACTGGAAAAATCCCTTGGTTTTTCTGAGCCCTCAGTTTGCCTGTGTGAATGCTCAGTTGCTCAGGCACTCAGTTGCGTCTGACTCTTTGTGACCCCATGAACTGTAGACCACGGGGCTCCTCTGTCCTTGGGATTTCCCAGGCAAGAATATTGGAGTGGGTTGCCATTTCTTCCTCCAGGGAACCTCAGTGTACTCATCTGAAAAAGAGGATCCATCTAGTTTTCACCTTTTTTTTTTTTTTGGAATCAGCATGTCAAATATATTACTGACTATTGTGCTTCATTTTTGAGATATATATATATATATATATATATATTTTTTTTTTTTTCCAAAGACATTACTGAGTTACTGAATCTTTATTTTGAGAAAAAGAGACATTCCTATTTAATGGAACTCTTTCCACATTTAATGGAGTAATTTTGCCACATACCCATATGCCACTAAAAGCTTCATTAAATAGAGCTGTTAACCCAGGGACATCACAGTCTTTTAGCTCCTCTTTTAACCCCTACGGCTAACTTGTACAGATGGCATCCACTGTTGTCTACTGAATTGAGGTAGTTTACTGACAGTGGAATGATGGAAGGACAAAGCAAGAGGATTTTTCTTTTCCTTCTTTTTATGAATAAGATGTATTTGGTGATGCTTATTTGGAACTAAGTAAAAAAAAAAAAAGGTTTCTTTCCTTACATTGCTTAAACAAAATATTTTTTAATCTATATTTCAACTGATTATTGGTTACGAATTAAATGTCATGTGCCTTTTAAAAGATTTCTTCACCATTCTGTTTTTTATTCTTTCTAATACAATTCAGGATTTCTTTTTAAAATTTAATTTAATGTATTTATTTTTAGCTGTGCTGGGTCTTTGCTGCTGTGTGGCCTTTTCTCTAATTGCAGAGAGCAGGGTCTACGCTTTAGTTTCAGTGGCTTCTCTTGTTACGGGAGCACAGGTTGTCAGGCATGCGGACTTCAGTAGTTGTGTCACGTGGGTTCAGTAGTTGTTGTTCCAAGGTTCTAGAGTACAGGCTCAATAGAACATGTGGAATCTTTCTGGATCAGGGGTTGAAGCTGTGTCTTTTGCATTGACAGGTAGATTCTTCATATGCCTTTATTGAGAAATGATGTTATTGGAAACTATTTTCATGTTCCATAATTATTTTATTATTATTATTATAAAATATTTATTTTGGTGTGAAGAGTTTTGATTTAGTCAAACATTTTATGGGCATATAATCTCTAAATAGGATTAAAAAATTGGGGAAAAAAAAACCCAGCAATTCCTACCCCCACAAGCCCCTTTCACCTTTCAAAATGCTTTATGTAACTCTTCTTAAGATTGAGTTTCCTCAACATGAAGTCCTATTTTTAAAGAAGTATGGAGCTAAACTGTACAGGGCTTGTACATCTCCTACACTTTCTTTGCCATCTGCTACCCTTTCTTTGATCCGCTCCAAATACACAAGTCCCTGCACCTGGCTGTGTATCTGCCTCAATGGATGTATTCAGATTTTAGATGAAAACTTCAATGGTGTGGCATTCTCAGAAAAGCTAAAATCCTATTAGTCCCTTGATCGGTTAAAAAAATAAAGCAAGTTCTGTGCTAGGGTCTTGGTGTGAGAAAGCCACTAAAGCTTAAGAAACTTGATCTCAGGTAGATGATAGGATAATAATGAGTACAATCATTAAAAAAATGTGATCATCACACCCCTTGCCTTTACTTTTTCTTTATAATTATCTCTTCCTGCTGGCAGGAACACTGAGGGGAGCCTGTTTTGTTTTGTTTTTTTAATCTTAATTGTAAGACTTTTTTGGGGGGAGGGGAGTGCTTTAACCCTTCCTTTGGAATGTGCTAAACTTATATAAGCGCTAAAATTTGTTTTTAGGCCAAGACATTTTGACCCAAGACTTTGAGTAAGACTATTTGTATATTTTAGCCAAGAACTCTCTAATTTCTTAAATAATTAAATATTTGTATTTACAAAATATTTGCATTTACTATGGATTATTATATTAAATATTTATCTCAATATAAGTTAAAATTATTTAATGCATATAAATGTATGTTTGTTTATTTTGATGTATATGTGGTATATATACATCATATACATCATGGGCTTCCCTTGGGCTTTCTTTGTGGCTCAACTGGTAAAGAATCTACCTGCAATGCAGGAGACCCGGATTTGATCCCTGGGTTGGCAAAATTCCCTGAAGAAGGAAATGGCTATACACTCTAGTATTCTGGCCTAGAGAATTCCATGGACTATAGTCCATGGGGTCTTGTGACCCCATGGGGTCAGACACTTTTGAGCAACTTTCACTTTCATACATACATAATGTCTACTTATCTATTAGAGATGTACAGTCTATTTTAATATATGTGTATATTTTTTTCTGGACATCAGTGATAGCAGTTTTAATGTGTATTACATTTAAACACATTTATATTATTGGGGAATATATACTCTCTGTGTGTGTATGCATCTGCATATAGTTTATACATCACCTATATATATATATATATATATATATGTATGTGTGTGTGGTAGATATTCAAGATAAATTAAACTGCTTTATTCTCAGTGGTCCAAGATTTATTGGACTGAGGGTGTGCCAAAGGAAGTGATTAAACTAATCTTCTTCAATACCTTGCCTAACAAGTACTTATCTGATTAAACTGAAAGTGCAGGGATTGAAAAATCATTTCAAAATAATAAATAACTTAATGTTAGGGATGAAACTTGTGATGCAGTTCATGTCCTTTTCCTGTTTCTTATCTAGGTCTTGGCAAAACAAATGACATTTATTCCTTAGTTGCCTGAGTGGTCCTTATACTGTCTGTTCACTTACTGGCTAACTCTTGGTTGTATTTTGAAGTGGGCACATTGTTATAAGTAGATGGTGCATAGACAGATCACAGATAGGAGAAAAGAATTAACTTGGGATGTTAGAAGTATTCTTTTTCTTAATAGAGTAAAAATAGTAAGTGCATTTAAAATGAACAAATAAAAAGTAAAACTGAAATAGTCTCAGATTAATTCTTAAACCTCCTGAACTTTTAGAATATATTCAGTCATCCCTATCCGTGGGTTCTGTACCCAGAGATTCAACTAACCAAAGATGAAAAATATTCAGGAAAAAATACAACAGAAAGTTCCAAAAATCAAAACTTAAATTTGCCATGCACTGGAAAAATTTACATAGCATTTACATTCTATTAAGTATTATAAGTAATCTAGAGAAGATTTAAAGTATATGGGAGGATGTATATACGTTATATGAAAATACTATGCCATAAGAGACTTGAACATCTTGTGGATTTTGATACAGGGTCTGAGGAGGCCTTAAAAATAGCTGTAAAAAGAACAAAAGTGAAAAGCTAAGGAGAAAAGAAAGATAAAAGCATGGAATGCAGAGTTCCAAAGAATAGCAAGAAGAGATAAGAAAGCCTTCCTCAGCAATCAATGCAAAGAAATAGAGGAAAAGAACAGAATGGGAAAGACTAGAGATCTCTTCAAGAAAATTAGAGATACCAAGGGAACATTTCATGCAAAGATGGGCTCGATAAAGGACAGAAATGGTCTGGACCTAACAGAAGCAGAAGATATTAAGAAGAGGTGGCAAGAATACATAGAAGAACTGTACAAAAGAGTTCTTCATGACCCTGGGTGTTCATTGGAAGGACTGATGCTAAAGCTGAAACTCCAATACTTTGGCCACCTCATGCAAAGAGTTGACTCATTGGAAAAAACCCTGATGTTGGGAGGGATTGGGGGCAGGAGGAGAAGGAGACGACAGAGGATTAGATGGCTAGATGGCATCACTGACTCTATGGACATGAATTTGAGTAAATCTCGGGAGCTGATGATGGACAGAGAGGCCTGGCATGCTACAGTTCATGGGGTTGCAAAGAGTTGGACACAACTGTGCTATTGAACTGAACTGAACTAAACTGAACTGAAGGGAGGAGTGTTCTGGAACCAATCCTTTGCAGATATCGAAGGTGGACTGTGTGTCAATATATGTATATATGTTTGTATATATTATATCCTAGAAGACATAACTGTTTAAAACCCACAGTATAGTCATAGAAATAGAAAAATAAGGCCCTCTGCTTATACTGGGTTTGAAGAGACATTTTATAGTCACATGAAAAAAATTCCTCTACTTAATTGTGATATTTGATTCATTTAAAGTTATTTTAATCAGGACAAATGAAAGCAAAAGTACTATTTTGTTTTCTTTTTTTTAGACTAATCCATGTAATTTATATCAAGGTCATCCCTTTGCATGGTGGCAAATGACTGATTGATTGTGTAACTCTTTGCAGCTATCAAAAACTAACTGAAATTTCATTCTGAGACAAAAACAAAGTTTGAAATTAATGTCTTTAGATATTCGAACACAGAGTATTTGACATGGTCATGATGAAAAACATTCAATGAACTTAGTACCTCTAAACATTTATTGATAAGATTGTATAATATTCCCTATCTCCTAGGATACTTCTGAGGAGTAAACATAATATGCCCATGCATCTCATAACATGACCTGGCAGAAAGTAAACCCTTCATAAATCTGTACTGATTCTGCTTGAAGTGGAGATGGTGGTGCCGGTGGTTGTGGTGATAGTTTGATGCCTGAAACTCCTTTCTCTGAGTGAAAGTGAAGCTCCCAGGATCATCAGTTTCCTGTGTAAACTTCCTGGCTGAGAAGTCTCATCTCTAAAGAAAGCCTTTGGTGTACTTTACAATAGTGCTATCAGAATAAAAAAGAAAACCCTAATCTGCTTTGATCTCTTTGATCCTGCTGGTTACAACTCTATTAATTACTTTAATGGACTGGCCAGTCATCTACCATGTGTCTTGTTAACTATTACCCTTGTTATTACACTTATATTGTACACCTCCATTAATTCAATGTAAGAATGATAGTACTATTATTCGCAATGATAACCACATAGATAAGAGCAGCTGCTATTTATTTTAGTACTTACTCTGTGCCAGGCCCTGTTCTTAGCACATTAATTGAGCTATTATTCATTTTTTTATAATAACCCTAATGTAGGAGATATTATTATACTATTTTACAGATAATATTGAGTCTCTTAAATGTTGAAGGGCTTCCGTAAAGTTACAAGGATTACAAGAAGGTGGGCTGGAATTCTCTCTGAAATCTGACTTGAGAATCAGATTCTTAAACTGCACTTGTGATTAAAGAGAAAAAACAAAACTTAGATTACAAGGAGTCATTCCTGTTCTTTCAAGGAGGGCCCTGTCAGAGTCTAGATCTCTGCATAGAACCTCAACTCTGACTATAGTGCTCACTTCACAACCCCTACTACTCTGATAGTTAATGTATGAAAATCCTTGATCAATGCCTGTTAATTAATTTGAGCACCATTAAGATTTTTAAACTAAAATATATTGATAACAACAACAGCAAAAGTCATAATTTGAATGGCAAACATATTTTAATGATCTGCTTATTTCATGCACATATCCTCATGTGGAAAGAGATTTATGTATCAGCCAATATCTTCAACATCATCTATACAAACATTAGATAGATAGAATTCTTGAGGCATGTCTATGTACCTAAAGATGTGGTGAACATTTTCTTTACTAATCGATTAGATTTTGACCAACATAGACAGCATATTAAAAAGCAGAGACATTATATTGCCAACAAAGGTCCATCTAGTTGAAGCTGTGGTTTTCCAGTAGTCATGTATGGATGTGAGAATTGGACTATAAAGAAAGCTGAGCACCAAAGAATTGATGCTTTGAACTGTTCTGTTGGAGAAGACTCTTGAGAGTCTCTTGGACTGCAAGGAGATCCGACCAGTCCATCCTAAAAGAAATCAGTCCTTAATATCTTTGGAATGACTGATGCTGAAGCTGAAACTCGAATACTTTGGCCACATGATGCAAAGAACTGACTCATCGGAAAAGACTCTGATGGTGAGAAAGATTGAAGGCAGGAGGAGTAGGGGACAACAGAGGATGAGATGATTGAATGGCATCACCGACATGATGGATATGAGTTTGAGTAGACTCTGGGAGTTGGTGATGTACAGGGAGGTCTGGCATGCTGTAGTCCACGAGGTTGCAAAGAGTCAGACATGACTGAGCAACTGAACTGACTGACTAGGGTTTGAAACAGCTCAAAATAGGGAACAATATCTTGGCATGAAAATCACAATCAGGAAATCCAAACAAGGAGAAGGAGCAATGGGGCATCTCTTACCTCTGCCCCAAATTGCAGAGCCTGAGGGAAAAAAGCTCAAGAATTTATGGATTAAACATTCCTTTCCTTTTGAGGGGTCTGATTTATAAATTAAGACACTGAGACAGAGAGAGGTTAGGCAGCCTGACTTAAGTAAAAGTTTTGTGTTTAAACTGAGTCTATCCAGACTACCAAATTTCCGTCCTTTAACCCATTTATTTTTCCTCCCTTTTTAAGATTATTATCAAGATAAAATAAAATACTCAGTGACTGTCCACCTCAAATTTCAAGCCTAAACATATAAAAACACAAATGTATTACTCTTATTTTTGCTTATTTGTGAGTGACATTTTAAAAATTCTAACAAATGTTGAAAGAAAGGAAAAAGATCACTCATAGCAATGTATGGAAATCATATGGCAGCTAAAGCAAACTATAAAAAAAGTCCAGCAAATAAATAAATATGTCTCTATTTCTTTGGAGCTTATGTTATCAATTCATGAAGCAGGGAAGTGAAATTCAACATTTTGAATTACTCTTCAGAAAAACTTAAAATCAGAATCCCCCCAAAAATATTGATTCTGAAAGAATATCCAAATAAATGTGTAAAAACATCAACAACTTTTAAGATGATAAAGTGTATGAAGATTTGTTGAAACTCTTAAATGATTACAATGTTAAACATAAATAAGAAAAACATATATGAATAATAATTTGTAGATTGAAGACCATACTATCTCAGAAGGAAGCAAAAGAAAATAAAAAAAGAAGAAGATTTGGAGTGCTTACTGGCCACTCATTATTATTATAACTGAACTATGTTCAGTGCATTTTAAGAGTAAGTCTAGCCCTAGAAAAGTATCCATTTCTGCTTTATTGACTATGCCAAAGCCTTTGACTGTGTGGATCACAATAAACTGTGGAAAATTCTGAAAGAGATGGGAATACCAGACCACCTAACCTGCCTCTTGAGAAATCTGTATGCAGGCCAGGAAGCAGCAGTTAGAACTGGACATGGAACAACAGACTGGTTCCAAATAGGAAAAGGAGTACGTCAAGGCTGTATATTGTCACCCTGCTTATTTAACTT